>ML805285.1:59088-117202 GCA_009831015.1 Picea engelmannii
TTTATTTTATGTAGTTGTTGACTTCTAATCTCTTATTCAAGTTTCCAAAACACAACCATGGTTACTCGGAATAGTTACTTTGGGAAATTTGTTTTTTCTCCCTTTAATCATGTTCATGTTGCACTGATGTTCCACTATTTCTCGAACCGTCAAAGTTTTATTCTTCCAATTGAATTTTTAAAACAAAACAATGATGAGCAAGTTCGATCCTAGTTGTACAAACATTTTACCTAATTGCACAGTCAAATTCAGTAAATGGTGTCAATAATGTACCTTCCTCATCTTTTACATATATATGACAAGTAAAATTTTGCTAGACACTGTTCTTGGCCAGGGTTATTTATTTATTGCATGGCACCACATTAGAGAATGGTAGGAAAATGCCCACAAAAATTGAGCTTTAGTCTCCTTGTATGATCTGTAAATTGTCATAGATATTCCATTAGAACAGTTCGTCACAACAAATCTTAAACTATTCTTAAATCTTAGATTATCCAATTTTTTTCCTTAGATCCCGGATTAGTTATTACTAGCTTATTGCTTAGATTTATGGAAAATAACTGAATACAGAAATGAAAGAATAGGAAAAAATATACACACCATCCACACAATTGAACACAAGATATATCTTGGGAAATCAAATATAGGAGAAAACCCAATTAGAAGGTGAGGCCTATGCTCTGCTCTTTTTTTCTTTAGTTATGGAAAGCAAGTATAAAGAAAGAGACATTCACTATGGAGTTTCCTTTGAAACAGTGGCCTGAACAACTACTCTAGAATCTCCTACCTCCTCTGTTATGCTCTCAAAATACCACTCCTTGGATGCTTTGCTCAACTATGGAACAACTACAATACAAAATAATGGAACCCCTTTCTCCTCCTAGCGTCCCAGTATATAACATAGCTCAATAGTCGTCTAGGGTTAGGGTTTTGACTTCCTCAACCCTCAATTAGTGATCATGTTTGGACCTTCCAGAATCTTCTTGAAATTCCACACATGGCTAGCCCCATACATTTGAGTAATGGGGGGCTGATGTGGCATCCACTCATACCATGATGGTCAACAAGCTAAGTTAACTTGTGATAGGCATAACTTTTGCATACAAGCTTCGATCGAGGTGATTATTGCACCATTAGAAAGGTCTCAGCGTGTAGAATATGACATCTTTCTAACAACGTGTAGAATATGTTGAAATAATGTAACTGCGAAGAACATTCTTATTATTATTGTTATTTTATTATTAGGATTAATCCCCATTGTGGATTAATCATGTCGGTAATTGTATAAGAACCAAATCCCCTTTTGCAGATTGGTTATTGGACAATTATAAAGGGAAAAATAAGAAGTTGGCCCCAACAATGATTATTGAAGACCCAAAATTAATTAAAGGTGGGTTTACCCACCCAGAGTGAGAGGTCGGCCCTGCCAGTGAAACCCTTTCACACGTGCCAATCTTGTATATATAGGAGGCTAGCACCTCACTTCTAACACACAACTCACTTGCTCATTATCTTATGAGGCAAGCTGCAATTACCAGTTAGAGAGAGGAGAAGAGTGGCGCATCTCTTGGGGAGGACTATCTGTTTTGGTTTGATTTATCTCTTGAACATTGTATAAGCTATTTATGATAAGGAAGTTTTTGCTGGGTTTTCTTCCCCTAGAGGGTTTTCCAGGATAAATGCTGTGTCTCTTTTGAATGTGTATTTCTTAGTGATATTGTTCTTATGATGCTCTTATCTATTGAAATGCAAAGAACTATAATAATGGCATAAACATTAACATGGTTTTAGAGCCAACCTGAAGAAAGCACAATTTGCAAGAGGAAAAATGTCACTGTTGCAACACCTACAAATTAGGGTTTTACAAAAGTGACTCTTTTCAGCTCCCTAAACACCTAGAAAGTTTCACCCTCCCCCTAGGATCAATTTGGCACCTAGAGCGCACTTTTTCAGTGGTTGGATCTCCCGGAAAGTGAAACCCTAGTTTCACAAAAGTACTAGAAGTACCAGAAGCACTAGTCCAGAAATCCGCAGATCAGATTTGACGGGGTAAAAATTGGATTTTCTCAGATCCAAGTGTACCAGGCTACTTGCCTCAGCCAAGCGCACCTCCTGGTAAGGTCAAAATTTGATTTTAATCATTTTCAATTTTTGGTCATTTTTCGTAGCCTCAAGTACAAGATGTCTGCAAGCACAAAGCTTGTTGAGAAACTAGAAGGCATAGACAACTTTCGTTCCTGGAAGTATAGGATCGGTTTGATCCTTGCAGAGAATGACCTAGAAATTTTTATCAAAGAAGAAGTGGAGGAACCTGAAGATGCCGTAGAGAAAGCAAAGCATCAGAAGGACTCAATCAGGGCTCAAAGAATCATTGCAGATTCAATCAAAGACCACCTGATCCCATATGTATCGTCCAATAAAACTCCGAAGGATATGTTTGATGCTCTAAACAAAATATATGAAGGAAAGAACATCAATCGAAAGATGAATCTAAGAACTCAATTGAAGAATACCAAGATGCAGAAAGGAGAAATGATTCAAGAATATTTCTCTCGAATCTCAGAAATAAAAGAACAGTTGAAAGCGATTGGAGACACCATCGACAAAGACGAATTCGTAATAACAACCCTAAATGGTCTCGCAAGACCTTGGGATGCTTTCATCCAGTCAGTATGTGGCAGAAAGGAGAAACTACAGTTTGAGAACCTATGGGAAGAATGCACCCAAGAAGAGACAAGGGTAGCCAACCGTGAAGAACTACTAGCAAGGAATGATGATCAAGCCCTAGCTACTCATACAAAAGGAAGAATGAAGAAACCCTACTTCAAAAGGGAATCTCATAGAGAACTGCAACCATCAAACAAATTCAACAACCAAGAATCTCATTCAAGAAATTTTCAGAAGAAAGGACAACACAAGGGATGAGATCTCTCATCTATACAATGCTATCATTGTGATAAGATGGGACAGGTCGAAGCACATAGAGATCCGCTATCATTTCATCTGCAACATGATACAAAGAGGAGCCTTGAAGCTCCAGTACATTAGCACGGATGAACAAGTTGCTGACGTGTTGACTAAGCCTCTATCTCGTGTAAAGTTTGAACACTTTCGAGATAAGCTTGGTATCGTCCGAAAGGACCCTCCCTGAAAGGGGAGTACATATATTTTCCTTGCTTCTGACCTCGCTGCTAGATGTAAAGCAAGATGAGTCATTGCTTCTGACCTCGCTGTTAGACGTAAAGCATGACGCTGTGTGATCCTTGATTCTGACCTCGCTGTTAGACATAAAGCAAGATGAGTCATTACTTCTGACCTCGCTGTTAGACGTAAAGCATGACGCCATGTGATCCTTGCTTCCGACCTCGGTGTTAGATGTAAAGCAAGATGAGTCATTGCTTCTGACTTCACTGTTAGACGTAAAGCATGATGCTGTTGATTCCTTGCTTCTGACCTAGTTGTTAGATGTAAAGCAATATGATTCCTCGCTTTTGACCTTGTTGTTAGATGTAAAGCGAGATATTGATGTGTTCCTTGCTTCTGACCTCGTTGTTAGACGTAAAGAAAGATGATTCATGCTTCTGACCTCGTTGTTAGACGTAAATCATGACGTTGTGATTCCTCGCTTCTGACCTAGTTGTTAGACATAAAGCGAGATGATGATATTCCTTGCTTCTGACCTAGTTGTTAGACGTAAAGCAAGATATGACTGACACTGAGCTACCAGCTTAACAACTGTGACATTGAGCCAGTGTAGTATTTCCAGCCTAGTGCTGTGATGAGGTATCATTTTTTTACTGATACATATTTGATGCAGATGATCATAGCATTCTTTCGAGAATGATGATGCTGCCGATGAAGAAAACTTCCGATGACTCGTAAATATGCTAGCCAATGTTTCAAGATGATATTGATGATACTGTCCTCCTGATGCCACTGATGATGCATACCTCTCTCGCCTGATGCTAATGGAGAATACCCTTCTTGTTAAGGGGGAGTGTTGAAATATTGTAATTGTGAAGATCATTCTTATTATTATTGTTATTTTATTATTAGGATTAATCCCCATTGTGGATTAATCATGTCGGTAATTGTATAAGGACCAAACCCCCTTTTGTGGATTGGTCATCGGACAATTATAAAGGGAAAAATAAGAAGTCGTCCCCAATAGTTATTATTGAAGACCCAAAATTAATTAAAGGTGGGTTTACCCACCTAGAGTGAGAGGTCGACCTTACCAGTGAAACCCTTTCACACGTGCCAGTCTTGTATATATAGGAGGTTAGTGCCTCACTTCTAACACACAACTCACTTGCTCATTATCTTATGAGGCAAGCTGCAATTACCAGTTAGAGAGAGGAGAAGAAGAGTGGCACATCTCTTGGGGAGGACTATCTGTATTGGTTTGAGTTATCTCTTGAACCTTGTATAAGCTATTTATGATAAAAAAGGTTTTTGCTGGGTTTTCTTCCCCTAGAGGGTTTCCCAGGATAAATGTTGTGTCTCTTGTGAATGTGTATTTCTCAGTGATCTTGTTCTTATGATGCTCTTATCTATTGAAATGCAAAGAACTATAATAATGGCATAAACATTAACAGAATATGGCATAAAATGACTCTTGAATATTTTGGACAATTTTTTGGACCCAATTTTCGAAATTGGGACCTGCTGCCAAAATGGCTCTACAAATTGATTCCTCCAATTTTTTCCACTTAGAAAGTATCGAGATAAATGACAATATATATAATGATCCACTCTTGATCATTGTAGTAAGCATCCCATATTTATTATTTAACCATATGTCAACGGAATGTCAACGGATTGGAGAATTGGTCTTTGGACATTTATTTTTGGTTTCCCAATGCTTTTCTATAAAAATTAGTGCTTAGTATGTATTAGATCCAATTCAATTGAGATATTGATGTTGGAATTGTTTTTTTTTTTAAGATATCTAAGTACATATCATTTCAATTTTGTCGAGAGATTCAATGGTACATAAAAAGGGCTTCATTCAAGGTCTTTGGACATTTTTTTTGAATTTCCAATGTCTTTCCATAAAAATTAGTGCTTAGTATGTATTAGATCCATCGAGATATTGATGTTGGAATTGTTTCTTTTAAATATATCTATGTACACAACGTTTCAAGTTTGTCATGAGATTCAATGGTACATAAAAGGGGCTTCATTTTCCTGAGCAATTATAATAGTATAATACACATAATAATGGGGGTTTTGAAAAAGGTAGTTGTGGTTCTAGGTTACGGTTGTCCTTGAGTTAAAGGCAAAGAAAATTTGGCATGGATGCTAGCAAGGAAACAAAGAAAATGACATGTAGTAGATTAAGTGTATGTGTCTCAATAGTTTCTTAATCTATGGGAGCAACATTGGCGGTCCTCACCTAATACCATATGTAGTAACTCATTGCATGGAAATTGTAATTCATCCAACATCACAACAATTGTTTTTCTTCTTACTAAGTAAACATACATGCTTATTAGTAGACAAGTTCAAAGCATGTTTCATGCTTTGTTATATATGTTGAAATATTGTAACTTCGAAGAATATTCTAATTAAATTTGAGTAATTATCTTATAAGATCAAATCCCTTTTTGTGGATTGATCATGTCGGGTCTTGTATAAGATCAAATCCCCTTTTGTGGATTGGTCAAACTATATTTGTATGGTGGTATTTGTAAAGTTGACCCCACTAAGTGAAGTGACATAACCCTAGCGCCTCCTCAACTAGTATTTATATGTAAGGATGGTGCTTCACTTGTAGACACTCACTCTCACCCATTTAGTGCACATATCTTGAAGGCAATTGCAGTTGCAGGAGGAAGGATAAGAGAGACGCATGCTCATTCTTAGTTTATCCTTGGTGTTTTGGTCTTAGTCTTGGAATTGTATTGGAAATATATTATTAAGGAAGTTTTTGTTGGGTTTTCTCCCCCATGAGGGTTTCCTAGGATAAAATGTTGTGTACCTTGTGATTGTGTTTCTTTCAGTGATCCTCTTTATGCTGTTGTTTTGGAAATGCATTGAATTCTCATGTAATTTGAAAATAACCTAATAACAACACTAAATCTTAACATGGTATCAGAGCTTGACTGAATAGAGCATCTTTCATTGGGTATCTAAAAATGTCACTCTTGTCATACAAGAAAATTAGGGCTTTTTACTGAAGAGGAATGTTTGACCAAAAACTATATTGGGAAGTGTGCCCTACCCTAGCGCATCTTTTGGCATCTTGAGAGAACTTTTTCAATGGCTAGATTCTCTGAAAAAGTCAAACCCTAGTTTTGACTGGTACCAGAAAACTAGGAACCCAGAACCAGTACCAGAAGTACCAATCTAGAATTGCATAGGTCAAGTTTCAAGGGGTAAAACTTGGAATTTTATGAAACAATCAGCTACAACAAATTCGCCCCAACCCAACACATCTCTCGTTAAGCTTAGTTTCAATTTTTGAGCACTTTCATTTTTTGGTCATTTTCTTAGTTCCAAGTCAAGATGCCTACAAGCACCAAGCTTGTTGTAAAATTTGAAGGTGTGGAAAATTTCCTTGCCTATTAGTACAGAATTGGACTCATTCTTGAAGAGAATGACCTTGCAAAATTCATAAAAGAAAATGTACAGGAACCCGAAGAAGATGAAGCCAAAGAGAAGTACAAGAAGGATATGATTAGGGCTAAAAGAATAATTGCAGATTCCATTAAAGACCACTTGATCCCTCAAGTGTCTTTTAATAATACTCCAAAAGATATGTTTGATGCCTTGTTATATCCATTTTGTGGATAACTAAGGAGATGATGCCTTGAGGCCCTCAGGTTGCAGATATGGAGTGCCAAGAGACTACATGACCAACAATACCCTTTGCATAGATGGAAAACCCACTCACCACTACAAATGGTCACAGGTTTACAGATGGAATCCACGACACTAGCTGGCTTCCGGAAGGCAGTGGGCTTGCTCCATGAGGTACAAGTTAGTATTATGGTGATCATCATTTCAATATTTAAGCCATTTGATTATGTTGTATCTTAGATTTCTCTAGATTCCATGATATGTTCTTGAACATTATGCCTTTTTCCCTGCTTCGCCTTGGTGGTTGACATTGTGCCCTAGTAAGTGGTTTTCCTTGGGGATGGGTTTGCTACTGGAAACTCCCTTGATGATCCATTGTACCGTTCCCAACCATAATTACCACTTTCCATCATTATTCCCCTCCATTTCCTTATCTCTTGGGATTTTAGGGTATATTGACCCAAGAAGGGGTTGTCCCTCATTCTATGGGAGGAAGGGGCAAAAGGCCTAAAGGGGTTAGTGTTGGGTAAAAAATAAAAGCCTTATATAAACCTTCCAGATGATTCTCCCAAGGATCACCCAAGAAAGCAATGAAATGCTTTTCTTTGAATAAAGGGCACCCACAATATAATAAATAATGCTTAAAAGGTTAGTTGAAGGATATGAGGTCTCATCATGAACCGACCTATCATGTCCATGGATATCTAGTGGTATAACATTTTCATCATCTGGTCACCAAACCAGGGCAATGACTCTCAGTTGCATGGATAAGAGAAAGGAGGTCTCATCACGATCCAACCTTATAATTTCCATTAGGTGTTTGTGGGTGACATTGCCAACACCTAGTCACCATGCCAGGGAAATGACCTTCAATCTCTCCTTATTCTATTATGAAAGAAAATGCAAAGAAAGAAAGATAAAGGGAAATTGATGGGCTTGGAAAAGGTGCATTGCGGACGAAGGTACCACACACCCTCTACAAAGGCACCCGTGAATGAGACATTACGACCCCTTGTATGTCATGATCCCTATGCCCATTGAGTCTTGACCCCAACCACTTCATCCACTTTAGATAGCTGAGAGGGGGACCTCTTGGAAGCTCTCCTTGACCTAGAGCAAGATCTACCCAATAGGACGCTTCGTCAACCCTCCCATATTTAAGTTTGACAAGTCGCATAATGTCTTTGAGCTGTTAATTGTTTGACATAGTAATCTTTGATGCACATGCTTAGATGGATTATTTATTGATTGGATTCACTTATTATAATGTTATGACTTGAGATCCTTGGAGGGCGTGCTCATTTGTCTTTGCAGGACCTAGTTGGTGGATATTTTTGGGAGAACAAGCCTAGCTTAGGCTTCCATGGGGCTACAAGCCCACAGGTTGGATGTCAGGGGCCCGCATGCCAGATGAGAGAGATCAGACTTGAACGACCTTGATGATGACTTGGACAACCTAGCCCACCCCCTACTTGCCAAACAATTTGCCTAGGAGGGGAAAAACGTTCCACTTTTGAGCTTGACATCATGGTCTTGAGAGCTAGGGCATGGTGGTGAGGTGCCACTCTTGTAACACATGGAAATTTGAGGAGGAGCAGGGTATTCACCATGATGAGAGTGCTTAGATGATTGACACGTGGCCTTTGGAGGCCTATCCATGCTTCTCTAATACCAACGACTTCCTCAAAGTGGCAAAACGTCCCCTAAACGGGTGATGTCCTCCTAATTTAGGGTTTTATTTGTGTAAAAAGTGAAATTTTAAGTGAATTGTTCAATATTATTTTGTTAAGGGGGAAAGATTAGGGTTGTTGACCCCTAATCTTGTGTTTTACTCCTTAATTTGTGGACAAGCTATGTTAGCTACATTTTGTATAAATAGAGATCATAAGATCTCATTTTAATCATAACTCTCCCTCTTGTGAGAGGACTTGGTCTGAAATTTTCGACCCTCTTGGCTCTTTTCATCTCTTGTGTACTTGTTTATGGTTATCTATTGGTGAATGGTTGATGGAAGTCTAGCGCTATCCTTGGATGATGCTTTTCTAACTCTTATGGTGGATTGTCTTAGCATTTCTCTTGATCTTGGTATGGTTTTACTCTCTTGCTATCATTTTTCAAGTTCAAGTATTTTTATGCTAGGAGATAGGTGGGAAGTATAAGGGAATACACCCCCACCATAGCCTTCATCATTTTATTTTCTTCATATCATTAATTACAAGGGTTTGCTAAGTGAAGTATAAAGGCATACACCCTCTTAGCTTAAACCCTAGCCTAGAGAAACTTGCCTTGGAAAGTAAAAGGGATTACACCCCAAGGAAGTAGCTTCTCTAAGATCTTTGTTTGCTTGACTCCATTAACCCAATAGTAAAGGAACTAGTCATACTTTTTTGCATTGGAAATATAAAATCATTTCCTTGGAAAACATATTTTTTGGGCTTTTGAAAGTTTTCTTGCTTGAAGTTGATTTGTCTCATTGAGAGGAGTTTTCCCCCACTAGGGTGTCCCCCCTCTCCCAACACTCTAATTGTTGCTACAAACTTTAACCTACAGCCATTAGGTCTACATAAACCTAGCTACTAACACTCTCATAACTCCTAAACTAACCCTAGACTAGCTCTCTAATTTTGCTCATTTACTCTACTAACCAGGGCACATCTTTTGAGCTAGTTCTTGGAAAAAATTTATGGTTGATTTTGCTGATGAAGCCACTGAATGCTACAGCCATAAGGCTGCAATTTTCTGCAGAAAACACATGTTACAACAACCATCTTATCTAGCTTCTTAAGTGCCTTTTTTCAGCCTATGTTCATTGTTAAGTTTGATGTTGATTTACCTAACTAGTCTAGATATTTTTATGCTGATTTTAGATGTTTTATTTGCTGATATAATCTGATATCTACTGCTGCAAATTAGGTACAACAACCTTAACTTGCTGATCTGACTAACATATATCATTGCAAGGTGTGTTTTCTTGTGTCTCGGGTAGGTACAATCATCCAGAGAAGCATTATACCTGTGGGGAAAAAATTACTTGACCTGCAAGGCATCTTTTGCTATCTTCTTTTCCACTTAGACTTGACCTCTAGGGGATTCACTTCCATTTCCCTCTACCTCCATGTCAATCCCCCTAGGGTCATCGAGATCGCCTCCCTAGAGTGACCTAGTTACCCTTGAAGTGTGGAACCTACATTGAGGTGACATTGGGTGTAGGATTCCCAAGTTGTAGCACTTGTTTCGTGGTTGGGTCGAACTTTTTCCAGCCTACAACTTGCACTATTATATTTTGGCGTCGTTGCTGGGGTAGATTTTGAATCTTCTTCGTACCCTAATAACACTTTGGTAAGCTATCCCGAAGCCTTTCCCTTAGCTTACTTGGAGACTCCACCTGAGGAATGTTCCCTTTCCACGTTTCTTGATGAGTGCATTTTGAAACACATTTGGTGACTCCACCTTCCCAAAACCCTTCTTTCCCCAAACCTTTTTTCCCTGGGAGGTTCAATCCTTCTAAGATTTACCAAAGAAGGCCTCCTCTCAAATCTCTCATTGCTAAAACCCTTTTCCATAAATCTCTTCCCATTACTCCAATGGCTCTCCCTTGGGCAAGAGACCTCTACAGACCCCTTAACATGGCCAATATCCAAGGTTACCCTAACCAGATGCCAATAGATGTCAACAAGTGGTTTCCAAAAATCCTAGGAAACAATGTGATGACTGTCGAAGACCACATTTATGTCATGGGATGGGATATGGACAATTCATGTATTGATCATGAGGATGTGTCCATGAGACTATTTGCTTCATCATTGATTGAAGAAGCTCTTGATTGGTTCAGAGGACTTCCTTATAATCATATGACGACCTATGATACTTTTTCTGCCTTATTTAAAAGAATATGGTCGAGAAAAGAAGACGGCGGGACACTTGCAACTCAGTTCAACCAAATAAAGAAAAAAGAGAATGAAATGGTAAAGGAATTCATTTCAAGATTTGATAGTTTGTACAATCAAATTCCAACAGATTACCATCGTGCAACATCATCAATTCGTCTCCTTTACATGAATGCCTTTGAAGGAAAATTATGATACATTCTTAAAGATAAAAACACCATGTCATTGGCAGAGGATAAAGAGTTCAATATCTACATTGAAGAAAATCTCCTTGATTCAAAAATAGAACCTTTCTAGTACTCTTGTAGCAAGACAAAATCAAGGACTAATGTTTCCAACAACAATGTTCCTAATCCGATTTCTCTCCTGACTCAGAAGATAGACCAAATGAATACTTAGTTTGATCATGTGAAGAATCAACTTATGAATCGTATGGATACAATGGAAAGAAATCAATCTACTCCTAGCCCTCAGTTTTCCAGACAATAGAGAGATGCCACCGGTTGGAAACCAAGACCTCAACAAGAGGCAAAGGCCCTAGATACTTTGAAACCCGTTGGGACAGTTGATATAGAATATTGTTGTCTCCCATGCCAAGATCTCCACATGGAAGACGAGCGCCCCCGGAAAATGAAGATTTTCTTGACGATATAAACTTCATGATTTTCAATCTCAATGATGAACAGGTTACTCAAGAATAGATCAATGAAGCCAAAAGAATAGGAGAAAGAGAGGGGAGAATTCAAGCCTTAAATAAACTGACAGATGATCAGAAGAAGGAATTAAGGAGGGAAATTCTAACCTATAGAAGAAAAAATGCTTCAGCCCCTCCATCACAACTTGATACTCCTCTTCCACTAGAAGAAAAGGTGGCTCCACCACCAGTATATGAGTTGTTTCCTAAGCCAACTCCTTCAAATGACATTCAGTTGAATATAGATGTTGCAAACATGTTTTGAAAACTGAATATGACGGTCCCATTGACAAAGATGTGTAAGATCCCTTCCGTAAAAAGGGAATTTTTGAGGATATTACAAGTGTCAGCTGAGAAGGAGGATCCTCCCATCATGTTAGACACTATGTATCTTTATCGGCCAAAAGACAAGAACCCTCCCTTATATCTCTCATTAGGCATGAATGGCCTCTGCTTGAACAACTGCATGCTTAATTCAGGGGCCTCAACGAATGTCTTATCTTTGAATGTAATGAAACAACTTGGCTTGAAGAAAACCCTACCTTATGGCAATGTTTGTGGTATTTATTCAAGAAGAGTTAAGGTCTCATGAGTATGTGAAGATGTTGAGGTATTTTTGATAGATTTTCCACATATCAACGTCCTCATGGATATATCGGTGATCGATGTCCCTGATGCTTGGGGGATGCTCTTGTCAAGGACCTAGTCCTCAGACCTTGGAGATTTCTTTAGTATGAACCTTACACATGCATATATTCCCATGGGTGATGGCACATTTGAGATCTTGCATAACAGGGAAAAGAAAGACACACATGTGATGAATGTCAGGGGTCCCAACTATGTTAGTGAATACTACCATGATATACTTCCACATATTTTTGAGTATGATCCATCCGAGCTACCCTTCATGCAGGAAGATGCAGTAGAGATGTTTCTCCCATGGGCAGATAAAAAGAAGACTACACAATACCATAGGAACCAAAATCTATTCATATTATACAAAAGGAAGATGAGAAAAATGAAGATTTCATCGAAGATACAGTCCACACAGAGCCTCCATATGATGAGAATACACCTTGCATCGATTTCAATGAAGAGAGTCTTGTGCTCATGTGGGACAAAAGAAAGGGAAAGCCCAAATATGAACATAAATATAACAATTATTGGCTTGGCCCTCACACCATCAGGAAGAAGTCTGACAAAGAAAGGTAATGGTAGCACTCTGTAAATTGTGTCCGATCGAATAGAAAAACGACAGAGGTAACTGTTTCAACCTACTTTAGAGCTGGGCACTAACCTGCTCAACTCAGAGAGGGATTTCTCGTGTCATTGGGTATTTCTTTGATAATTCGTGGCTAGATTTGGTTTGTTTTGGGAGTTTTTATAAAGTTGTTGGCGAGGAAGGGGAGGGACACTTAGGGCCATGGAGTCGAAATTCTGAAAGTGAATGAAAACAATGACTGGCCGATAGAACTCTCAAAAGGATAAAGGCTAAATGAGGCAATGAATCTGAGTTGTAAATTGAGTTTAATTAGAGTGGTAAGAGGAAGGAGAAAACAAATAACTGCATCATAGCATTACTGAAATGAATTTTGAATTAGTTAAGAAGAAATACACATAGTTTAAATTTCTTAAGCCGAGAGCGTCACAAGGCTTTTAACTCTCCAATTTAAATAGACGAAAATGTAAATGGAAATAAGGAACACAGGAAATACATACAATGAAAGGAGACAAAACTCATATCACCACCATTAGAATCTTTTCATAGAGACTTTAGAAGCTTATGCATGTATATTCAATTCAGCTCCAGAAAATTACAATTGAGTTCAGAAACAACAAAAATGTGCCCTTGTACTTTTGCCCACGCTTAATACATTCATAACCTATAACATTTATACAATTTTGAGTTCCTTCAGTGTGCAACTGGTTACAATAACTGAAATGAAACGTTTCATCTTCTACAATGATTACAAATGACAGTTTTCAGAAAAAATGTTTCACGATCCTTGCCGATTCACGTTCTCTTTGAAATGTCACTTATACTCTTTCAAATTTAATTCCATTTATCCATATTCTTATTAAATATTTGGAAATAATATATTTGAAATAAAAATAATTCCCAAATATTTCTCTATCCTGTAGAATTAAATTTCCATTTGCTCAATTTACCATTTCACTGTAAAAAACATTCACTATTACCATGTTTTTTTTTCCAATTTATCGTTTCACTGTGTTTACCGTGTCATGTTTTTTCCAATTTACCATCTTTGGTAAAATACCTTTTATCTTCTTCTTTTAATTCCGTAAAACCTTTGGATAAACAATTATCCAAGTCTTCTTTTTAAGTGCATCTTCCCCTTTAATTTTTTTCCATGGAAATAAAAATTAATCTCTTTAATTTGTAAAATGTGAATTTTGCCTCTGTAAAACAATGGAAAAATGCCGCACATAAACCATAGGATAAATGGTTGCATTTATTATATCGGGATGGAGAAAAGTGGTTTGGAGTTTACCCACTTTTTCCCCACGTAAAAACATGTGTCCAATCACCAAAACCATGGTATTTTCCCTGACCAGCCTTCACATCATTAACCTCCGCTTTAATTCTATGCCCGATATGTATGTGCCCCCTCCATCCATCCTTTGACTTTTCCACATTATAAATTGATATTCGTGCCCATGATTTGACTTGATGCCATAAATTAAATATTGGATCAAATATTAATATAAATATTTTAATATTAAAATATTTATATTAATAATAATAAACCCTTTTTCTATTTTCTAAAGACTTTGGGCATATGAGGCTTAACACATGACTTTGTGGATAGGATAAGGGTGCTTAATAAAATGAATATTTATAATTTTTAATGGGAATATGAAAATAAGGGTAAAAATGAATGAAGTGATGGAACTAAGGGATTTTAGATAAGCATTAAGGCTAGGTATATATTTGGGATATTTGCCAAATTTTTGGCTCATGGAGGACATGACTATTTTGGATGATCAGTTGGGTGAAGGATTTAGGTGATGGGAGCTTGATGGAGCTGGTGAAATTTTTTTAAAATCTGAGTGGAAAGATAACACAAGGACAAGATGCTTTAGGAAAAATTAATGCAAATTAGTAGGTGATAACATGTACTATCTAAATGCATTAGACATGAGAAAGATGCCATTACCAGTGGATGGGTCTCTTCTCCAACCTCACATCCAGGTCACATGACTTCTTCAAGGCCCATGCCCCAAGTAAGTAGGTAATTCATTTTGATTCCATGCATATTGCATCTTGACTGCTCATACTAGTTTAGATGCATTTCATTTTTATTCTACTCTACGTGCATATTGATTTCATGCTTAGTTTATACTTTTTTGAAAAAAAAATGTCAATTTTTTTTTTCTAGCTTAATTTGTTTTGATTATGATCATATGAGAACAAGGATAACTAGGCCATCCTACACTTGACAATTTGATGTTTCCTTGTAGGAACAAGTCTACCAAGAGATGTTGTGGTTCTCATGCACTCTACAATGAGCACATATCCCCAGGTAGGAGCCATATTTTATCCCCATTTTGTGGATAACTAAGGAGATGATGTCTTAAGGCCCTCAGGTTGCAGATATGGAGTGTCGAGAGACTACATTACTAGCAATACCCTTTGCATAGACGAAAAACCCACTCACCACCACAGATGGTCATAGGTTTACAGATGGCATCCACCACACCAGTTGGCTTCCGGAAGGCAGTGGGCCTTGCTCCATGAGGTACAGGTTAGTATTATGGTGAGCATCATTTCAATATTTAAGCCATTTGATTATGTTGTATCTTAGATTGCTCTAGATTCCATGATATGTGCTTGGATATTATGCCTTTTTCCCTACTTCGTCTTGGTGGTTGACATTGTGCCCTAGTAAGTGGTTTTCCTTGGAGATGGGTTTGCTACTGGGAACTCCCTTGATGAGCCATCATACCGTTCTCGACCATACTTACCACTTTCCATTATTATTCCCCTTCATTTCCTTATCTCTTGGGATTTTAGGGTATATTGACCCAAGAAGGGGTTGTACCTCATTCTATGGGAAGATGGGGCTAAAGGCCTAGAGGGGTTGGTGTTGGGTAAAGATAAAAGCCTTATATAAACCTTCCAGATGCTTCACCCAAGGATCTCCCAAGAAAGCAATGAAATGCTTATATTTGAATAAAGGGTACCCATAATATAATAAATAATGCTTAAAAGGTTAGTTGAAGGATATGAGGTCTCATCACAAGCCGACCTATCACGTCCATGGATATCTAGTGGTATGACATTGTCATCATCTGGTCACCAAACTAGGGATATGGCTCTCAATTGCATGGCTAAGAGAAAGGGGGTATCATCATGAACCAACCTTCTCATTTCCATTAAGAGTTTGTGGGTGACATTGCCATCACCTTGTCACCACGCCAGAGCAGTGACCTTCAATCTCTCCTTATGTTATTATGAAAGAAAATGGAAAGAAAGAAAGATAAAAAGAAATTTATGGGCTTGGAAAAAGTGCATTGCGGACGAAGGTACCACACACCCTCTACAAAGGCACTCGTGAATGAGACACCAGGACCCCTTGTATGTCATGAGCCCTATGCCCATTGAGTTTTGACCCCAACCACTTCATCCACTTTACATGGCTTAGAGAGGGATCTCTTGGAAGCTCTCTTGAACTAGGGAAATATCTATCCAATAGGACACCTCATCAACCCTCCCATATTTAATCTTGAAAAGTTGCATAGTGTCTTTGAGTTGTTAATTGTTTGATATAGTAATATTTGATGCACATGCTTAGATGGCTTATTTATTGATTGGATTCACTTATCATGATGTTATGACTTGAGATCCTTGGAGGGCGTGCTCATTTGTCTTTGCAGGACCTAGTTGGTGGACAATTTTGGGAGAACACGCCTAACTTGGGATTCCATGGGGCTACAAGCCCATAGGTTGGATGTCAGAGGCCCACATGCCAGATGAGAGAGATCAGACTTGGATGGCCTTGATGATGACTTGGACAACCTATCCCACCCCCTACTTGCCAAATGATTTGCCTAGTAGGGGAAAACATTCCACTTTTGTAACACATGGACATTTGAGGAGGAGCAGGGTCTTCACCATGATGAGAGTGCTTATATGCTTGACATGTGGCCTTTAGAGGCCTATCCATGCTTCTCCAACACCAACGACTTCCTCAAAGTGGAAAAACGTCCCCTAAAGAGGTGACATCCTCCTAATTTAGGGGTTTATTTGTGCAAAAAGTGAAATTTGAAGTGAATTGTTTAATATTATTTTGTTATGGGGGCAAGATTAGGGTTGTTGACCCCTAATATTGTGTTTTACTCCTTAATTTGTGGGCAAGCTATATTAGCTACATTTTGTATAAATAGAGATCATAAGATCTCATTTTAATCATAACTCTCCCTCTTGTGAGAGGACTTGGTCTGAATTTTTCACCCCTCTTGGCTCTTTTCATCTCTTGTGCACTTGTTTATGGTTATCTATTGGTGAATGTTTGATGGAAGTCTAGCGCTAGCCTTGGATGCTGCTTTTCTAGCTCTTATGGTGGATTGCCTTAGCATTTCTCTTGATCTTGGTATGGTTTTTACTCTCTTGCTATAATTTTTCAAGTTCAAGTATTGTTATGCTAGGAGCTAGGTGGGAATTATAAGGGCATACACCCCCACCATAGCCTTCATCATTTTATTTGCTTCATCTCATTAATTACAAGGGTTTGGTAAGTGAAGTATAAAGGCATACACCCTCTTAGCTTAAACAATAGCCTAGAGAAACTTGCCTTGGGAAGTAAAAGCACTTACACCACCAAGGAAGTAGATTCTCTAAGCTCTTTGTTTGTTTGAATCCATTAACCCAATAGTAAAGGCAGTAGTCATACTTTTTTGCATTGGAGATATAAAATCATTTCCTTGGAAAACACATTTTTTGGGCTTTTGAAAGTTTTCTTGCTTGAAGTTGATTTGTCTTATTGAGAGGAGTTTTCCCCCACTAGGGCGTCCCCTCTCTCGCAAAACTCTAATTTTTGTTACAAAATTTAACCTACGGCCATTAGGGATGCATAACCTTAGATACTAACACTCTCATAACTCCTAAACTAACCCTAGACTAGCTCTCTAATTTTGCTCATTTACTCTACTAACTAGGGCGCATCATTTGAGCTGGTTCTTGGAAAATTTTTATGGTTGATTTTGCTATTGCATCCCACTAAATGATAGAACTATAAGGCTACAATTTTCTGCAGAAAACACATGTTACACCGACCATCTTATTTAGCTTCTTAAGTGTCTTTTTTCAGCCTATGTTCATCGTTAAGTTTGATGTTGATTTACCTAACTAGTCTAGATATTTATATGCTGATTTTAGATGTTTTATTTGCTGATATAAACTGATATATACTGCTGGAAATTAGGGACAACAAGCGTAACTTGCTAATCCGACTAACATATATCATTGCAAGGTGTGTTTTCTTGTGTCTCAGGTAGGTACAATCATTCGAAGAAGCATTATAAATGTGGGGTAGCAATTACTTGACCTGCAAGGAATATCTCTCTATATTCTTTTCCACTTAGACTTGACCTCTAGGGGCTTCACTTCCATTTTCATCTACCTCCATCTCAATCCCCCAAGGGTCACCAGGATCACATCCCTAGAGTGATCTAGTCACCCTTGAAGTGCGGGGCCTACATCGAGGTGACATTGGGTGTAGGATTCCCAAGTTGTAGCACTTGTTTTGTGGTTGGGTTGGCATTTTCCCAACCTACAACTTGCGCTATAACATACCCTAACCAGAATGTATGAATGAAAGAACATCAACCAGAATATGAACCGGAGAACCCAACTCAAGAATAAAAAGATGCAAAAAGAAGAAACAGTTCAAGACTATTTCTCTAGGGTTTCTCATTTCAAGGAATAGTTAGAAGAAATTGGAGACAACTTAGATGAAGATGAACTCATGATGACAACTCTTAATGGTCTCACAATACCTTGGGATGCCTTCATCCAAACTATTTGTGCAATAAAAGAGAAACTCCAGTTTGACAGTTTATGGGAAGAATGTGTTCTAGAAGAAGCAAGAGTGGCTAACTATGAATTCATCCTATTAAGAGATGAATATCAAGCCCTAGATGTTCATGCTAAGGGTGGAAAGAAAAAGTCTCATTTTCAAAAGGAGACCCACTTTCATAAAGAATCTCACTCTCCAAAGAGATTCCAGAAATATCATAAGGGTCAAAGAAAGGGAAAATATTTCTCCTCTTATCAATGTTATCATTGTGATAAGATGGGACACATTGCTAAGAATTGTCCTGCCAGAAGGGAAGAATTAAAGAGGATAAATAGCAAAAGACATCATGCCCATGCAACTGAAGATGATGAGCCACCCAATAAGTTATCTAAAGAAGAGATTGAAGAATATGTTTTGTTTTCCACTCTCTCAAGATCTATGACACCTAGAGAGGATACTTGGATCATAGATAGTGATGCCTCTAAGCACGTGACACGTCAGAAATACATTCTCTCTAGCCTTATAGAAAATGACTTCCCCCTGAAAGTTTTACTTGGAGATGATTATCAATACCCTATCAAAGGAATGGGAGAATCCACCTACAAACTTGATTCAGGAACTCCAATGAGAATGAAAGACATACTATATGTACCAGGTTTGAAAAAGAACTTACTTTCTATTTCATCCCTAGATAAGAAAGGTTTCAGGGTTGCATTCATATATGGTGATGTTATTATGTGGTATAAAGGAAAAACTATAGAAGATGTAGTTGTTATTGGAATAGAAGAAGGTGGGTTCTACAAGTTAAAAAGTCACTCAGATGTAGCCTTGACTCACTCTACTGAAATTCCTTGTGAACTTTGGCATAGAAGACTATCTCACATCAACTACAAAGCCTTACCATATGTAAGCAAGGTAGTTACAGGTATACCAGAACTAAAGGTTGATGATGAATTTGTATGCAAGGGATGTGCACAAGGAAATAACATAAAGAATCATTTTCCAAAGAGCGACAACAAAGCAAAAGGAATTATGGAACTTCTCCACTTAGATGTATGCGTTCCAATGCCATCAACCTCTCTAATCGGGTATGTATACTATGTATCTTTGATTGATGATTAGTTTCATAAGACTTGGATTTATTTCTTGAAGTCAAAAGTTGAAGTACTTGAAAAGTTCAAGGAATTCAAAGCCTTGATAGAAAATCTCTCCAAAAGGAAAATCAAGATACCCAGGTCAAACAATGGAGGAAAGTACACTTCAAATGAATTTGGAATATTTTGCAGAGATGTTGGGATTAAGAGGGAGCTCACCACTCCCTATAATCCTCAACAAAATGGTGGAGTAGAAAGAAAGAATAGAACGATTATGGAAGCAGTAAAGACTATGATTCATGATCAAGATCTTCTAATGCACTTATGGGCTGAAGCAACAAGAACAACAATATATGTCCAAAACAGACTATCCCATAGTGCACTTGGATTCAAAAGTTCCGAAGAAATGTTCATTGAAAATAAGCCATAAGTAAGCCATCTAAAAATATTTGGTTGTCCATTATTTGTACACATTCCCAAAGAAAAGAGAACTAAGTTGGATCCTTCAAGAAAGAAGGGAATATTTGTTGGATACTATGAGGTCTCTAAGTCCTTCAAAATTTACATACTAGGTTACTATCATATTAATATCAATAGAGATGTAACCTTTGATGAAGATGCAACACTCAAAAGATCAAGGAAATTCCAACTTGAAGAAGTATATGAAGAAGAACCTGTAGCTCCCAAAGTTTCATAACCCATAAAGGAAGTTGCAGTTATCCCTGATGATGAGATTCCATAAGATAATGATATGATAGAATATCATGAACCTTCCTACATGATGATCTCTCACAAGAAAAATCCATCTTGGGTGAAAGAACTTATTCAATATGCAGATAAATATGGTGCCCCAGAAGGAACCATGAGAAAAAACAAGAAACCTAATCTATTCTCCAACCATATGGCCTTGATGTGTGATCTCATAGAAAATGAACCTACTTGCTTTGAATAATTCGTTTAGAAGAAAGAATGGATGGATTCCATGACAAAAGAATACTAGTCCATTATGAAGATTGATGTATGGGAAGTAGTTCCCAGACCAAAGAACAAGATGGGGTATCTTCCAAGTGGATGATTTATTGCAAGAAGAAGCTCGCTATAGAGTTTGAAATGAAAGACCTAGGACTGATGCATTATTTCTTAGGTCTTGGATTTTGGCAGAGCCTAGAGAAGATCTTCCTTAACCAAGGGAAGTATGCAGTTGAAATACTTAAGAGATTTGACATTTTGGAATGTAAATCCATGAACACACCCATGGAAACGGATATGAATCTCATGGTTGATACTTCGTCAGAGTTGGTTGATGCTACTCTATACAAACATGTTATTGGATCATTGATGTATCTGATAAATACCATGCAAGATATATGCTTGTTGTGAACACCTTGGGTCAGTATCTGGTGGAGCCCAGACGTGTTCACCTTGTAGCTTCAAAGCATGTGATAGGATACGTTGGATTATGGTCTTTGTTATAATAGAGATCATGACTTTAGACTGTGTGGTTATACTGATTTAGATTGGGATGGAAGTGCTTCTGACAGAAAGAGCACTTCAGGATGTTGTTTCAGTTTGGGGTCAACCATGACTTCATGGAAAAGAAGGGAGCAATCCAGTATTTCTCTCAGCACGATAGAAGCAGAGTACATTGCAACATGTTCCACTAGTTGTGAATCCATATGGATTCAAAAGTTGTTGACAGGTCTGTTCGATCTGGAGATGGAAGCCACTGTGATTCTATGTGATAACTAGGGTTGTATAAAGATGACAAAGAACCCATTGTTCTATGATAATTTGAAGCACGTAGATATATGGTACCACTACATTTGTGATATGGTATAGAGGGGAGATGTAAAGCTCTAATATGTTGGCACAAATGAGCATGTTGCATATGTGTTGATCAAGCCTCTGTGTCATGTGAAGTTTGAATACTTCCGAGACAAGCTTGGTGTAGTTCGAAAGGACCTCCCTCGAAAGGGGGAGTGATGCTGATGATACTATGGTATCCTGACCAACAATGGGTAGCTTTGTTAGGATTTTATATCCTAGGGGATTGATCATCCCTGGGAAGATCCGGAAGGTCTGGTAAGGACGATTTGTCAGATTACATGTGCATGTATATGCCAATTGTGGTCAATAGTGGTAGCTCCATTAGGATTTTATATCCTAGGGAATATTATGATTCTTGGGCATATCTCGAAGGTCTGGTAAGGATGGTTTGTCAGAGTACCATGTGGTAGCTTGTTAGGATTTTATATCCTAGGGGATCTTATGATTCCTGGGTTTATCTCGAAGGTTCGGTAAGGACGATCTGTCAGAGTATCAAAAATGTTGTTGATGCACTTGCCTCATTCTATTGCCACATGTTGTTGATGATGTTATTCCAACTTCGTGTTGTTTATGGTGTTGTTCCAGCCTCGTGTTTTTGATGTTGTTTTTCCAACTTCATGTTGATGATGATGTTCCAACCTCGTGTTGTTGTTGATGATGTTATTCTAGCTTTGCGTTGTTGACAATGTTGTTCCAACCTCGTTTTGTTGATGTTGTTGTTCCAACTTCGTGTTGTTGATGATGATATTCCAACCTTGTGCTACTATTGATGAAGTTGTTGTTCCATCTTCATGCTACTGATGTTGATGTTTCAACTTCATGCTGTTGATGATGATAATGTTACTCTAGCTCCATGCTGTAAACAATGATGATATTGATGATGAGAAAACCTTTCGATGATTTATAGATGTGTTAGTCAATGTTCCAGATGTTGATGTTGATGCTTCCCTCTCCTTCTCTTGATGATGTTGTATTGGGTCATGTTAGTAGAATACCCTTCTCTTTAAGGTGGAGTGTTGAAATATTGTAACTTAGAATAATATTCTAATTAAATTTGAGTAATTATCTTATAGATAAAATCCCCTTTTGCAGATTGATCATGTCGGGTCTTTTATAAGATCAAATCCCCTTTTGTGGATTGGTCAAACTATATTTTTATGGTGGTATTTGTTAAATTTAGAGCTTCTATTAATTTATTTTAAATTTACTAGACAATAATAGCATAAGCAGGATCATTGAAAGATACACAATCACAAGGTACACAACATTTATCTCGGGAAACCCTCATGGGGGAGAAAACCCATCAAAAACTTTTTTAATATAGATTGCCAATACAATGCCAAGATAATAAACTAAACACTAGAGAGTATCCAACATTGAGCAATGCGCCTCTCTCTTCCTTCTTCTGGCAACTGCAACTTCCTTCAAACTTGCACACTAGATGAGTGAGTGAGTGAATGAGGCGGTAGCCTCTATTATTTATACTAGCTGAGGAGTGCTAGGGCGGTGTCTTTTCATCAAGCAACGAAGAATTCTTCAATTATTAACTAAAACCACTTTAATTAGGCTTGGGGGCCGACTTCTTAATTAACAACATATAATTAGGGTTCTCTTTTCTTTTGGAATGTGTGCAAACACTGGACAACCAAATATCTTGAGATGACTTACTTCTGGCTTCTTTCCATAGAACATTTCTTCAGGGGTTTTGAACCCAAGTGCACTATGGGATAATCTATTTTTTACATAATGTGTTGTTCTTGCTGCTTCATCCCATAAGTGCATTGGAAGATCTTGATCATGGATCATGGTATTCACTGCTTCCATTATTGTTCTATTCTTTCTTTCTGCTACACCATTTTGTTGAGGATTGTAGGGAGTGGTGAGCTCCCTCTGAATCCTGACATCTATGAAAAAGCTTACAAATTATTTTGAGGTTTATTCTCCTTCATTATCTGACCTGAGTATCTTGATTTTTCTTTCAGAGAGATTCTCTATCAAGGCTTTGAATTCCTTGAATTTTCCAAACACTTCATCTTTTGATTTCAAGAAGTAAACCCAAGTCTTGTGAGAATAGTCATCAATAAATGACACATAGTATACATATCCACTAATAGAGGGGTATGGCATTAGGCTACATACATTTGATTGGATGAGCTCCAAGACTCCTTCTTCTTTATTGTCACACTTCAAGAAATGATTCTTTATGTTCTTTCCATGTGCACATCCCTTGCGCACACCTTCATTATCAACCTTGAAATCCGGTAGACCTGTAATGACCTTTCTCACATATGGTAAGGCTCTGTAGTTGATGTGAGATAGTATTTTATGCCAAAGTTCACATGGAATATCAGTGGAGTGAGTCAAGGGTTCATCTGAGTGACCTTTTAATTTGTACAAGCCACATTCTTTTGTTCCAATAACAATTGCGTCTTATATGGTTTTTCCTTTAGGCCACATAAGAAATTATCCATCTATGAATAAAACCCTGAAAAATTTCTTATCTAAAGCTAAGATAGAAAGTAAATTCTTCGTAAAACCTGGTACATATAGTACATCCTTCATTTTCATTGGGGTCCCTGAATTAAGTTTGTAAGTGGATTCTCCCACTCCTTTGATAGGGTACTGGTAATAATCTCCAACTGTAACTTTCTGGGGATTTTTTTTTTTTTTTTGTAAGGATAGAGAGGATGTCTCTATGACATGTCATGTGCTTAGAAGCACCAATATCTATGATCCAAGTGTCCTCTTTAGGTGACACATATCCCGAGAGAGAAGAGAATAAAACACAGTCTTCAATCTTTTCTTTAATTATCTTCATGGGTGGCTCATCATCTTCAACTACATGGGCATGGTGTCTTTTTTTATTTCTCTTCATGTATTCTTCTCTTCTAGTTGGAAAATTATCAGTAATATGTACCATCTTTTCCCAATGGTAACATTGATAAGAGGATACATCCTTTTCTCTTCTTTGACCTTTCTAAAACTTCTGGAATCTCCTTGGAGGGTGAGATTCTTTATGGATGAATCTCTTTGGGGAGTGAGATTCCTTATATAGGTGTGTCTCCTTCTTGAAGTGAGACCTTCTCTTTCATCCTTTAGTATGAGCAACTAGGGCTTGATATTCATCCCTTAAAATAATTGCTTCTCGGTTAGCTACTCTTGCTTCTTCTTGAACACATTCTTCCCAAATACTACCAAATTGGACTTTCTCCTTTATTGCACATATAGTTTGGATGAAGGAATCTCAAGTTATTGTAAGACCATTAAGAGTTGTCATTATGAGTTCATATTCATCTAGGCTGTCTCCAATTGGTTTTTGTTGTTCCTTGAATTGAGAAACCCTAGAGAAATAGTCATGAACGGTTTCTCCTTTATGCATCTTTGTATTCTTGAGTTGGGTTCTCAAATTCATCTTTCGGTTAATGTTCCTTCCTTCATACATTCTGTTTAGGGCATCAAACATTTATTTTGGATTATTCTTAGAAGACACTTGAGGTATCAAGTGGTATTTAATAGAGTCTGTACTGATTCTCTTGGCCCTAACCATATCCTTCTGGTACTTTTCTTTAACTGTAGCATCTGTGGGTTCTGGTACATTTTCCTTGATGAATCTTGCAAGGTCATTCTCTTCAAGAACGAGCACAATCCTATACTTCCAGGCACGCAAGTTATCCACACCTTCTAACTTGTCAACAAACTAGGTGCTTGCAGACATCTTGACTTGGAGCTAGGAAAATGACCAAAAAATGAAAGTGCTCAAAATTTAAATCTGAACTTGCTAGGAGATGCACTTGGCTGAGGAGAGTAGCCTGGTGTAGTCTGTTTTTTGAAAATCCAAATTTTACCCCTTGTAAGTGGGCCTGCACAAATTTGGATTGGTACTTCTAGTATTGGTTCTGGTTTCCTGGTTTTTTGGTACCAGTGAAAACTAGGGTTTCACTTTCCGAAGTCTCTGGCCACTGAAAAGGTGCGCTCAAGCTGCCAATGAGTTCGCTAGACTAGGGTGCACTTCCCTAGATATTTTTTAGGCTGAAATTCTCTTCCAATAAAATCCCTAATTTTCTTGTACGACAACAATGACATTTTTAGTAACCCAGTGAAAGGTTCTCTATTCAGTCAAGCTCTGATACCATGTTAAATTTAGAGCTGCTATTAAATTCTTTTCAATTTACTAGACAATAATAACATAAGAAGTATCACTGAAAGATACACAATCACAAGGTATACAACATTTATCCTGGGAAACCCTCATGGGGGAGAAAACCCAACAAAAATTTCCTTAATATAGATTGACAATACAATGCCAAGATAATAAACCAAACACCAGATAATATCCAAGACTGATCAATGTTCCTCTCTCTTCCTTCTTTCGACAATTGCATCTTCCTTCAAACTTGTGCACTAGATGAGTGACTTGAGTGAGTGAGTGAATGAGGTGCCAACCTCTCTTATTTATACTAGTTGAGGAGCGCTAGGGTGGTGTATCTTCATCAAGTAGGGATGACTTCTTCACTTAGTGGCTAAAACCACTTTAATTAGGCCCGGGGCGCGACTTCTTGTTGAAATAATGTAACTACAAAGTGTATTCTTATTATTATTTGATATATTATTCATTGAATCAATCCCCATTGTGGATTGATCATGTCGGCTATTGTAAAAGGACCAAATCCCCTTTTGCGGATTGGTCATAATGTAATTATAAAAGGCAAAAGAAGAAGTCGAACCCAGAATATATCAAAGAGGCCCCAAAATATAATAAAGGTGGTTATAACCACCCGGATTAAGAAGTTGGTCCTACCAGTGAAGAGATGCTTCACACGTGCCAGATTAGTATAAATAAAAAGGCTAGCACCTCACTTGCTCATTGAGAGACAAGTTTCAGAATTGCAGTTGGAGAAGAGAAAGAGAGACTGGTGCATCTTTGGGGAGAGGATCTTCTATATTAGCTTGAGTTATCTCTTGGCATTGTATTGGCTATCTATAATAAGGAAGTTTTGTTGGGTTTTCTTCCCCTAGAGGGTTTCCCAGGATAAATGCTGTGTCTCTTGTGATTGTGTATTTCTCAATGATATTGTCTTATGTTGTTGTTATCTATTGAAATGCAAAGAAATATAATAATGGCTTAAACATTAACATGGTATCAAGGCCAAGCTGAAGAAAGCATCTTTCACAAGAGTGAAAAACGTCACTGTTGCCGTACATGCAAATTAGGGCTTTTTGATGGTGAATCTTCTTAGCCATAAAACCATCTAGAAAAGTGCACCCTTCCCCAAGGATTACTTTGGCACTCTCAGTGCACCTTTTCAGTGGCTAGATCTCCCGGAAAGTGAAACCCTAGTTTCACAAAGTACCAGAAGTACCAGAGTACCAGAAGTACCAGAAGCACCAGTCTAGAAATCTGTAGATCAAGTTTGGAGGGGTAAAAGTTGGATTTTCTCAGATCCAAGCACACCAGGCTACTCACCTCAGTTCAACGCATCTATCCCCTGGATCAGAATTTCAAAATTTGAATTTTGAAAAATTAGGGTTTCCTCATAAAACCCTAAGCTGCAGTTGCAGTTGTAGTCTCAGAACCAATTGCAGTTGCAGTTGCAGCTGTACTACCAGTTGCAGTCACCCTTGAAGTTTTTAGAGAGTTGATAATGATTACCGCTACTGCCAGATGGTGCCACCACCTGAAAATGCTATCAGAGGTATGTACTCACATATGTTTAAATGGTTAAACTTTAAAGAGTATTTGCAGGAGAAGGGATCTCTTGACATAGATCTAGAAGGATATCAAGATCCAACACATTCAGAGGAATGATGCAACCCAGGTGTGATTATTTTGATATGCATCTATTTGTTATGACATTATCTTGATCAGTGTTTCATGTTGAAGCTATGATCAAATTATTAGATGGATTAAAAGTTTAGATCATAGAGCTTATCCTCTAACCCAAACTTTTGTCAAGATATCATATTGTCTCAGTACATAAGACATGTTGAAGAAAGCACTCGTCATCTTGAGTTAAGGAGACTTGGAAGAAAAACAAGCACTCATTCTTGTGGACAAGGCTCCAGGTTTGATTAATCAAGTTAATAAGGTAACCATGACAAGTTGATGACTATAGTTCTTTGTAAAGTATCATACTTGATAGCATGTGAGCATATAGAGGTAAATGCTTAACGTAATCATTTGTTTGATACAACTAACACCTCCTCTAGGAAGAATCTCGTGTGTTAGTTCCAGGTTGCCATGGAGGAATGTTTGATCACAACACTATGAGAGTGTTGAACTCATTTCGTATTGTATTCCTTACCTTTAATCTTTGCTTGATCAGAATCTGGACCAGGGGTCAAAATTTAGCCGAAAAATCAAATTCTCAGAATTACCTCAAAACAAACAGGTGCGTAGCCCTCATCGCCACAAACCCAACACACTTCAAATGGGGTCAAATGGACATCATATGAGTGAGATATCGCGATCTGTTCGAATTACCAAACAGGCAAAAAAAAGATACTGACTGTACAATTCGTACATAATGATGTGGCAGGTGTATGACATGCCACGTGGAAATGATGATGTGGTAGAAGTGACATGGCAAGAGATTATGTGTCAATGCTGAGTTGGAAGATACGCGGGTGAATCTGTTGGTGATACGTGGCATGGTTTTTGGAAAATTATGAGGTGCCATGTGGCTTAGGCGTGGGCTGCCACGTGGCACCATGTTAAGTTTGGGTGTTAAAAGTTTATGGAGTCCATGGGGATCAAACCCCGCACCTCCCTCCATAGTGAAATGATTTGGAAAATACCAAACAACCAACGCGCCGCACTATTAATTCTTAACCATATTCTTTTGATATTATATTTAAATTAATACCTTGGTGCTGTTTTAAAAATTAAATATGGAGTCCGTGGGGTTTGAACCCCGGACATCCACATATCGCAAAGTCTTGGAAAAGGCCACCCAATCGGTGTGCCACACTGTATTTCTTATTATATATATGTTGTTATATATATTTAAATTCGCACATGTTTTGGTTTGGATTGGGGTTCGGGCTGGGGCTTAGCTCCAACCCCCGTTTATACCATACGACCGTGCCTTACGACCCTTTGCAACATGTTTTGCGGTTTTTTTTTTTTAAACCACAAACCGTAATCCTCCAATCGCTTGACACTTGTCAAGCTCAGGGTTAATCTTGCAAACAGTGCCATAATTCGCGCTAGGACGTGGCCATATGGCCCCCATGCGCCCAACACCTCCGACTTTGGGGGCTCTATTTTCGCTAACCATTCTACATTTTGGCGCATTTTGTGGAGATGCATGTGTGCTGGGTTTAGGCATAGAAAAATGCGCAGAGGCTAGGTTACTCACACACAGGTGCGTTTTGGCGAACCAAAGACAACAAACTTGAAGGAGGAAAATGGCAGGAGGCCTAACTTCATTTTTTTGGCCAAATGAGGTGTCGAAAAATCCCAGCTAGGGTTTTTTGGATGTTCTGAATCCATTGGCACTATTTTCAAAGGCATTTGGAGACTTCTATTGCAAGTTTTACTCCATTGAAGTTTCAAGGAGCTCTAGGGAGCTTAGAGCCCCCATTGATGGAGGCCATGCTCATATGAGTCCAAGTCTGTTTTTTGTGACTGAATAGTCATTTTTGGCTAATTGTTATGCTTTGAACACATTGGTATAGGTTTCAGAGGCATTTGAGGACTTTTACATGTGTTTTTTCCACAAGGAAGCTGAGGGAAGCTCAAGGACACATGTAGAAGAGGTCATGCCCGGATGAGCCATGATCCGTTTTCAAAGTTCTATTAGTCATTTTTGGGGCTTTTATGTATTCTAAACCCAATGGTACAATTAGTAAATACATTGGAGTTGATCCGCAACTTGTAAAAGAATATTTGCAAATTAATCCAAGAGAGCCTAGTCCATTGATGGAGGCTCAAGGAGATGTAGCCCAGTTGGGGGTGAACTCCTTTATCATGTTGTTCTTGTTGTGAGTGTTTGTTGGTTATTACTTGTTGCATGTTATATTTGCTGTTGTATTCTTTAAACTACATATTTAACCTTTCAAAGAACCTCACACATACACACATAAAAGAAGCCTAAACTTGACACATAAAACCTCTTGCACAACTTTGACATAGAGCAAGGTCTTGAAAAGTTTATTTTAATGGAGTAGAGGGTGCTTGCATAGAAAAACAAGTCAACTCCCTATTTTCAGATCAGTTCTTCAGACAAATTACAAGTGATATCTCTAAAGGAGCTACTGTGATGATTGTTCATGCTATTGCTTTATATTATCAAAATAATATTATTCTTTCTTGCTGTTTTGTTGACCTTGCTCCAGGTCACAGGTAATAACCCTGAGGAATCTATAGTGAAGGTTGAAGAAGGAAACATGCTAAAGGAGAGACCATAAATGAAGCAATCATCATTGGAAAATAAAAAGGTGGCTTGCATAAGCTAAAGGGTCACTCAGAAGCTGCCATGACCCATGCCATTGAGAATCCATGTGAACTTTGGCATAGAATATTAGCTCACATTAACTACAAGGCACTACCATACATATGCAAAGTGGTCACAGGTTTACCAGAACTCAAGGTTGACGATGAAGGTGTATTCAATGGATGTGCACAAGGGAAGAACATCAAGAACCCTTTTCCGAAGAGAGACAACAAAGTAGAAGGAGTCCTAGAACTCATCCATTCAGATGTGTGTGGCCCAATTCCATCATCCTCCATGAGTGGGTATGTGTACTATGTATCATTCATTGAAGATTATTCTCGTAAGACCTGGTTGTATGTTTTGAAATCTAAAGATGAAGTGTTCAACAAGTTCAAGGAATTCAAAGCTTTCATAGAGAATCTTTCTGAAAAAAGATCAAGATACTCAGGTCAGATAATGGAGGAGAACACACCTCAAAAGAGTTTGTGAACTTCTGTAAAGATGTTGGGATCAAGAGGGAACTCACTACTCCCTATAATCCTCAACAAAACGGTGTGGCTGAAAGAAAGAACATAATGATAATGGAAGTTGTGAAGACAATGATCCACGATCAAGATCTTCCTATGTGCTTATGGGCAGAAGCAACAATGAAAACCATATATGTGCAAAACCAATTGTCCCATAGTGCACTTGGGTTCAATACCTCAGAAGAGATGTTTACCAGAAATAAGCCAGAGATAAGCCATCTCAAAATATTTGGCTGCCTAGTATTTATACATATACCGAAAAGAAACAAGCTGGAACCCTCGGGAAAGAAGGGAATATTTGTGGGATACTGTGAGGTCTCCAAGGCCTTCAGGATCTATATACCAGGTCACCGCCACATTGAGATAAGCAGGGATGTGACCTTTGATGAAGATGCAACGCTTAAGAAATCGAGAATATGTCATCTTGAAGAAGTACGTGAAGAGGAACCTCTAATCCCTAGAACTATAGAATCAGTGAGGGAGGTTCCCAGATCTGTTGAACCAGTGAGGTTAGTCGTAACTTCCCCTGATGAGGAAATTCTAGAAGATCACGACGTAGCAGAGTTTCAAGAACCTCCTTAGATGATGATCCTCCATAAAAGAAAGCTAGCTTGGGATAGAGAGATTATTCATGATGGAGAGAAGTATGTTGTTCCCGAAGGAACCACGAGACATGTGAAGAGACCTAAACCATTCTTCAGTTATATGGATTTGATGTGTGATCTCCTAGAAAAGGAGCCTACCTGCTTTGAAGAAGCCATTCAAAAGAAAGAATGGGCAGATGCCATGATAGAAGAATACCAATCCATAATAAAGAACAATGTATGAGAAATAGTTCCCAGACCGAATAGCAAGGATGTGGTATCGTCCATATGGCTCTTCAAAATAAAACATGATGCTGATGGAAGTATTGAGAAGTATAAAGCAAGATTTGTAGCTCGTGGCTTTTCTAAAAAAGAAGGCATTGACTATGAAGAGACATTCGCCCCTGTAGCATGATACACTTCGATCAGGACCATCATATCCCTTGCAGCTAAGATGAAGTGGAAGTTACACTAGATGGACGTAAAGACAACTTTCCTAAATGGTGTCATTGAAGTGGGAGTGTATATAGAGAAAACTCAACGATTTGAAGTTGAAGACATGAAGTCTCATGTCTGCAGGTTGAAGAAAGCATTATACGGATTGAAGCAAGCTCCTAGAGCTCGGTATGGCCTGATAGACAGTTTCCTGACGAGCTTGGGCTTTACCAAGAGTAACGAATATTCTAACCTCTACTTTAAGGTTATGAATGACGAGCCAGTGATATTACTGCTATATGTGGATGACTTATTCTTAACTGGAGAAGAAAAGCTCATCATTGAATGTAAGAAGAGACTTGCCTCAGAATTTGAAATGAAAGACCTTGTCCTAATGCATTATTTCTTAGGTCTTGAGGTATGGCAGAGCCCAGAGAGGATCTTCCTTAACCAAGGGAAGCATGCAGTCGAAATATTGAAGAGATTCGACATGATGGAATGCAAGTTCATGAATACACCCAGGGAAGCGAAGCTGAAGCTGGTGGTTGACACTTCGTCAAAATTGATTGATGCCACGCTATACATATAGATTATTGGATCACTGATGTACCTGATGAACACCAGACCAAACATTTTTTTTGTCGTGAACACCTTGAGTCTGTTTCTGGTTGAAACCAGACATGTTCACCTAGTGGCTTCAAAACATGTGTTGAGGTACCTTAAGGGTACAATAGATTGTGGTCTCAACTATGATGGAGATCATGATTTCACATTGAGTGGATATACTGATGCAGATTGGGTAGGAAGTGTTTCTGACAGGAAAAACACTTTAGGATGTTGTTTCAGTTTGGGATCAACCATGATCTCATGGCAGAGTAGGAAGCAATCCAACATTTCTCTCAGCATAGCGGAAGCAGAAAACATTGTTGCATGTTCTGCCAGCTGCGAAGCTATATGGATTTGAAAGTTGTTGACCGACCTATTTAAACTAGAGATGGAAGCAACCACGATCCTATGTGACAACCAAAGATGCATAAAGATGACAGAGAATCAAGTATTCCATGACAGGTCGAAGCACATAGAGATTCATTATCATTACATCCGTGACATGGTGCAGAGAGGAGCCATAAAGCTCCAATATGTTAGCATGGATGAACATGTTTCTAATGTGTTGACCAAGCCTCTATCTCATTTAAAGTTTAAGCACTTTCAAGATAAGCTTGGTATAATCCAAAAGGACCTTCCTCGAAAGGGGGAGTAGTTGTTGTGATAAGACATCTCTTTCTTCCATCTTTAAGAATTCTTCACTTATTAACTAAAACCACTTTAATTAGGCTTGGGGGCTGACTTCTTAATTAACAACATATAATTAGGGTTTGACCTATCCACAAAAGGGGATTTGGTCTTATACAAAGCCCGACATGATCAATCCACAAAATGGGATTGATCTATTTAATAATAACTTGATAATAAGTAGAATATATTTCGTAGTTACAATATTTCAACACTCACCCTTAACAAGAAGGGTATTCTACAACATCATCAAGAGAGAGAGAGAGGGAAATAACATAAAAAACATCTGTAACACTGACTGGCATATCTATAAATAATCAAAAGGTTTTCTCATCATCAATAATATCATCATTCATAGCATGGAGTTGAAGTATCATCATCATCATTCACAACATGGAGATGGAGTATCATGATTAACATCATTCACAACATGGAGTTGGAATAACATCATCATCACCATTCACAACATGGAGCTGGAACCTGAAACATAAACATCAGTTAGCATAAAATTTATAACAACAACATCAACAACATCAACAACATTTAAGATGATACAACAACATCATCAACAAAACGAGGCTAGAGCAAAAACATCATCACACTGGGAGGATGGAGTAACAACATCATCACAGCACGAGGCTGAAACAACAACATCATCAACACGAGGCTGAGATAACAACATCATTAATCAACATCATCAACATATGAAAACAAAATGAGGTAGGTGTAACAACAACATTTTGTGGTACTCTAACAGTCCCTAGGGATATGCCCAAGAATCATAAGATTCCCTAGGATATAAAATCCTAACGGAGCTACCACATGGTGCTCTAACATACTATCCTGACCAGACCTTCAGGATCTTCCCATGAATCATAAGATTCCCTTGGATTATAAAAATCCTAACGGAGCTACCACTATTGACCACAACTGGCATATAAATGCACAAGTACTCTGACAGATCGTCCTTACCGGACCTTCACGATTTGTTCAGGGATGATCAATCCCCTAGGATGTAAAATCCTAACTGAGCTACCCGTTGTTGGTCATGATACCATAGTATCATTAACATCACTCCCCCTTTTGAAGGAAGTCGTTTTAGACTATACCAAGCTTGTCTCGAAAGAATTCAGAGGCTTGGTCAACACATCTACAACCTTCTCATCTGTGCCACCATATTGGAGCTTTATAGCTCCCCTCTACACCATATCACGAATGTAGTGATATTGGATTTCTATGTGCTTTGACTTATCATGGAACACAAGGTTCTCTGTCATTTTTATGCAACTCTGGTTATCACATAGAATCACGGCTGCTTCCATCTCCAAATCAAATAGACATGTCAACAAATTCTGAAGCCATATGGCTTCACAACTGGTGGAACATGCAGCAATGTATTATGCTTCTGTTGTGCTGAGAGAAATGCTAGATTGCTTCCTACTTTTCTATGAAGTCATGGCTGACCCTTGACTAAAAAAACATCCTGAAGTGCTCTTTCGGTCAAAAACACTTCCAGCCCAATCTGAATCAATATAATCAATTAGTCTGAAGTCATGATCTCCATTATAACAAATACCAAAGTCCAACATACCCTTAAGGTATCTCATCACATGTTTTGCAGCAACAAGGTGAACACGTCTGGGCTCTACTAGATACTGATTCAAGGTGTTCACAAAAAAACATATATCTGGCCCAGTATTCTTCAAATACATCAACGATCCAATGATCTGTCTGTACAACATAACATCAACCAATTATGACGAAGTATCAACCAATAGCTTCAACTTTGTTTCCATGGGTGTGTTCATGGATTTACACTCCAACATATAAAACATCTTCAATATTTCAACTGCATACTTCCCTTGGTTAAGGAAGATCTTCTTCAGGCTCTGCCACACCTCAAGAACTAAGAAATAGTGCATCATGCCTAGGTATTTCATCTCAAATTCTGCAACGAGCTTCTTCTTACAATCAATGATGATATTTTCTTCTCGAGTTAAGAATAAGTCATCTATGTACAGTAGAAATATCACTGGTTCATAATTCATAACCTTGAAGTAAAGGTTAGAATCAACTTTACTCTTGGTAAAGCCCAAGCTCGTCAAGAAACTACCAATTCTTCCATACCAAGCTCTAGGAGATTGCTTCAATCCATACATTGGCTTATTCAACCTGCAGACATGTGTCTTAATGTCTTAAACTTCAAACCCTTGAGGTTGTTCTATATACACTTCTTCTTCAATAATACCATTTAAGAAGGTTGTTTTCACATCCATCTAGTGTAACTTCCACTTCATCTTAGCTACAAGGGATATGATGGTTCTGATAGAAGTCTATCTGGCTACAGGAGCAAATGCCTCTTCGTAATCAAGGCATTTATTTTGATAAAAGCCATGATCTATAAACCTTGCTTTATGTTTTTCAATACTTCCATCAACAACATGTTTTATCTTGTATAACCATTTGGAAGATACTACATCTTTGTTCTTCAGTCTGGGAATTATTTCCCATACATCATTTTTTATAATGGATTGGTATTCTTCCGTCATGGCATTTTCCCATTCTTTCTTCTGAATGGATTCTTCAAAGAAAGTGGGCTCCTTTTCTATGAGATCACACATCAAATCCATATAACCGAAGAATGGATTAGGTTTCTTGACTTGTCTCATGGTTCCTTTTGGGGCACCATACTTCTCTCCATCTTGAACAAGTTACCTTGCCCAAGATGGATTTCTCTTGTGAGAGATCATCATCTGGGGAGGTTTTTGAGATTATATCATATCATGATCTTTCTTAATCTCATCATTAGGGGAAACTGTGAATTTCCTCACTAGTTTTGCAACTCTGGGAGCTACAAGCTCTTCTTCATATACTTCTTCAAGCTGACATATCCTTAATTTCTTGAGTGTTGCATCTTCATCAAAGGTTACATCTTTATTGATCTCAATGTGATGGTAACCTGGTATGTAAATTCTGAAGGATATTGAGACCTCACAGTATCCAACAAATATTCCCTTCTTTCCTAAAGGATCCAGCTTGGTTCTCTTTTCTTTTGGAATGTGTGAAAACACTGGACAACCAAATATCTTGAGATGACTTACTTCTGGATTCTTTCCGTAGAACGTTTCTTCAGGGGTTTTGAACCCATGTGCACTATGGGATAATCTATTTTGTACATAATGTGTTGTTCTTGCTACTTCATCCCATAAGTTCATTGGAAGATCTTGATCGTGGATCATGGTATTCACTGCTTCCATTATTGTTCTATTCTTTCTTTTTGCTACACCATTTTGTTGAGGATTGTAGGGAGTGGTGAGCTCCCTCTTAATACTGACATCTATGCAAAAGCTTACAAATTATTTTGAGGTGTATTATCCTTCATTATCTGACCTGAGTATCTTGATTTTTATTTCAGAGAGATTCTCTATCAAGGCTTTGAATTCCTTGAATTTTCCAAACACTTCATCTTTTGATTTCAAGAAGTAAACCCAAGTCTTGCGAGAATAGTCATCAATAAATGACACATAGTATACATACCCACTAATAGAGGTTGATGGCATTGGGCCACATACATTTGATTGGATGAGCTCCAAGACTCCTTCTTCTTTATTGTCACGCTTCGAGAAATGATTCTTTATGTTCTTTCCATGTGCACATCCCTTGTGCACACCTTCATTATCAACCTTGAAATTCGGTAGACCTTTAACGACCTTTCTCACATATGGTAAGGCTCTGTAGTTTATGTGAGATAGTATTCTATGCCAAAGTTCACATGGAATCTTAGTGGAGTGAGTCAAGGGTTCATCTGAGTGACCTTTTAATTTGTACAAGCCACCTTCTTCTGTTCCAATAACAATTGCGTCTTATATGGTTTTTCCTTTAGGCCACATAAGAAATTATCCATCTATGAATGAAAACTTGAAAACTTTCTTATCTAAGCTAAGATAGAAAGTAAATTCTTCGTAAAACCTGGTACATATAGTACTTCCTTCATTTTCATTGGGGTCCCTGAATTAAGTTTGTAAGTGGATTCTCCCACTCCTTTGATAGGGTACTGGTAATCATCTCCAACTGTAACTTTCTGGGGATTTTTTTTTTTTTTTTTTTGTAAGGATAGAGAGGATGTCTCTATGACATGTCATGTGCTTAGAAGCACCAGTATCTATGAGCCAAGTGTCCTCTTTAGGTGACACATATCCTGAGAGAGAAGAGAATAAAACACAGTCTTCAATCTTTTCTTTAATTATCTTCATGGGTGGCTCATCATCTTCAACTACATGGGCATGGTGTCTTTTGTTATTTCTCTTCATGTATTCTTCTCTTCTAGTTGGAAAATTATCAGTAATATGTCCCATCTTGTCCCAATGGTAACATTTATAAGAGGATAAATCATTTTCTCTTCTTTGACCTTTCTAAAACTTCTGGAATCTCCTTGGAGGGTGAGATTCTTTATGGATGAATCTCTTTGGGGAGTGAGATTCCTTATATAGGTGTGTCTCCTTCTTGAAGTGAGACCTTCTCTTTCCTCCTTTAGTATGATAAACTAGGGCTTGATATTCATCCCTTAAAATAATTGCTTCTCGGTTAGCTACTCTTGCTTCTTCTTGAACACATTCTTCCCAAATACTATCAAATTGGACTTTCTCCTTTATTGCACATATAGTTTGGATGAAGGAATCCCAAGTTATTGTAAGACCATTAAGAGTTGTCATTATGAGTTCATATTCATCTAGGTTGTCTCCAATTGGTTTTCGTTGTTCCTTGAATTGAGAAACCCTAGAGAAGTAGTCATGAACGGTTTCTCCTTTCTGCATCTTTGTATTCTTGAGTTGGGTTCTCAAGTTCATCTTTCAGTTAATGTTCCTTCCTTCATACATTCTGGTTAGGGTATCAAACATTTATTTTGGAGTATTCTTAGAAGACACTTGATGTATTAAGTGGTCTTTAATAGAGTCTGTAATGATTCTTTTGGCCCTAACCATATCCTTCTGGTACTTTTCTTTAACTGTAGCATCTGTGGGTTCTGGTACATTTTCCTTGATGAATCTTGCAAGGTCATTCTCTTCAAGAATGATTACAATCCTATACTTCCAGGCAAGCAAGTTATCCACACCTTCTAACTTGTGAAAAAACTAGGTGCTTGTAGACATCTTGACCTGGAGCTGGGAAAACGACCAAAAAATGAAAGTGCTCAGAATTTAAATCTGAACTTGCTAGGAGATGCGCTTGGCTGAGGCGAGTAGCCTGGTGTAGTCTGTTTTTTGAAAATCCAAATTTTACCCCTTGAAAGTGTGCCTGCGCAAATCTGGACTGGTACTTCTAGTATTGGTTCTGGTTTCCTGGTTTTCTGGTACCAGTGAAAACTAGGGTTTCACTTTCCGAAGGCTCTGGCCACTGAAAAGGTGCGCTCAAGCTACCAATGAGTTCGCTAGGCTAGGGCGGTTTTTTTTTTTTTAAACCAATATGTTGTGCGGTTTGTTTTTTAAACCACAAACCGTACTCCTCCAATCGCTTGACACTTGTCAAGCTCAGGGTTAATCTTGCAAACGGTGCCATAATTCGTGCTAGGATGTGGCCATATGGCCCCCATGCGCCCAACACCTCCGACTTTGGGGGCTCTATTTTCGCTACCATTCTACATTTTGGAACATTTTGTGGAGATGCACGTGTGCTGGTTTTAGGCATAGAAAAACACATAGAGGCTAGGTTACTCACACACAGGTGCGTTTTGGTGAACCAGAGACAACAAGCTTGAAGGAGGAAAATGGCAGGAGGCCTAACTTCTTCATTTTTTTGGCCAAATGAGGTGCCGAAAAAGCCCAGCTAGGGTTTTTTGGATGTTCTGAATCCATTGGCACTATTTTCAAAGGAATTTGGAGACTTCTATTGCAAGTTTTACACCATTGAAGTTTCAAGGAGCTCTAGGGAGCTTAGGGCCCCCATTGATGGAGGCCATGCTCAGATGAGCCCAAGTCTGTTTTTTGTGACTGAATAGTCATTTTTGGCTAATTGTTATGCTCTGAACACATTGGGATAGGTTTCAGAGGCATTTGATGACTTTTACAGGTGTTTTTTCCACAAGGAAGCTGAGGGAATCTCAAGGCCACATGTAGAAGAGGTCATGCCCGGATGAGCCATGATCTGTTTTCAAAGTTCTATTATTCATTTTTGGGGTTTTTATGTATTCTAAACCCAATGGTACAATTAGTAAATCCATTGGAGTTGAGCGACAACTTTTAAAAGAATCTTTGACAAATTAATCCAAGAGAGCCTAGTCCATTGATGGAGGCTCAAGGAGATGTAGCCCAGTTGGGGGTGACCTCCTTTATCATGTTGTTCTTGTTGTGTGTGTTTGCTGGTTATTACTTGCTGCATGTTATATTTTCTTTTGTATTCTTTAAACTACATATTTAACCTTTCAAATAACCTCACACATACACACATAAAAGAAGCCTAAAATTGACACATAAAACCTCTTGCACAACTTTGACATAGAGCAAGGTCCTGAAAAGTTTATTTTAATGGAGTAGAGGATGCTTACATAGAAAAACAAGTCAGCCCCCTATTTTCATATCATTTCTTCAGAAAAATTACAAGTGATAGCTCTAAAGGAGCTACTGTGATGATTGTTCGTGCTATTGCTTTATATTATCAAAAGGATATTATTCTTGCTTGCTGTTTTGTTGACCTTGCTCCAGGTCACAGGTAATAACCTTGAGGAAGCTATAGTGAAGGTTGGAGAAGGCAACATGCTAAAGGAGAGACCATAAATGAAACAATCATCATTGAAAATAAAAAGGTGGCTTGCATAAGCTAAAGGGTCACTCAGAAGCTGTCATGACCCACGCCATTGAGAATCCATGTGAACTTTAGCATAGAATATTAGCTCACATTAACTACAAGGTGCTACCATACATATGCAAAGTGGTCATAGGTTTACCAGAACTCAAGGTTGACCATGAAGGCATATGCAATGGATGTGCACAAGGGAAGAACATCAAGAACCCTTTTCTGAAGAGAGACAACAAAGCAGAAGGAGTCCTAGAACTCATCCATTCAGATGTGTGTGGCCCAATTCCATCATCCTCCATGAGTGGGTATATATACTATGTATCATTCATTGAAGATTATTCTCGTAAGACCTGGTTGTATTTTTTGAAATCTAAAGATGAAGTGTTCAACAAGTTCAAGGAATTCAAAGATTTCATAGAGAATCTTTTTGAAATAAAGATCAAGATACTCAGATCAAATAATGGAGAAGAAAACACCTCAAAAGAGTTTGTGAACTTCTGTAAAGATGTTGGGATCAAGAGGGAACTCACTACTCCCTATAATCCTCAAAAAAATGGTGTGGCCAAAAGAAAGAACAAAACGATAATGGAAGCTGTGAAGACCATGATCCACGATCAATATCTTCCTATGTGCTTATGGGCAGAAGAAACAATGACAACAATATATGTGCAAAACCAATTGTCCCATAGTGCACTTGGGTTCAAGACCTCGGAAGAGATGTTTACCGTAAATAAGCCAGAGATAAGCCATCTCAAAAGAAGGGAATATTTGTGGGATACTATGAGGTCTCCAAGGCCTTCAGGATCTATATACCAGGTCACCGCCATATTGAGATAAGCAGGGATGTGACCTTTGATTAAGATGCAATTCTCAAGAAATCAAGAAGATGTCATCTTGAAGAAGTACGTGAAGAGGAACCCGTAATCCCTAGAACTGCAAAATCAGTGAGGGAGGTTCCCAGAGCTACTGAACCAGTGATGTTAGTCGTAACTTCCCCTGATGAGGAAATTCTAGAAGATCATGACGTAGCAGAGTTTCAAGAACCTCCTTAGATGATGACCCTCCATAAAAGAAAGCCAGCTTGGGATAGAGAGCTTATTCAAGATGGAGAGAAGTATGTTGTTCCCGAAGGAACCACGAGACATGTGAAGAGACCTAAGCCGTTCTCCAGTTATATGGATTTGATGTGTGATCTCCTAGAAAAGGAGCCTACCTGCTTTTAAGAAGCCATTCAAAAGAAAGAATGGGAAGATGCCATGATAGAAGAATAGCAATCCATAATAAAGAAAAATGTATGGGAAATAGTTCCCAAACCGAATAATAAGGATGTGGTATCGTTCAGATGGTTCCTCAAAATAAAACATGAAGTATTGAGAAGTATAAAGAAAGATTTGTAGCTCGTGGATTTTCTAAAAAAGAAGGCATTGACTATGAAGAGGCATTCACACCTGTAGCCTGATACACTTCGATAGACCATCATATCCCTTGCAGCTAAGATGAAGTGGAAGTTACACCAGATGGACGTAAAGACAACTTTCCTAAATGGTGCCATCGAAGTGGAAGTGTATATAGAGAAAACTCAATGATTTAAAGTTGAATACATGAAGTCTCATGTCTGCAGGTTGAAGAAAGCATTATACGGATTGAATCAAGCTCCTAGAGCTTGGTATGGCCTGATAGACAGTTTCCTGACGAGCTTGGGATTTACCAAGATTAAAGAAGATTCTAACCTCTAATTCAAGGTTATGAACGATGAGCCAGTGATATTACTGCTATATGTGGATGACTTATTCTTAACCGGAGAAGAAAAGCTCATCATTGAATGTAAGAAGAGACTTGCCTCAGAATTTGAAATGAAAGACCTTGTCCTAATGCATTATTTCTTAGGTCTTGAGGTATGGCAGAGCCCAGAGAGGATTTTCCTTAACCAAGGGAAGTATGCAATCAAAATCTTGAAGAGATTCGACATGTTGGAATGCAAGTCCATGAATACACCCAGGGAAGCGAAGCTGAAGTTGGTGGTTGACACTTCATTAGAATTGATTGATGCCACGCTATACATATAGATTATTGGATCACTGATGTACCTGAGGAACACCAGACCAAACATTTGTTTTGTCATGAACACCTTGAGTGTGTTTCTGGTTGAACCCAGGCATGTTCACCTAGTGGCTGCAAAACATGTGTTGAGGTACCTTAAGGGTACAATAGATTGTGGTCTCAGCTATGATGGAGATCATGATTTCACATTGAGTGGATATACTGTTGCAGATTGGGTAGGAAGTGTTTCTGACAGGAAAATCACTTTAGGATTAGTTGTTGTGATAAGACATCTCTTGCTTCTGGATTTATTGCTGTGACGTAAAGCAAGATGATGTGATGATACTAGAATTGTGCTTTCGGATTGACATCTGCGACGTAAAGCCAGTATAGTATCCTAATTTCATATTGATTATTGTGACGTAAAGCATGTCGAGTATCTTGCTTCCAGCCTTATTGTTGTGACGTAAAGCAAGAATATGTGATGTGACTAGTACTGAGCTTCCAGCTTGATAGCTGTGACGTAAAGCCAGTCTAGTATCCTGCTTCCAGCTTGATTGCTATGATGTAAATCAGGATGAGTATCTTTCTTCCAGCCTTATTGTTGTGATGTAAAGAAAGACGATGAGATGAGACTAGTACTGTGCTTCCGGCTTGACAATTGTGACATAAAGCCAATCTTGTATCTTACTTCCAACATGATGGTTGTGATGTAAAGCAAGACGATGTGATGAGACTAGTATTGTGCTTCCGGCTTGACAACTGTGACATAAAGCCAGTCTAGTATCTTTCTTACAGGTTAAGTGCTATGACATAAAGCAAGACGTCGAGATGAGACTAGTATTGTGCTTCCAGCTTGAGAAGCTGTGACATAAAACCATTCTAGTATCTTGCTTCCAGCTTGATTGTTGTGACATAAAGCAAGACGAGTACTGAGCTTCCATATTGATAGCTATGACATAAAACCAGTCCTGTATTATGATGAGCCAGCCTAGTTCTGTGATGATGATGATGTATTAGTTTTATACTAATACATATTGATGCAGATGATGATTGCATTCCTTTGAGAATGACGATGTTGCCGATGAAGAAAACTTTCGATGATTTATAGATACGCCAGTCAATGTTCCAAGATGATATTGATGATGTTGTCCTCTCACCCACTTGATGTTGTTGATGATGTTGTCCTCTCTTTCTCACCTGATGTTGTTGAAGAATACCCTTCTTGTTAAGGGGGAGTGTTGAAATAATGTAACTGCAAAGTGTATTCTTATTATTATTTGATATATTATTCATTGGATCAATCCCCATTGTGGATTGATCATGTCGGCTATTGAAAAAGGACCAAATCCCCTTTTGCGGATTGGTCATAATGTAATTATAAAAGGAAAAAGAAGAAGTCGGCACCAGAATATATCAAAGAGGCCTCGAAATATAATAAAGGTGGTTATAACCACCCAGATTAAGAAGTCGGCCCTGCTAGTGAAGAGACACTTCACACATGCCAGATTATTATAAATAAGATGGCTAACGCCTCGCTTAGACACACCTCACTTGCTCATTGAGAGACAAGTTTCGAAATTGCAGTTGGAGAAGAGAGAGAGAGAGTGGCGCATCTTTGGGAGAGGATCTTCTGTATTAGCTTGAGTTATCTCTTGGCATTGTATTGGCTATCTATAATAAGGAAGTTTTGCTGGGTTTTCTTCCCCTAGAGGGTTTCCTGGGATAAATGTTGTGTCTCTTGTGATTGTGTACTTCTCAATGATCTTGTTTTATGTTGTTGTTATCTATTGAAATGAAAAGAACTATAATAATGACTTAAACATTAAGACTTCTCAATTAGAAGCATATAATTAGGGTTTGAACAATATACAAAAGGGGTTTTGGTCTTATACAAATCTTGACATGATCAATCCACAAAAGGGGATTGATCTATTTAATAATAACTCAATAATAAGTAGAATATACTTTGTAGTTACAATATTTCAAAAATATTTGTAAATTTGGCCCCACTAAGTGAAGTGACATAACTCCAGTGCCTCCTCAACTAGTATTTATATGTGAGGATGGTGCCTCACTTGTACACACTCACTCTCACTCATCTAGAGCGCATATATTGAAGGTAGTTACAGTTGTGGGAGGAAGGAGAAGAGAGGTGCATGCTCAATCTTGGTTTATCCTTGGTGTTTTGGTTTTAGTCTTGGAATTGTATTGGCAATCTATTATTGAGGAAGTTTTTGCTGGGTTTTCTTCCCCATGAGGGTTTCCTAGGATAAAATGTTGCATACCTTGTGATTGTGTTTCTTTCAGTGATCCTCTTTATGTTGTTGTTTTGGAAATGCATTGAATTCTCATGTAATTTGGAAATAACATAATAAAAACACTAAATATTAACAATATATGATGGTTCCATGTTTAATTTAGGCTGTATTGAATTGCGTTGCTAACACTTTAGAAGTAGTATTCTTTGTTCATTTCAAACATTGGATTGAAGGATCAACATGGTAAGAAGGTGACAAGTCCCCTTAGTCATGTTGATATGGGTATCGGTAAGGATGTTCTAGGTTGAATCAAGGCATTCGTGGTTTCAAAGACTAAGTTTCATTAGTATTTAGTGTTTCCATGTATTTTTGGGGTACTTATATTTTTCTTGGTTGAAGGTTTGAGTATTTTGCTCGTAACATGTGATTTTAGGTTCTAATGGGACATGAGAAGCATCCTTGTTTACTAACAATGTGATATAGATTGAATTGAAAACAAAATGAAAGAACATGCAATATTGCAGAGAGAACACAAATAGAGTATTGAAACCAGAGTATTACATTAAAATCCAACTTCTTTTAATGAAGCAAATAGCAAAAACACTACAATCTACATGACAATACAAATGGCTAGAATGTTGGTAGCTCGTCTATGAGAAGAGATGTGACGTCTAGGCTCATTTGCAAAAAGTCCATAACAAGAGGATAAAGCTATATTATATAAGAATTTCAAAGAAACCTAAAAGGTAAAACACTTAAAGTGCAATAAGCCTAAACCTAGCATGATTGGGTTGAACGAGAACATTGATTTGGATGAATATGCAATTTTCAATGAAAAAGGGAAGCCTTGTCGAGATTAAACATTTTCGCTTGGTTCTCCATTTTGGGTCTTCTTCAGCATGTTAGAAAGAACATTAACAAAATAACACAACTTCCTGGGCATTGTGTAATACCCTTGTTTCCCCCAGCTTGTAATTAATCATTAATTAGGATTACCATGCTATGGCATGTGAACAATGTAAATATATTTTGTTTAGATTGACAACGAATGACTGTGGGGGTAAAGCCTTGAAGTACTAGCCATGATATCACTAGGGAAAAGAATGGGAAAAATATAAGAGATGGTTCATTATGTCAAATGACCCCAACTTTCCCCTTATTGGGAATAATAAACCCCCTCTGGATCCCAAGGAGAGGAATCAGTTAATGAAGGAAGGGCCGGTGGTTGAATAATCAATCACCCCCATGGATGGAAGCATGGTATGGATGAGGAGACAAGAGTCTATCAGCTCGAAGTACCACAGAGTATTGCAAACCTAGGCTGACTCGAGTTTCCTTCCGACAGAAGAAAAAAGATAAGTCGAGAACCATCCTGGGAAAGGAAGTGGAAAAATATACACATGCAGACAGTTGAGGGAGAGGTGCGTGAGGCTCTTCAGAGAGTAGGAGAGACACCAGACAAGAGCGCATGCACATAGGGGATTGCATGACCCTCCTCTGTAGAAGAAAAGAGAAAGGTCATGAGTTTGATGTTGAGGAAGCATCTGATAAACCCTGCAGGTTTTCTATGAAAAAGAGAGGATCTCTAAGAAATGATATAAATTTCCCTGGTGATATCTGGATTGGCACGGGGGTGGCCTGAGTGATAAGAGTAAATGCCTCTGAGCCTATGGTTGGGTGGAAAGGAGAACACCCACAGTTAGCTGGTTGGTTGTAGCTTGTAATAGATAAGTACTTCGTATTCCTTATGCACTTAAATTGGAATGTATGATTTGAATGTCTGTGTCTTTGACTAATATTTGTAGTGTTTGATTCATAAGGAAATTGCTTAATTTTCTTCTGTAAACTGTTACCTTCGAATGGTTATAAGATGAGCAGTGTGACCTCTGGGCCGGTTGGGAAATCCTCAAGGTATTCTTCCCAGGGATTAACTTCACAGTACTAGAGTCGGGGCATAATCTATGAGACTGTTACAGTTCTATAGACCCTTCGAAAGTGCCTTTCCCCGTGTTATAACCTAAGTTATGTGAGTGGAGGGTGCTTCCTTCAAACCAATAGCCTAAGGGACCATAGGCTCGTGCCCACAACCTTAACCAAATCTCAGCTAAGAGTTGATATTACCACCTAAGACTCATTAGAGGGCCCATATTGTTGGGATTTGGGTACCTTGGGAAGTGGTCCCCATGTGCTTATGAGTCTCTAAGCACAAAGGGGGAAAACTATTACCCTTGTACTTTACTTTATGATTCTAATTTCACTTTGACTTAGGAGATTTAAGTCAAAAGTGAACTATGTCACTTAAGCATTAAAGTGACAATTAATTCACAATGTGGTTGAATTAATAGACATACAACAACTAAGGAAAGTGGGTTTCCTTAGTGAGATTTTTGGATTAGATCTCACCCATTGATTAGACTTGGATAGATTGGATCTAGGCCATTGATCTATTAGGGCTTGGCCAAAGGAGGCTAAAGTGAGGGTTTAGTACATTTTGAGATTCATTCTTCACTTGTGAGTTTTGGAGAAGAGGAGGGGCGCATTTCTCAAGGAGAGGAGGGTGCGCTTGTTTGCGAGCTTGAGGAGGAAGCTCTTGTTGGGTTGAGATTGCATAGAGAGGTTATCCATGGAGGTTTAGCATTCATTTACTTGGAGGGTGCACACCATATAGTGGTGCATTTTCTAGAGGAGGCATGCATTCCGAGGAGGAGGAGGCTTCATTCATTATTTTGTTCACTTGAGGAGGAGTAGGAGGAGAAAGAGGATGAGGTCAGTTGCATTGGGAGAGGAGAGATTGGGTGCATGCTTCCATGGAGAGAGGCATCCAGCTTAGGCCTCAATTATTTGATGGTGATCATATCTTCTAGGAGGAGGGCACATTATAGGATTGGATGCACAATTACCTGGTAGGAGTTTCACTTGGAGGAAGCCAGCTCTGATAGTTTCAGTGGAGAGGCAACACATGAGAGCACATTCCTATTAGTGTAGAGAGAAGCAAAAGGGAGAGGGTGCACCTGAGTTTGGGAACATCTCTCTCCGGGTCTTGTGGCAAGGCTTGTGAGGATATTACTATGTATATAGGTTCCTTTGTATTGTATTACTTGTTGTATCTCATGCTTTGATCATCATTATATAGACGTATATCCCAAACTGGTTTTCCCAGGGGAGGGGGGGAGTTATCCAGGGTCATGTTGACCAAAAATACTTGTGTCAAATTTATGCATGAAGTGTAGATCAACATTTTAAAGTTAAAGATATAGAGGTAGTGTTATGTGTTTTAATTTATATTGCATGTGCTAACATTGAGTAAAGAAAACACTTAGAAGGACAACTTAAAAGAGCACTTAAACATCAAAACATTGAGAAGAAAGTTGGATGAATATTTGTTGTCCTAAAACAACAAAAGAAGACAGCCATACAATTGAAACTTAGAGCCATACTAAGGTCAAGGACATACCTTAGGTGGCAGCCTAGTAGGACCTCAAAAAATCTGCATGGTATTAGAGCCAAAGGTGGCTTAGACTTGTTGATTTTGGAGCACTTTTGTGAGGTTTTATATCAGATTTGTTGGCTGTTTTGGACAACAAGTTTTCAGTCCAAAACAATGGGTAAAATTCAGATCTGAAAGTACCTCTCATTCAGTGCCAGTTGGACAACTCAGGGCATATTTTGGACAGCTAGTTGAAAGTGTTTGTGGACAGTTGTGGGTGGATTTGTTGGGCTGATTTTTGACACTTGTGGACAACCTCTTTGCACACTTGTGTGGAAAGGAGTGAGGTTGTAGTGTACGAACTCTATTCACACCTATTTGCTAGGAGTGAGGTCGAGGTTTCACTTGCCTCTTTTCACACCTGTGTTGACAGGAGTGAGGCAACACTCCTTTGCATTTGGAGCATCAGAGTGAGCGCAGTTTGATAGACATGTCAGTATCTCATATGCATGTGGAGGACAGGATAGCCGGGGCTAGCAATTGTTCACCTTGTAAGGCGATGATGGTCTTTGTCTTAGAGGACCTCAAGCTATGGGACATAGTTGAGGTAGTTGTTCTAGTCATTCCTGTCACTGCCCCCGTTTTGGTGGCAGAGTTCAGGAAAAGGTAAAAAAAGGCAAAGATGATTATTTGTGATGTTGTGAGAGATCACATTATTCCCCATTTAACAGGGAAGACTCATGCATATGAGATGTGGCAATATCTATGCAAGTTGTACAAGAGCTCTAATGAGAAATGGAAGTTGGTTCTTCATGATCGACTGAGGAGCATTCGCATGCTCAAGGATGAGTCAATTACTTCATTCCTTGGTAGATAAACCCAAATCAGAGACGAACTTGGAGTCGTCAGAGAGGTGGTGAACCCTAACTCTTTGGTGAGGACAACTATGAACAACTTCACCAAATCGTGGGGTCCATTCATACGTGACATTGTTTCCAGGGAGGTGATGCCTACATGGGAGAGGATGTGGGATGACTTCGTCCAAGAGGAGATTAGTCTTGCAGCTGAAGCTTCTGGTAGCAACAACAACAACAACAATCAATTATGGATGTTGAGGACCTTGCTCTTTGGACAAAGGGCGCGAAGAATACCGACCGTGGAGGTCGGTAGGGTCCCAAGTTTGGGGCCCCACCACAGGGAGGAGAGAGAAGCAAAAACAGTGGGTAGAAGAGAGACATGATCACAGTGAGATGCTTTTCTTGTGGATATATGGGTGACTATGCAGGACAATGTCTGTAATGTCCCCACTTTGGGACATCATCACAGTGCAGAGAGTTATGATGACCAGAGTATCCAGATGGATGTTATAGCGAGTTCAAGGGTATTTGAGAGGCATTATGGGGTCCATCTTGTATCGATGATCATATTCCATCATTATGATCCATTCCGCACAGGTTGGCTTTGGTTTCATTTCATTCCGACGATTTCCATGATTTTGACTATTTTGAGTTATAAGTCAATGGAATTCACTGAAGAGGTCATTTTGGGCACATTACTTGGAGGAACCTCTCAGTGTAATAGCTCATTGGAATCGGGAGAAACAACACTATAGGATGGGATGGCTAGAAGTGACTTTCAGTGGCTAGGGAAGCCACAAGGAGAGATAAGGAGATTTTTAGAGGTAAAAAGATTAATTAATTAATTAAAGTGATTTAATTAATTAATTAAATATTAATAAAATGGAAGTCACTTTGGAGGGACAAGGTGAGCCAAAAGTATAAAGAAAAGGCAAGGGCCTCTTCTCATGGATTCATGTATGTTTATCAGTTTGATATCTGGCTTTAGCTAGTGAGCCCATCTCTTGGGGGTTTTGAGGGTTTTGACTTAACAAACCCTAGAGGATGATTCGGTGGTGAAAGATTCCACCTAGCTTGTCCCAATCTTGGTCTCGGAGATGCAATACTCTCCCACATAATTCTAGTCAGATCTACATCAGTGCAGGAGGTTCTACACAACCACAGGCACAGGAAGAGGAGGAGGGCGCACCATTGGGGGTTTCCAGCAAGGGGGGCACACCATCTTTGGAGAGAGATTCGTTGTAGAAGATTGGCAGGGCCATTCAGGATTCTATCACTTGGGTTTTCATTACAGGGCCTTGGACATCATATCTAGTTCTTTCTGAGATAGTTTATGGCTTAGATTATTTCTTGAGCAGTGGGGCGAATTGAAGAGAAGGAGGGCATTTTTGAGATCCATATCTAGTCTGTTTGGAGGGGTTACACTTAAGATATGACCCTGAGACTTCACCTAGTGACTTGTAGTGTCTCGATCTATATTTTTGGAGAGTTTCATAGCATTTGGAGGCCTCCTTCAGCAGGGCCGAATTATCTAGGGCTTCAGTCATCTAGTGGGGTGCACCATTCAGTGGGGGATTTCAGATCTACAGAGATTGAGAGGGATATTGGAGATTCAGACACCTGGGTTGTTCTTACCATCACCCAATCTATCAGTTGGCATATTTCTTAGGGTGATTGGAAACTTTTGGCAGCAGGGCCGAGTTATTGAGGGTTTCAACCTTCTATTGGAGCATGGCATTCTTCATCTGGAGAGTTTGGCATTCAGATATGCTTGTATTGATCTTCATTTCTTATTCAGCCTTTGGAGGCATCTTTTGTATTAGTGGGAGCATTTTGTAGCAGCTCTTATCTATTGTCTATATTCTTGGCCATCTGTTGAGCATTCCAGATCGACATCTTCATTGTAGCAGGTTTCTCTATTTTATGAATAAAGAAGAATTGAGATGTTTTGGCTTGTCTATCTTATTGCATATGGTTGAGGTATGTTCCATGGTTATCTCTTTCTGTTATTTTCTGCATACACACATATAAGCACATCTAAAAAGTAGATCAACAAAGTGTTTGACGAAATACCTCACTCATAAAATGTTTTAAAAAGACACCAAAACAATGATGATCCTTGCATAATGGCTTGGGATCATTATAGTGGTATCAGAGCTTAGATTCCTACCAGCAAGTGGGAGTTATCACATGTATGTAGAGCCATAGAGGGGTCTTCCATAAGAAGAGATGAATATTAGGGATTTTTCTAGAGAGACTGTATGTCGTAGATGGGAATATTTCTATGACCTTAGTGAGGAAACTAGGGCTCAAGTAACATTCCAACAGTATTTATCCATAAAAAATCCTAGGTGGAGCACAGATGAGATTATATTTTGGGTCAATAAGGCAATGGAATACATGGCATGGGAGGAAGCATGAAAAAACCCCACACCCATTAGGAGCACACAACTTTGCTTCAGTTGCAAGGTGCCTTGGGAACCAGATCATAGGTGTAGGGGTAAGGGTAAGAAGCATATCTTTGAGGTACACTATGATTGTGATGATGAGGATTCAAAGTAGTTAGATGATGACAATGAATCTGGCATAGAGGCTAGTGATGGTGACTCTACTTCAGAGGATAGTGATGATGACTCTTGCACAGAGGCTAGTGATGCTTGCACGCTTGAGGAGGATGATGACCCTTGTGTAGTGGATAAGAAACTAGATGGATAGGAAAATAGCCCCAGTGTCTCTGCAGACACGTCACATACCCTTGATGACCTTACACCTCAGCAGAGTAGTGACACTAGTGGGGAGTCACACATGTTAGCACCTAGAGATGATGAGCTTCCTATGGGGGTCGTGACACATCTGTCACCTATTCAGACACCCATGATAGCCACATCACATGAGGAGATCAATGGAATGTCAGGTATGATGGATGAGCCTAGTGTGAGGGATGCACACCATGGACAGGTAGACCCATAGATCCAGGAGGAGGTAGAGGACGTACATGCAGTTGACCCCACACATACAGGTCAGTTAGAGTAAATGGAGTCACAACTATTGGAGCCTCCAGTGGTTGAGCAGATGGCAGAGGTTGACAGGTGGATGGAGCACTTACTTCCAGGATCATATTGCATGGATGAGGATGCACTCTTTGGCAGTCAGGATGATGATAGCATGTGTTTGGATACATCTGTATGGGATCCAGGTGCAGATGATAGTAGCAGGTTGAGTGCACAGGAGGATATGACTACTCATACATGATACAATGTGAGTCAGGGGAAAATGGCATCTAGTGATGGGATGCAATGGCATACAGGAGTACCTAGTGGAACAGTAGACAACAGGCAGTTCATCACTTTATCTTCTACAGAGAGTGTTGTTAGTGATGGCACTAGCAGTGAGAGGCATGAGGGGGTACCCCAACATGACTATGATCAAGAGTCACACCACTTAGCAGCACAATTGGGAGTTAGTGAGGCTATGATCAGGGAAACCACTAGACATATTGATGACATGCATGCAGTGATGGCAGATTATGGTTGGAGAGCATCAATGGCACAAGGTAGCTCAGATGGAGGATTTTCCATGGATTATTTTCACACTCTCTGGGAGAGAGTGTCTATGATGAGGACTGACTACCAGCAGTTGTTGACAGACATAGACTACCTACTGTGGATTGGCGAGTTGTATCATAGGGCCCTAAGGGGGCAGGAGTAGGAGGTAGACCGACTCACTCGGGAGTTGGAGAGCACTCGAAGATTCTTGAGAGGCACACATACCGCCCTTCAAGAATCAGAGTCTATATCAGATGGGTCTCTTGAGGAGATTCGTCAGAGATCCACTTCATCTGTCTTAGTGGATAGTCAGATGTATCAGTTAGTCACATTGACAGAGGATTTTGATGATGTAGCAGAGGAGCACTAGTCGATGGGGGACACTTCCATTTGTGTCTTGGAAGTGGTTGATATCCATATAGATATTGATCCAGCTGTACGCCCAGGATATGTGATGCAACATTAGTTTGTGGGAGATGACATGAGTATGCCAGAGCATACCGTGATGAGTGATAGCTCACAGAAAGATGCTGAGGTGTATGGTGGAATTCAGAGGGGTATAGTTCCTTGCAGGGAGGAGACACACTCATGGGAGTATGTAGATGTCACTCCTCTGCAGCAGCACATAGTTGTGGGAGATCACCTTCACCATTTCAGCAGTTGCATGGTAGATGAGAGATGGAGGTTGGTTGACCAGCAGTCGAAAGGGTTACTTCTGGTTGTACTGGATGGTTGGGACTCAATGATGACCATCGGAGAGCATCTTTCATGGATACTGATGGATGGGCTTCTGGTCGAATCATTGGGATTGACCAAAGCATGTGACACCTCCCAGTCCTACAGTCAGTTGCATATGTTTCTATTAGCCTGTCCTGCCACTTTTATCATAGACAACAACATGAGGAGGGATATGTCATGGCTGGGGGAATGGAGAGTGAGTAGGCCGAGACTATATGACAGGAGTACTTTTACGGAATACAACAGGTCAGAGGTGGACCGTGTTAGACAAACAGTTGAGACTTGGTGTGTGATGGTGAGCATCATAGACCTGGTGATGACATATGAGCACAGTGGGATTCCAACAATGATTAGCCCAACACAGGAGCAGCTAGCAGAGACTGGAAGTGATAAAATTCCAAGTTTTCCATGGGATCCGGGAGTTCACTTGGTTAGCAAGATGTTTCACTACATGACGACCCAGGTGGTGCCAGAGAGCCACACACTCCACCTTGGGTTGGTTTGGAGTGGGTCGGCAGGTACTTGTCCTATGGGGAAAGACCTTTTCTTCCTCTTGATCATCATGATAGGGTATGGAGATGGAGATGTTTGGACAGGTACTTCTTCTACAAAGGTGTCTATGCCGATACAGTTTCTGGGCAACAGGTTCGGTGGTCACAGGTATTTCAGCTTGAGGATCCCGAGGAGGAGGATCCTGTATGTATGCAGGGGATAAATAGTCGTGGACAGAGTAGTGCAGTGTCAGCAGGAGGATCGTCGACATAGGTTAGCATGGGACCCAAGGATTGTAGGATTGATCAGTTCATTGAACGACAGGGGAGAGTGGACCATTGTAGGGGAAAGTTATTCTAACTTTCCATTTAGCACAGTGCTTGAGGGTGCCTCACCGAGATCTTGCAGTACCTCATTATGGCATCATCATGTGCAATTGATGGAGATTGTGTGGATCTTGGTAGAGATTTGGAGGATGGACTCATTCTGATATGAGGCCATGGGTCAGGTGTAGGAGGTTCACAGGGTTGATATCTTCCAGGACTGTTCTTCACAGAGTATTGCAGTTCACTTCCTGATATGGGATCCAGGGGGTGGAGTGTGCTATTGTTCATCATTGGATGGGTTCTACTATGTATCCCACAAGTGGACATGGGATCCTAGTATTTTATTTGAAATGGTTTGGTTATTGCTTGAGGACAAGCAATTTTCTAGCAGGGAGGACTGTAATGTCCCCACTTTGGGAAATCATCATAGTGCAGAGAGTTATGATGACCAGAGTAGCTAGATGGATGTTATAGTGAGTTCAAGGGTATTTGAGAGGCATTATGGGGTCCAAATTGTATCGATGATCATATTCCATCATTATGAGCCATTCTACATAGGTTGGCTTTGGTTTCGTTGCATTTCGACGATTTCCATGATTTTGACTATTTTGAGTTATAAGTCAATGGAATTCACTTAAGAGGTCATTTTGGGCACATTACTTGGAGGAACCTCTCAGTGTAATAGCTCATTAGAATCGGGAGAATAAACACTACAAGACGAGATGGCTAGAAGTGACTTTCAGTGGCTAGGGAAGCCACAAGGAGAGATAAGGATCTTTTTAGAGGTAAAAAGTTTAATTGATCAATTAAAGTGATTTAATTGATTAATTAAATATTAATAAAATGGAAGTCACTTTGGAGGGATAAGGTGAGCCAAAAGTATAAAGGAAATGCAAGGGTTCTTCTCATGGAGTCATGTATGTTTATCAGTTTGATATCTAGCTTTAGCTAATGAGCCCATCTCTTGGGGGTTTTGAGGGTTTTGACTTAACAAACCCTAGAGGATGATTCGGTGGTGAAAGATTCCACCTAGCTTGTCCCAAGATTGGTCTCAGAGATGAAATAATCTCCCACACCATTCTAGTCAAATCTACATCAGTGCAAGAGGTTCTACACAACCACAGGCACAGGAAGAGGAGGAGGGCGCACCATTGGGGGTTTCCAGCAAGGGGGGCGCACCATCTTTGGAGAGAGATTCGCTGTAGAAGATTGGCAGGGCCGTTGAGGATTCTGTCACTTGGGTTTTCATTACAGGGCCTTGGACATCATATCTAGTGCTTTCTGAGATAGTTTATGGCTCAAATTATTTCTTGAGCAGTGGAGCAAATTGAAGAGAAGGAGGGCGTTTTTGAGATCCAGATCTAGTCCGTTTGGAGGGGTTACACTTCAGATATGACCCTGAGACTTCACCTAGTGACTTGTAGTGTCTCGATCTATATTTATGGAGAGTTTCATAGAATTTGGAGGCCTCCTTTTGCAGGTCTAAATTATCTAGGGCTTCAGTCATCTAGTGGGGCGCACCATTCAGTGGGGAATTTTAGATCTACAGAGATTGAGAGGGATCTTGGAGATTCGGGAACCTGGGTTGTTCTTACCATCACCCGATATATCAGTTGGCATATTTCTTAGGGTGATTGGACACTTTTGGCAGTAAGGATGAGTTATTGAAGGTTTCAACCTTCTATTGGAGCGTGGCATTCTTCAGCTGGAGAGTTTGGCAATCAAATCTGCTTGTATTGATCTTCATTTCTTATTCAGTCTTTGGAGGCATATTTTGTATTAGCGGGAGCATTTTGTAGTAGCTCTTATCTATTGTCTATCTTCTTGGCCATCTGTTGAGCATTCCAGATCGACATCTTCATTGTAGCAGATTTCTCTATTTTATGAATAAAGAAGAATTGAGATGTTTTGGCTTGTCTATCTTATTGCATATGGTTGAGGTATGTTCCATGGTTACCTCTTTCTGTTATTTGTTGCATACACACATATAAACACATCTAAAAAGTAGATCAAAAAAGTGTTTGACGAAATACCTCACTCAGAAAATGTTTTAAAAAGACACCAAAACAATGATGATCTTTGCATAATGGCTTGGGATCATTACAATGTCCCAAGAAGAAGAAGAAGCAGCAAGATGTGTCAGCAGTGACAACAAAGGAGATATAGTTCAGTGATCATTTTGCGAGAGAGTGTGCATTTATGACTAATTTATCTGCTATTACACCATCTAGCACTAGATGGGGAGACATAGTTGATGAGGACCAACTGACTCACAACAATGATTCAGAGGGAGGTCAGACTCAGTGTCCCTGGACATAGTCAGAGTGGGTGACTAGTCCACCTAGGATAACTATAGTTTTAGAGAAGCCGAGAAGACATAGAAGGTGTGCTACAACTTCAGTGCATCAGAGGTTGATGAGGAGGAGCAACAGGGCACCACAGAGGCTTGAGCCTCACTTAGATTCTGAGACGAGCAGATCAGGTTCTGGATCCACTTCAGGTGGAAGTTACTTGGCGAGAGGCCAAGTTGAGGACTCTTGCAAGAGTAGTGACTCTTGGTGAGAGGCCAAGAATAGGTGGAAACCCTTGGTGGGAGACCAAGGTAGAGATCTTTGGTGTGATGTTGAGATATAGGTGAACTTGGATAGTTGGAGAGTGAGTTTCATTTATAGATCACACAGATTGAGTAGATCTGTGACAGAGTCCACTTTCAGTGATCAGGGTATAGCCATACTCACCGAGCATATGCCAGGAGGAAACCATGTCCACTGCAGGGACGAGATTGGTGGTGACAATCACTTTCCTCGGCAAGAGGAAGTGTTGGGATTTGGGTACCTTGGGAATAGGTCCCCATGTTCTTATGAGTCTCTAAGCACAAAGGGGGAAGACTATTACCCTTGTACTTTTGTAAGGTAGCTAGAGAGGTAGTGGGGGGGCCCAGAGAGCCCATAGTGATAATAGTGGAGGTCATTCAATGTAAGGTGGACTACGTCCACTATATTATTAAATAAGACCCACTATGGTAGTTAGATATAATAAATGGGTAATTAGATATAATTAATGTAAGAGGGCTTCTTAGAAGATTCTATTTCTAGAAGATTCCTCCTCTAGAATGTTCTTAGGAGATGATAGCACTATATAAATGGGTTCAAGCAATGTAATGAGACATGAAGAGAAATATTGTATTTGGAGCGATATCTCAATAGGAGGATGCCCCCTCGAAGAGGCAAGTGAACATGAGAGGATCCCTTCCATAATAGGATCCATTGTATGGTGTTGCCCTACCTCAAGGGTTTGATGGTAATAAAGGATATTTTTCATATTTTTCTTGTATATATGTTGTGGTGCTTTTGTATTTAGTCTTTGGTTCTTAACAAGTGGTATCAAAGCACTTTCCTTGGGCAGCCATTGTGGGCAAATATTTTTTATTTTTGCAGATTTTTTTTCGGAGAAGAAAAAAGAGGGCCACGACATTCAAGAAATTTTTGGTATATTCATGTGAAAAATTTGTAGAAACAAGTTGTATATCTGAGTTCCTCTCATAAAAACATCCAATTTGAATTTTTTTTTTCCCGAAACGGAGTCCGGAAGGTCAAGATATTGAAGTTTTAAAATCTGCAATTTTTCAAGGTTTTTCCATGGACGACGACACGATTTGTTTTTATTTCTGTAGCAGCTGGAAGCCGAATTTTCTCAAAAAAATTACAGATCTGAGTTTCTCTCACAATTTCACCCAATTTCAAAAAAAAAAATCAGCCGAAACGGAGTCCGGGAAGTGAAGTTATGAGCATTTTAAATTCAACAGTTTTTTAGGGTTTTTCTAGAAAAAGCCACGATTTTCTGCCAAAACTTATTGGGTCTATTTTTTGGTTTTTTTAGTGACGGCTATAGGACCAAAGATTTCATAGGGTGCTCGGATGGCTATTTTCTCTCAAACCCTGAAATAAATTCTTGAATCATTCAAAGCCCAATTGTTTCACACATTGGATAAGAGATTGGATACATTTGTACATGGCCTCACAGACAGCCTCACAGATGGCCTCAATGATAGTTTTCGTAGCATTCAAGATTCATTGAATAACATGCAGGAGAGATTTCTTACGAAGGGCCTCAGGGATGAATATAATCAAGAAATATATGCTTGGTATGATTTTGAGGCTGATTGTGATGATTGGTATATGGATAATTTTCATTTATGGGATGACAACCACTTTCATATTTTATTTGATGACTCTACTCTGCCTTCTGTAGAGAACATCAATGTCCCACATCAGGAGCTAGTTACCAACGTTCAGTCTGCATATTTTATAGTGGTATTATTCCTTCCAGATTCTGCTAAAACCCTTTTCCACTATGTGGATGGATCTTCTTATTTGGTTCCACATGACAGGTGTCAGTCTTTGGAGCATCATTTGGAGTTAGTTATTGGGTTCCAAAATCTTCCACGAGGAGTTCACATGAGCACTTGGACATGGGACCCAGGCTTATAATGGTGGTTGGACTACTTCAACATGGTGGATTTCCTTTCTACATGGGACCTTGGTTCTTCAGTCTTCTTCAGCATTATGGTCCACAATTATTCATGGGACCCTGGTATATGGTTGTACATCAAGCGTTGAGGACAACACTTTCATAAGGGGGATGGAATGTAAGGTAGCTAGAGAGGTAGTGGGGGGGCCCAGAGAACCCATAGTGATAATAGTGGAGTTTATTCAATGTAAGGTGGACTAGGTCCACTATATTATTAAATACGGCCCACTATGGTAGTTAGATATAATAAATGGGTAATTAAATATAATTAATGTAAGAGGGTTTCTTAGAAGGTTCTACTTCTAGAAGATTCCTCCTCTAGAATGTTCTTAGGAGATGATAACACTATATAAAGGGGTTCAAGCAATGTAATGAGACATGAAGATAAATATTGTATTTGGAGTGGTAGCTCAATAGGAGGATGCCCCCTCGAAGAGGCAAGTGAACAGGAGAGGATCCCTTCCATAATAGGATCCATTGTATGGT
>ML805285.1:117319-145359 GCA_009831015.1 Picea engelmannii
CTCTAGATACCTTACAACTTTACTTTATGATTTTAATTTCACTTTGACTTAGGAGATTTAAGTCAAAAGTGAAATATGTCACTTAAGCATTAAAGTGACAATTAATTCACAATGTGGGTGAATTAATAGACATAAAGCAAATAAGGAAAGTGGGTTTCCTTAGTGAGATTTTTGGATTAGATATCACCCATTTATTAGACTTGGCTATATTGTATCTAGGTCATTGATCTATTATGGCTTGGCCAAAGGAGGCTAAAGTGAGGGTTTAGTGCATTTTGAGATTCATTATTCACTTGTGAGTTTTGGAGAAGAGGAGGGACGCATTTCTCAAGGAGAGGAGGGCACACTTGTTTGAGAGATTGAGGAGGAAGATCTTGTTGGGTTGAGATTGCATGGAGAGGTTATCCATGGAGGTTTAGAATTCATTTCTTTGGAGGGAGCATGCCATATAGAGAGGGGCACATTTTCTAGAGGAGGCGTGCATTCAGAGTAGGATGAGGCTTCATTCATTCTTTTGTTCACTTGAGGAGGAATAGGAGGAGAAAGAGAATGAGGTCAGTTGCATTGGGAGAGGAGAGATTGGGCACATGCTTCCATGGAGAGAGGCATCCAACTTAGGCCTCAATTACTTGATGGTGATTATATCTGCTAGGAGGAGGGAGAACCATAGGATTGGATACACAAATAAATGGTAGGAGTTTCTCTTGGAGGAAGCCAATTCTGACAGTTTCAGTGGAGAGGCAACACAGGAGAACACATTCCTGTGAAGGGATTTATTCATTGGGTCAAAGAGGAATGAGAGAAATTCACTTTAGTGTAGAGAGAAGCAAAAGGGAGAGGGCACACTTAAGTTTGGGCACATCTTTCTCTGGATCTTGTGGCAAGGATTGTGAGGATATTTCTATGTATACAAGTTCCTTTGTATTGTATTAATTGTTGTATCTCATGCTTTGATCATCATTATATAGACATATATCCCAAACTAGTTTTCCCCGGGGGGGTTTTATCCAGGTTCTTGACCAAAAATACTTGTGTCAAATTTATGCATGCTTAAAAGTGTAGATCAACATTTTAAAGTTAAAGCTCTAGAGGTAGTGTTATGTGTTTTAAGTTGTATTGCATGTGCTAACATTGAGTAAATAAAACACTTGCAAGGGCACCTTAAAAGAGCACTTAACCATCAAAACATTGAGCAGAAAGTTGGATGATTGTTTGTTGTCCTAAAACAACAAAAGAGGACATCCATAGAGTTGAAACTTACAACCATACTAAGGTCAACGATAGATCTTAGGTGGAGGCCTCATAGGACCTCATAAAATCTACACATATGACCAAGGCCTAGGAACTCTGGGTTAAGTTCAGAGGAAGCTAAGTGTTTGGGACTACGGGAGTCGAGAGCCCCTGGGAAATAAGTATTTCAAAGACCAAACTGCGCCAAAGATGACCTGTCCAGTCGGTGGATTGACGGTGGACCGACAACTGGCGATCATTTAGCCATTACCATGGGACTCGTCCCCTCATTAAACTCCGATCCACTTACCAGTCACAAAGTGATGCAAGCCGTAGATCTAAGGAAACTTGGAAATTTCCCTAATTGTTAGATCTACATCGAGGTCATTCCAACGTTGACCGCTCTGGGACAAAAAAGGTGTTGCACCTCCAAAACTCTCGAAGTTTGAATTTACGAAGTGACGTGGACCATCGATCCTCGGATCCCTCAGGATCCTTCTCAACCGTCGATTTAAGGACTCTGTCGAGAACCCTTCTTAACTACTCAACCAACCAGGACACGTCTTAGAGCAACACGTGGCCCCCTCTTGTCCTTTGTCAAATTTTGTTCGTTGGACTAGAGCCATTGGATGAGAGGCTACATGGTAGAAGATCCTACGGGTCCGAAGACTTGGCACTTCATAGGAACTTGGCCGAGATTCTTCAAAGTGTGAAGACTCTCGAAGTCGCGAACGCCAAAGTAAATCTCAATCGTTGACAGGTAGAGGACACGTGGCACCAAATCTTATATTCTGAAGACTTAACACTCTCGGGGATTTGATATGTGGTGAGTTGATAAGCTTTGAAGCTCGGAGTTGTGAAGCAATGAGAGCTGTGGATATATGGATCTATGTGGATAGATCTCGACCATGAGATTTGAAGGACTTTAGAAGAATGTTTGTCTAGGGTCAACGTGGCTCACTAACGTCATCCAGGGTGACGTGGACCCGCAAATAAGGTGCCACATGACACCGAGATATGGATTTTTTGCAAACCCCTTATGCCTATTAGAGAATGACAATGTAACCCCTTGATAAGGACATATGTCACCACTATCCCTTTCTATGTGCCAACCTCTAGTATGTTCCCGCTTGGCCAAAGTGGTTGGTGATGTGATTGGGACTCCAAAGGTTTGGATTGTGGTGTCAAGGATAAGTTAGAAGGGTCCGAGCTACGTGGCAATGTTTTGGAAGTTCGGGAGATAGGAGCTCCAGAAGAGTTAGGGTGTTGTGTTGTAGAGAGACCGAAGGGCCCAAAGGCCAGATCCACGTGGAAAGATTACGAGACTTCGGGAGTTCGAGACTTTGGGAGGTTTCGTGCATAGACAAAAAAGGGGGGCTCAATGCTAAAGCATCAAACGTTGAATTATCCTTAAGAATATGTTTTGACGTGGGGGGAGATCCACCATTGGTTTATTGGTGTATGGAATCCCGCCATAGGTTTAGGAGTGTTGGAAGCTCCAAGATTTAGGATAACTCGGGACGATACGTAAGAGTTAGACCACATAGAAGCCACATGGACCTTGACCAACAAGTGCCGAAAGGACCATGGAAGGGAATTTCTTCCAATTCTAAGCTTAGTTTTGCATGTGAGGATAGTGGTTAGAAAGCTATGAACAAGTATAACGTGATGGAGATCCCAGAAAGAGGATGTGACATGGTCTAGGAAAATGAAATTATGATGCCCCACCCCTTAAAAGAATATTTAGGGGTCAAGTATGTTACAAATTCGTATCAGAGCACGGAAACAACACTTAGCCTGCTTGGGCTCATGCACGAGTTGTATAAAAATATTATTAGAGGACTTTAAGGGGTAACACTCTCTTTTACCCATTCATAAGAGGCTTAGTAAACCTCTAGTGAAGCGAGGAATGAAACCTTCTACTGTTGATAGATGTTTTGGAAATCTTCACTCTATGTTGCTAATGTTTCCAAATAAATAAGTTGACTTCACTGCGCAATCATACGTGTTGTTGTACAGACATAAGATTGGGTTACCAAGGCTAATATGAGCATATTGAGAATATTACTGCCAAACAGAAATCATCTGCATAAGTTCCTCGAGTAGAAGGATGCAGATTTAAACTTCAGTTGGGATTTTACCCAATGACATTGAATCATGCTAGTCTGTGGTAGAGGAAGCCTACCATTTATTTTTGGAAATGATGGCCAATCCTACAGGAATGGGATTATATTGATGAGCACTAATAGAAAGAATTGGATGTGAATGGATTGAAAGGATCCGTAGCAGTAATAATTACCGTTTTAATAAAGGATTAAACCAAGTATATGTGTATGACCCCTCACGATCAGAGGATTAATGGAAATGATAAGGTCAATTTACTGACCAAAAATTGTTGCTAGAATAATTTAGTAAGCAAGTAAAAAGGAACCCTATAGATTGAGAGAAACTTTCATGAAGGTAGAAGTGAATTGACAAGAGCAAGTTCAAAATCTCATGGTTATGCTAATGGAGTGTATATCCATGTTAACTCAAGGGCATGTCTATGCATAAGAATGCACATGGAAAAATAATGAACATGCAAATTAGGCATGTTATAACCTGTGGTGGATTGTAAGGTACGGTCTACTAATGGAACTTTTTGATGAGGATGACCTTATGAAAATAGGGGTTAACAATAAGAATGAAATTTGATAATGTTGTTGTCTCTTGCCTTAATATGATAGGACTGTAAGGATTTATGAGAGATCGATGTAAGGTCTGAATAAGGAGGTGTCAAACACCTTTGGATGACTAGTGGATCATATTGACATCCAAATGTTGATGGTATCCATATGGATATGTCTTGGTATACTCAGATAGCTATAAGAGGGAGTTTAGGAAGAGATTCCCTTGTAAATATCGGTTGACCAAGAGTGAATTGAGGCATGAAGGAGAGACTAGAAGTGGTTATCTTACTGCCTTGATTGGAACAATAACTACCCATATGAATTTTGAATTATGCAATGTTTTTACAATAGAAAGGAAAAATATGACCCTTGTTTGTTATTTCCATGTAGAAGGGGAAACATCAATATGAATTATGATTGTGAGACTAGTCATATGAGTGACTGTAATCTATCACTAAAGAACACTAATATTAAAACTAAAATATCAATGTAAAAGGGGTGAAAGAGATGCACCTACATATATGTGTATACATGCTTAAAAGAATGATATGACTGCAAGCCCTCAATTGAGAGGGAATCTCAATGTTGAGTGTCTCTATGAATCTTGTCATAAGGATGGAAACGATATCCTTGGGAGGAGGATCTAGAAGTTTGATATGTCCATGTGCATGAATGACATGGAAAGGGTGCAAGCGATGAGCTTGCATGATGAATGTTTGGCTATGTCTGTATATGCTTGAGTGCATGAATTTAATGCATTGTGAGGTTGTTTGATATGAAAATTGATATTAATACCAAGTAGATATGAATGATATTAAATTTGCAAGTGATGCACACATATATATAATGTATACGAATATGTATACTAAAGGCATGATGTGACTGCCTAAATGAATGAAATGTAAGGCAAGAATTACACTTGCAAAGATTTAATAAATACCATGGATGCATGGTCCACTCTATTCCATGGAGTCATGAAAGTTTGGTATTGAATGATAGCTTGAGGGGAATGTGTTCCATTCCCTCATGAAAGACTAATATAAATAGATGAAAGTGTAAGGGAGCAAGGATGCTCTGTTGTCATGACAAAAGGAAACATGATTAAGCCTTTGAGGGTTGCATGAGAATGATTGTGAACAATCATAAGTTAAATTATTTATGATTTTGCATGTGGTTAAGTGCAGCATGGATGTAAGTTAACAAAACAAGGAATATGTGTGGACAAATAATATGAATGCATAACAAAGATGCATGTTTATATTCCTTATATAATATTTGATAAACAACTAAAATAACTCAAAGTTGAGGTTATCACAGATAATGAAGGATATGCAATAAGAAAGTTGGATGCTGAAGAAGTTCCCCATGAAGGAACTATGTAAGGACTCTGTTAGAAGAACATAGTCACATCCTTAATGATTGATGGAAATTGAGCAATGGGATGCAAGCATATATATATATGTAAGAATTATGGATTTTATTTTTCAACAAAATGTATGAGAGGAAGACTAACAAATGAATGTTGACCATTCTAATAACTGATTTGTAATGTGCAGAATGCACAGGTTCATATTTCATTGTGAGCAAAATTTGCTAGTAAAGCATGCTGATGTATCCAAAAAGGTTAGAGTGAGGCATAACCAAGGATTCTCAAGGAAAAGAGCAGGAATATCCCAACATGAAGTAATTGCAAAAACAAAGAAAAGAAAAAAAGGAGGAACACTTTTCCCACCCTAAGAACTCTGAATTGATTACAGAGTTGTAGGTCTTAGATGAGCAGCTGTGAGAACAAGTACAACTGGAAAAGGGAGAATGAATAATGAGTATGTTTAAATGAATAGGCTTGGTTAAAGCCATGTTAAGAAAAGGTAGTGAGGCCTTAGAAATAACTCAGTTGGGATGAAAATCCCAAGTGGTGTAGAAGAAATTGGAAAAAAAGGAAGAATGCCTTAACTCTTTTCTTGTTGTCTAATGTGTTCTCTAGGATAAGAGAAAATTGGAAAGATGATATGTGAAAATATTTTATTGACTAGAAAGCTATGATACTTGCATTTTTATTTTACACAATGACTAACATATTTATGATGTATATCATGTGTGGAATGGAATTGGAGTTGTTGAGAAAGATAGTTTCCAATGATGGACAACCTCAAGAAAAGGATAACTATGAGAAGGTTGTTGTTAAAATATTGTTGAAGGGACTTTAAAAGTCCCCACAAAAAACCATTGATGAGGTAATATCAAAGAGGGTTCTAGCAACGAGAGCATGTATAAGAATGTTCATCCCTATGTGGCATCATGTATGAAGGGATTCAGTAAGAATCCCTTCTGAAAAGATTTCATTATCTTAATGATATGCACATAATTTGGAAGTGGTTGTTGTATGCCATTGATACCCAAGTAGGGTATGATTCAGTAAAAGAACCTGAATAATAGAGAGAGGAAGTCCATGCCATCAAAAGATGAGTTATAATCCTTGCAATAAAATTCAGGAGTAAAGAGTACCATGGGTACAATGACCAATCTAGGGAGATGGGGAATAAAGGTGCTCATAGTTAGCACATTGCATTGAATACATTGAGGAAATGCATGATTGCATAAGAGGGCAGGTAATGGACTTCCCATTAAGGAAGGAGGACCTTCCAATACTCTACCTGAATGGTAGAGGTGTTAAAGAAAAAGAGAAAATCGGGTGGCCATGAGTATTGGCACCCTGGTTACTACTGAAGGAAGAATGTTTAGGTGCACTCAAGAGAAACTTTTGTTTTCATATGTGTTGATCTGGGATCATGATCATCCTGTAGCCGGAATCATAGTCTTGTTGCAACAATGAATGGAAATGAATAATCCATATGGTGAAGAACTTGGCTAAGCTCCAACACACCATGGCAAAGTACTTGACATAAAGTGTGGTGAACTTGAAATCAACACAAGGGTGCATGGTATGTGAATGTGGCCATGGATATTGGCACCTTGGACTAAGTTCACTTAATGTTGAATTACATTTTGAAAAGTTTGGTATGCTGAAATGATGCTTCCTTTCATGTTTATATAGATATGTGATGCAACTGTTAGAATACACAAGTTAAGAAATGTTTGTGATGCCATTCTAAATGTGTTGTGAGAATATATATATATATATACATGAGAAACTAACAATTTGTTTGGATGTATAAATAATGAATTGCATGAAGAAAAGGGTATTGGATATGGTTGTGATGAAATCCCATAATGAAGACTAATTGTCTGTTGAGACAAACTGCCATGGGAAGGAAAGTCCCATGCTCATGAATATGTTTCCTATGCGGGATAGATCTAAAATTAAATATGGAATTTGGAAAATCTGTGGGTGACAATTTGTAATAAAAAATTTTGAATTTGAAATTGATGATGATATCTCATAATTTATGTGCACCTATAATACAGGTAAGATAAAAATATATGTCTAGGGAGGACAGATGAAGGTGGTCAAGCTGGAAAGCATGAAAGTAGCTACTGTTGAGACATGAGAACCATGTGGTAAGCCACGACCACCCTAGAACACATTGTGTTGTGGTAACACAAGCCAGAGGGACGCCTCGACAGAACAATTCTGAGGGATTCCCCGACATTAAGGCTCAATGAAGTCTCTAAAATTCTTCTTGTGCAAGAAATCCTTGGCAAGGAAAGATGGATCACATGAGGAACTGTATAGCAGAGAAGGGGATGCCTGAGCCTAGGCGTGGAGGGTGAGTGACCACAAGGAAGAAGGGACTTTGAAAATTATCCTACACTATTGATTGGGATCATGCACACAATGGGTATGTCCAGGAAAACAGTGAGCCAAGAAAACAAGACAGCCATGTGGCTACAAATCCACGAACTGCACAGATGAGTATTGTGCTAAGTTATGAAAATTTCTTGAATTTTATACAACAAAAATATGTTTTCGCATGAAAATTGTGATTAATGTGCTTGATGTCCAAGAAATAGTGAATACAGGTGAAGAAGGCCAAGAGTATGAAAAGGACCTGACCAAGAAAGAGGGTCAATAATTCTGAATCAGTTGAATGAGAAAGGCATGACAAATGACCTCAAATTTCCCGTTATTGGGAATAATAAACCCCCTATGGATCCCAAGGAGTGGAATCAGTTAATGAAGGAAGGACTGGTGGTTGAATAATCAACCACCCCCATGAATGGAAGCATGGTCTGGCTGAGGCAACATGAGGCTGTCAACTTGAAGTACCACAGAGTCTTGCAAACCCAGGCTGACCCGAGTTTCCTTATGATAGAAGGAACATGATAAGTCGAGAACCATCCTGGGAAAGGAAGTAGAAAAATATACACACACATACAGTTGAGGGAGAGGCCCGTGAGGCTCTACAGAGAGCAGGAGAGACACCAGACAAGAGCGCATGCACAATGGGGAACGCGCGACCCAGATATGCAAAAGAAAAGAGAAATGACAGGAGTTTGATGTTGAGGAAGCCTTTGATAAACCTCAGAGGTTTTCTATGAAAAAGAGAGGATCTCTGAGAAACAACATAAATTTCCTTGGTGATATCATGGCTTGGCATGGGGTGGCCACAGAGCTAAGAGTGAATTCCTCTGAGCCTATTGTTGGGTGGAAAGGTGAACACCCCAGTTAGATGGTTGGTTGTAGCTTGTAATAGAGAAGTACTTCTTATTTTCTGTGCACTTAAATTGGAATGTATGATTTGAATGTCTGTGTCTATGATTAAGATTTGTAGTGTTTGATTCATAAGGAAAATGCTTAATTTTCTTCTGTAAAATGTTGCCTTCAAATGGTTATAAGATGATCAGTGTGACCTCTGGGATGGTTGGGAAATCCTCAAGGTATTCTTCCCAAGGATTAACTTCACAGTACTAGATCCAGGGCAGACTCTACGGGACTACTACAGTTTTATTGACCCTAAGAAAGTGACTTTCCCTGTGTTAGAACCTAATTTTTGTGAGTGGATGACACTTCCTTCAAACTAATAGCCTAAGAGACCATAGGCTCTTTCCCATGACCTTAACCAAATATTGGCTAAGATTTGAGCTTACCTCCTGAGACTCATTAGAGGGCCCATAAGACCAGGGCCTAGGAACCCTGGGTTAAGTTCGAAGGGAGCTAAGTGTTTGGGACTTCGGGAGTCCAGAGCCCCGAGGAAATAAGTATTGCAAAGACAAAACTATGCTAAAGATGACTTGTCGAGTCAGTGGCTTGACAGTGGATCGATAATTGTTGGTCATTTACTCGTTACCATGGGACTTGTCCCCTCGTTAAACTTTGATCCACTTACTAATCACGAAGCAACACAGACTGTATATCTAAGGACACTCAAGAATTTCCTTGACAGTTAGATCTATGCCGAGGTCAATCCAACATTGACCTCTCTAGGAAAACAAAGGTGTTGCACCTCCAAAACTCCTGAAGGTCAAATTTACGAAGTGACGTGGATCGTCGATCCTCGGATCCCTCGGGATCCTTCTCAACCGTCGATCTAAGGACTCCATCGAGAACCCTTCTTATCTACTCAACCAAATAGGACATGTCGTAGAGAGACATGTGGACCCTTCTTGTCCCTTGTTAAATGTCGTCTGTTGGAACAAAGTCATTGGATGAGAGGCTACGTGGCAAGATATCCTATGGTCCAAAGACTTGGCACTTTGGAGGAACTTGGTCGAGAGTCTTCAAAGTGTGAATACTTACAAAGTCACAAATGACAAAGTAAATATCAATTGTTGACAGGTTGAGGACACGTGGTGCCATATATTATAGTCTAGAGACTTAACACTCCCGGGAATTTGAGATGTGGTGATTTGATAAGCTCTGAAGCTCGAAGTTGTGAAGCAACGAGAGTCGTGGATCTATGGATCTACGTGGATATATCTCAACCGCAAGATCTGAAGGACTTTAGAAGACTATTTTTTTGGTTTCGACGTGGCTCATTGACATCATCAAGGGTGATGTGCACCTGCAACTAAGATTCCACGTGTCATCGATATATAGACATTTTGTAGATCCATTATGACTATTAGAGAATGACACATGTCACCACCTAATGAGGACACATGTCACCCCTATCCCTTGCTATGTGTTAGCCTCTAGTATGTGCCTGCCTAACCAAAGTGGTTGGTGATATGATTGGGACTCCGGGTGTACGGGACTTCGAGACTCTGGAGGTTTGGATCGCAGTGTCGAGGATACATTAGAAAGGTTGGAGCTACGTGGCAGTGTTTCAGAAGTTCGGGAGATAGGAGATCCATAAGAGTTAGGTTGTAGTGTTGTAGAGAGATCGAAGGGACCAAAGGTCGGAGCCATGTGGAAATCTTATGAGGCTTCGATAGTTCGAGACTCCGGGAGTTTTTGTGCATAGACAGAAAAGGGGAGCTCAGTGCCAAAAGCACCAAATGTTGAATTATCCTTAAGCATATGCGTTGACGTGGAGGGAGTTTATTGGTGGATGGAATCTCGTCATAGTTTTAGGAGTGCTGGAAGCTCCATGATTTAGGATAACTCGGGATGATATGTAAGAGTCAGGTCCATGTAGAAGCCATGTGGTCCTTGACCAAGAAGTGCCCGAAGGATTGTGGAAGGGCATTTCTTCCCATTCTGAGCTCAGTTTTGAGCATGAGGAAAATGGTTGGAAAGATGTGAATGAGTAGAACGTGATGGAGATCCCGGAAAGAGGATGTCACATGGTTTAGGAAAACAAAATTATGAGTATTTAGGGGTTGGGTGTGTTACACATTGGGTGTAACTACCCCCAAAAACACATGGGAAATGCATGAAAAATGTTAAAAGAAAATGACTTGAAAATTGACAATATGAGGACCATTTTTTAGATGGCCATCGACGATCATTTGGATCAATGCTTCCCTCTTGAGTAGCAACAATTCCTATTTCAATAATTCCCTATATAAGATAGGGAAACTTACATTGGAGTTGATTCCTAGTAAACCACTTGCCATGTTGAAGAAGTTTCCTTGCTTTGATAATATAATAAAGTTGTATGTCAAGTTGTTTGGGTTTTCTTTATCTTGATATCCATGATTTGATCCATTTTCGCTTGCTTAATGCAGTTAGGTTTGATCTTGTTCAACCACCTTTGAAGTATCCAACAAAGGTGGAAAGTATGGATGATGCAACTCCACATTAAAAAACACAGGTTGTAAGTTGAGGAAGGGTGGAAGATTCAATCAAAAGCATTATCACCCACAACATTGATGATAGTATAAGGCCCATATCAAAGAGGTTTGAGCTTCATGTGGGGCATGTGAGTTGCTCTTTCTACAAATGAAGCCATACCTTGTCACCAACCTGAAACTTGTGTGGAACATGATGTTGATCATGCTGCTACTTGTACTTAGTGTTTCTTTTGCAAAATATCATGAACTTGTCGTTGGATGTGTTAGATCCATTAAAAAAAAATATTTGTTTTCTTTGTTTTGATCATGGGAGGATTCTTCTTGTGTTGATGTAATTTACATAGCTACATCAATTGGGGCCAAGTGTTAGAACCCCAAGCACCCCTAAAAAACATCGTGGCCAATAGAACTGTGAAGAGCTCTATTGTATCTATGCTAAACATAAGGAAGGCTTTCATACAATGTACATGGATGCTTGGAGTTGTACATGATGAGGATATGTATCATTAGAGAAATTTTGAGGCTTAAAAGAAGTCTCCTAAGGAGAATAATAAAATAAGAGATGAATTTTTAATGGTAAAGGAAAAATCTACTTTTTTTAATCGTATTTCCGACTTATCTCCTTATGCGTTCACTCAAATTTCAAGTGTAGGAACTCGTTTTTTCATGTATTTCCAATTTATTTCATTGTGGGTCTATTAAAAGTATGCAATGTTACAAACGAGTGCCTACACTTGAAATTTGAGTGAACCTATAAGGAGATAAGTAGAAAATACGATAAAAAATTATTGTCTTTTCTTTTGGAGGATTCTGCATCCATCAAGTGCCTACGCTTGAAATTTGAGTGAACCTGTAAGGAGATAATTAGAAAACACGACAAAAATATTATTTTTTCTTTTCCTCCAAAACTATTTATCCTTATGGTTGACATCATCTTCTTAAATCCTATTGTTTCTTTTAAAGTTGACATTGATATCACGTTTTTTTCTTTGAGGCCCATTTTTTACCTTAAAATTTCTCTAATGAATTAATCTGTTTATTACCTCTCATTGTCTATTAGTGTGGGGTTGGAAGACAATGAATTTGGTAAGTGTGTTGTCAATCATGGATCATAGTTTGGACCAAAATATACTTAGGAACTCGCTATCCCTATTAGAAACAATGCTCTTCGGTAACTCAAAAGGAACCCAAACATGCTCAAAGAAGATCTTAGTAGTGGTTTTTTCCATCACACACTACTTATAGGGCAGAAAACTTGCCATCATAGAAAACCAATTAACAACCACAAAAACACAATGGTTATCATGCTTGATTGAGGTAATATCTAACATAAAATCCATGGAAATTGACTTCCAAGGATTATCTGGAATGCACAAATGAGCGTATAGTCCTTGCTTCTTGATTGTGGGTTTTGTGATGGCACACAAAGTGAAATATCTGATTATCTATTAACATCTTGTCATAACTTTGGCTAGTAGAACTACTTATATAGCACTACCTTTGTCTTCTCCATGTTGAAATTCTTTACCACCTCATTGTATTTTGCTTCACAATTCATTTCTCATGCTCTCTTGAAAGAGCACAAAGATGGTACAAATGGCATAGAAGTCCATCATGGAGGTGAAAATTTGAAATATGTTTACATGTGACTAGTGTCTAGTATGTAGCAAAAAATTCATGATCACTCATATAGTTAGGGAACTCTAACATCTCATGTCCACAAGAATTGAGCACTATGTTAGCACCACAACTAGAGGTCTGGTATGGTAGTTTGCAACTTTATTGGTGCTTCTCTTGTTGTACTTGATGTTCAAGTGGCATTGCTAAAATTACGCGGGCCACTTTTGATGGTAGTGATTCTATAACTTACTCCATTTTTGCATAATTGTAGAGGTTTGTGGTTGGTGTCGATGACTACTTCCTTTCCCAAGATATATTTCTTCCGTTATCGATGGGCTTGGGAAATGGAATAAATTTATTTTTCATAAGTGGGGAATATGTGAATTTCATTAGAGAGTGTTTTGTTATGACATGCCACCAAATGTTTGTGCTATGTGAGGATTGTACCTGTTAGTGCCACCACCTTTCTTTCATTTTAGAGTCGATTCTGAGTCACATAGTGATCCATGCACCCAAACATGTGAAGTCAGGTATGTAATACCACGATATTGAAGTCAACAAATGGTCGGTTGGCCTTTGGAAAAGGGAAAGGGGTGTCAGAGTCGAAAATTGTATACGTGGTATGGGCTTGTCTTTTCCAAAAGGTCAAACCCCATTAAGAAACCAGCTCCTACGTACCCCTGTCAAGTCAAATGGTTAAATAAAGGTCAAATCGGCAAGTGACACAGTTATTATCGTTTTATTATGAAGGCCGAAGGAATGAATAATTGCAACATTTGTATTATGCCTACACAAAAAATCGTATCACCTGCATTCCATACGTGGGGATTTTCCATGAATAACTTGAGAGTCGACTCGAAACTTCTCGTCACCATAAATTCATCAAGATCTGGGAGTTTCTCCTCTCTGGGCCAATTTTCTATAAATCTCAGATACTCAATGTGTTTCTCCAGTCGTAGAACCTGGCCTAAGTTGTTTATCACAGTTTTATTTTTGCCAATCCAATTGGTCCAGAGTTATTCCTCGATACATTTGCTCAGAACATTTGTGCACAGAGTTCACCTTGGTCACGCCATGGATTTTTCTCAGAGTATAGGAAAGGGCACATGGAGCGACAGAACTATGAGATCCAAACCTCAGAGAGATTGGAATTATTTCACGCCTACGAAAACCATTCCTAGAAGCATAGAAGGATCCATTTTGTCACTTACAGAAGAGACCATTTTAAGATGTGATATGGGTGAGACAAAAAAATTCATACAGAAGGGGAAGACGACGAGGGAATTTTCCTCTGGACAACAACTGCCTCAGAGAATAGGCAGGCCGAGAAAGAACGAGGAGGTTACGAAGGCGAAAGCCATGGGGACAAGTGAGGAAACTCCATCTCAATAGCTGAAGCAGGAAAAGTGGGCTATTGTCGAGCTTTATCAGGAAAACATGGAATTAAAATGACAGCTAGCGACAAAGACCAGAGAGGCATCAGCTGCACAGAGTCGTAGAGGGAGCATGACATGATTGAAAAGGAAGCTTAAGGAGGCTCAGTATGTTATTTTCCAGCTGCGGGAAGTGCAAAGGCTAGCAGGAGAAGGGCACACAGAGTATCCCGGATAAAGTGGAGCAGTTGAACAAGCAGTCCATATGGCTCTCGTCTTCACACAAGAAAAGAAAGATTAATGAGTGGATTTGTCCTTCACGACAGTTTATTGAGTGATACACATCCTCTGAAAACATCTCACCATTTTGGTAACGGTCAAGGGAATCGCACAACCGTTTGCTGTGCGCATATCCCATCAAATAGGCATGTAATGGGAGGCGAAACCAACATTGTAGACAACTGTTTTTGGGCGGAAACATGTTCGTAAGGATAGCTGATCAAGGGACACAATGACACATTTTTTCCTGTGTCGGGTCTTGATCAACGATTTGATCTCGTTGCGAAACTTGAAGACGGTTACTAGTAGACATGCATGATTGTTGCCTATTTTCGAATGGTGCCATGCGAAGAGTGTCTTGCGCATGTGGCATGGTTTTTCCTAGTCTAGAGTTAGTAGTTAGAATAGAGGGAAGCCCAAGCAACACCCTAGTTTATATATTTCATCTTTTCGATGTAATCAGGGTTGGTTGGCAATTTTAAGAAACAAATGCTATTGTAAGAAGTTTGAGTGTTTTTTGACTGAAACTTAATGCAAAGGTATTGTGTTTTGATGTAAAGATTCTAGTTGCGATAGTTGGATGTATTATGTTTCTTTCTCTACGTATGTTCTTTCTTGTTATCTTTAATTTCATATCTCATATCGTCTATTTTGGAACAAATTTTTGAACCTGTGGATTCTCTGTACTGCGCCCCTTGTTCGTGCCACTTAGACAAATGTTTTCTTCTCGAGATAACTCTGAATTCATCCATAGCGGCGCTCTTGAGTTCGGTCCCTCTGTTTTTATCCCGCCACACTTTACAATTAACATTGAAGGTTGTCCCTTGCCTGGCCTTTTCCTCTCGAATCCAATCCTTAAGTCATTTGTTCCGTCTCTTCCTCAGACCGACCCCATAGCCTGAGTTTTACTTAGCTGCGCCAATATAACCATAAGCATTTCATCACTAGTTTTAAAATCTAGCCATCATTCGTAAGGCCATATCCCGCGCGGACACTGCACATTTCTGAGAGAGCCCTCTCTAGGTATGAAAGGCTAGTTTCAGGTCTCAAAGTTGGTTGAAAAAGTTACCTTCATCGTCTGTTTTTCAGCCAAATAGATTTACAGAGTGTTAACATTCTGGCGTCGTTGTTGGGGACGAAGTTGAAAAAAAACTCCTCGGGAGAACGACAAATGTTGCAGTTTGGCCCCTGAGGGTAACAGAGGGACAAACACCCATATCAGTTGAAACCTTTACCCTAGCGACTCCAATACAAACAAACTAGTGGCCCACCAAGTAGCACTATTCAGGAAACCTAGCTCCAAAGACCTTTTACACCAGAGCAAATCCTGACCTAAAACCCTCTGACATCGTATACGGCCCAGAGAGGATTCTGCGCAAGGCTAGAGAGAATGCGTCGAACCCATTCTATTTCTTGGACATAATTATGTCCTTTCCCAAAGACGACATGCAGAGTGTTGATGACCTAGAGTTTGATGCCATTTTCAAACAAACTCTGTTTAGGTCTAAGTAAGAGACCAGTTTGGACGAGATTGTCTTCGACCCAAAAACATTTCCAGCCCTAGTGATGAATAACACCTCCCAAAGTCTGAATCCTCCAAGGGCTATGGCTGAAATATTCACCCCCCTCCTCCTTCCAGCACAGTTACATGACTTACCTCAGAATTATAGCCAAAGAATTAGACTCTATGATGTTGAGGGAGATGTTTCCGCTAAGAAACACCTGGACTGTTTTAATGACTTTGTCGACATGGAGGAGGTATATTACGTGGATACAAAGATGAGGTTTTTTGTACAAAGCCTTTCGGGAGATGTAAGAAAGTGGTTTAAGGCCCTCCCTCCCACTATCATTCAGTACTTCGCGGCATTCGAAAGATCCTTCCTGAATAAATGGGGGGACAAGAAGAACCCTTTGTAGTTGTTGACGCAATACAATAACATGAAGAAAGCACCAGAGGAAATGGTGCAAGAGTTCTTGACTCATTTTTAGAAAGTGTACAACTCCATACCTACTGAAGTAAAACCCTCGCCCGGTGTTGCGCAACTACGGTACGCAGATTCGTTTGATAGTGAATTTTCTCTACTGCTGAGGGAAAGAAGGTTAGAAAACCTAGATGACATAATGAGTAAGGTCGTCGAGGTCAAAGTGAACATGATGGCGTTGGGAAAAATCAAGTCGAAGTTCAATCAGAGGGACAAAATACATTAGGGAGACACATAACCATCGACGTCATGGTCCTTAGATGACAAGTTCGATATGATGTTGAAAACCAAGGAAAATTTGATGGAACAAATGTCCGTGGGGAACAGACCTATTGCGCACAACCAAAATGACCCGCAACCCAGAAATCAAAATAATCGGAGGGGTTAGATTCCTCAAATCAAGCAACCGAACCTAGGTGACTAGCAGACAAGGCCCCCATTCCAGAAAAACTACGCAAAAGAGGATTTCGACCAGTCTTTCGATGACCAGATGTATTGTTGTGATGATAAAAAACCACGCATGTTCTTGACAAAAAGAGAACACGATAGATATATGAGCCAAAATGAAGAATTCACACTAGAAACTGATGATGGCATGATACTTGAAATAAATGGTGCACCGTCTTGGGAGACGGAGGAATTTAAGAAAGGTTATCATAATGCTATCATGCAGTTTCAGAAGAAGTATAACCTCCGTAGTAAATATGCACCTGCTGAGCCGAAAAAAATAGACTTCGCGAAGGGGCCTACAAAAAACACACCCTCCATGAGCCAATCGAGACTAGATGACACGACCAAGGATGCAACTGAGAAGATGAAGTTGAAGTAGGAAATCCCCAAAAACGCCCCGAAGACAGGCCCAGAAACGAGCGGAAAAGAGGTAGAGAAAACCTACCCCCCTTTCAATTTTGAACACAAAATGGAAAAAATAAAATCTTTGTCCCATTCAATGAGATGATTAGAAAGGGTGAGTATCAAGAACAAATCATAAATATGTTGAAATTAGGAGGGGCCCCTGATACTCTGAACGTTCGAGATGACCACCCCGCCATTTGTTTTAGTCTGTGTGTTGAAGAGACGAACGATGAGGAAGACATTCCCCGTTTTTATGTCAGTCTAAAGATACATGATCTGAACTTACACAATGCCATGCTTGATTCTTGCGCATCACATAATCTCATGCTGAAGGTGGTCATGGATGAGTTGAGACTAGAGGTCACCAGACCATACAAAGACCTTTTCTCTTTCGATTCAAGGAAAGTCAAATGTTTGGGCATAATCAAAGACATGGTCATATCGTTGGCCCAAATCTACGCCAAGAACATGGTCATGGACATAGTTGTTGCAGACATACCTGCGAAGTTTGACATGCTACTCTCAAGATCCTGGGCTAAAAAGCTGAAAGGCACATTGCAGATGGACATGACCTACGCCACTATCCCTGTGTTTGGCCATGACAAAAGACTGTACATGGAAGTCCTGCTGAAATATATGGTGAGAAGAAAAATGCAACCCCACAACCATCCTATATACGTCGTCGACACTGAAGTGGGCTCATCTATTTTCTACAATGATATTGGCTTCGGGGAAGAAGTATTGACGACCACCACAACAATCAATGATGAAACCACACAGGAAATCATAGAGCACTCCGACCCAAAAGACCATAGGGAAGACGTGGTGTGGAACATGATTTTCGACGATGCAATCAACCGATAGGGGGTTGGCGATGGCATATGGGTAAGCCCCCCTAAGACAAGCACACAGTTGCATTCGTACAAGCTCACGTTCGAATGCACTAAAAATGTGGCGGAGTATGAAGCACTAATTCTGGGCCTTTGAGTTTTGAAAGAAATAGGCACGAAGAGGATAGTAGTGTGCAGAGATTTCGAGCTGATCATAAATCAAGTGAAGGGAGTGTACTGGACCATGCATCCCAAACTGTGCACTTACAAAAATATGTCTCTGGATATTCTTGGAGGTTTTTCAGAATACGACCTGACTGCTATCCCAAGAGAACACAATCAAATTGCCAACGCATTGGCCACCTCAACCTTGGTTTTCAAGATCCCCTCTCTTCCAGACAAAAGATATGAAATTGAGGTCAGGCATAGGATGACAGTACCCAATAAAATCAAACACTGGAAGGTGTTTCAGGATGATAAACAAGTGGAAAGGTTCCTCCTCATGAGCGACGATTTCGCTAACAGAAACCTTGATGGGGAATACTGCGATGATGAAGATAAGTGTACAGATGCGCACACTGACGATGACCCTTTCCAAAACCAGATCACGGGAAGGGATATAATTCAACTAAAAAATAACATCATTCTAAAGGGGTTGGTGCCGCTTGTTGGCCCTTGACCAAGTTTTGAGGAATACTTGGTCATATTTGACCGTTTTTTGGTACTTCGACATCTAGTCGGAGAAGGAGCACATGGAAAAGAGGAGATCACAGGATCTCCACCCCTTTTTAGGGATTTTTGGGCTTTTTGGGAATATTGTAATGGGAAAGGGACATCGACCCTTATTTAGGCCTTTTGTATGTATAAATATAAGGGTACGCAATGTAAGAAGAGGGATGCGTGTGTCAACTATGTGATGTAAAGTGAATGGCTTAGTGCATAAAGTAGATATATGTGATCAGACGTCTGTGTGACTGTAAGAGATTTGTTCCTACTGTAAGTATTGTAAGTACTGAGTGCATGGGTCAGGGAAGGACTTAGTGCTTGGATATACCCGGGGAAAGAGGATCTAGCGAGCTACGCAGATCTCTTGTCCTAGGCGGGGTAGGATCTTGAAGGCTTTGTGTTGTAACTTGGTTTACATAAGATAATAATAGAAGAAGACTTTGTGGACGTAGCCCCAGGGTGGGCGTGAACCACAGTAACTCTGTGTATTGTGTTGATGTGTTTGTCTCTCTCTTTCTAAGTGCTTTGATATGTTTATATAGATCTATTGATGCTTTGTGCTTATGAGATATTAATGCATGCTAGATATGATATATAAGATACTAAGTGCTTAATCTATTAGGTATAACTTGTTTATCATTGTCAAGTGCCAGATATGAGTAATTACTACGGTGCTCTATGCTTTCTACAAAGTTTATTAATGAATGTATGTTAAGTAATAACTTATGCTAAGTGCGTTGTAAGAAAGATAATCACATATATGTGTCCCAGCTAAGGTTACAGACACCTGAGTCTTGCAACCACCCCTGCCTATACCTCGGGTGAGACTGCATCTACTTCGTAGGTGTTTCCGAAAGGGCCAGTAGCTAGGGTTTTGTTGGTTCCCTCTTGAGTGTTGAACCTTGGGTCTTCCCTTGTGCCAACAAATGGTTCTGTTGCCGAGACCTAAAACTGTGATTGCTGGGAATTGAAGAAGAAGAAGCTTTGTGCAAAATAATCTATGTGCGTAGATCTGTTTCCCTAGTGCGCAGTGTTCTATTTGACCTATGAAGCTTTGTGCCAAGAAAAGAGGTCAGATCTGAAGAAAAGAGGTCAGATCTGAAGAAAAGAGTTCAGATCTGAAGAAAAAAAGTCAGATATGTGAAGAAAAGAGGTTAGATCTGCAAGAAAAAGGGAAGATCTGTAAGCTCTGTGCTTTGATAAAGGTAAGAATAGTTCAAAGTCTTAGATCTGGAAGCTTTGTGCTCTATAGAAGTAAGATAAGTGGAAATTTTTGTTTCTAAAGCATGGATTTAGGTATGCTTGATATATTTTGTCCTAGCTTGAAAACTAGGACATTGTTAGATGAAATAAAGTTTGATATGAATAATGATAGATATGTTATACCTATGCATAGAAAAAATGTTTGGACTAACATATGGATGCAGGATCCTTGAAAGAATTTGTTGCAGGTTAGCTACCATGATCCTGGCGTGCAGTATAGAAAAAGTTGGGGATCATTTAAAAGAAAAAGAGTATTGACTCTATGTTACAGTTGCAGAAAACTAGGACATCTAGCTAAGGAGTGCCCTGGTGGAAGAATGAATTGTCTCTGTTGTAAGACTATGGACCATGAAGTACTGTATTTCCCTAGAATGATTGATAGACTTTAAAAGCTAAATATAGAGCAAGAAAAACCTAAAGGAAATCAAGAGACTCGGATTATAGAGGAACCCTTTAAAGAATCAGAGATTCTGTTACTGAAAATGAAAGACACCCTGAATGATCACAGAGACATCAAATTATTAGAGATCCTCAAGAAGAAAGAACAAGTTGAAGTGAGAATAGGGGATTTCGACATCAACTGTACTCTGGATGAGGAAACACCGATAAACATCATGACTGAAAGCACTTGGGAAACCCTAGGAAGACCTACTCTGGTTCCTTCACTAGGAGGAATAAGCTTGTTTAAAGGAAAATTGGTAACCTTATGTGGACGGAGTACCCAGATATCCATGACTACCCATGGCACCTCAACAGAAGAAGATTTTGATATTGTTAAGTTCGTGGAAAGTAGTGCTCCGTCTCCAGTTTTGTTAGGTAAAACATGGATTGCGAAAGATCAGAGTCGAAAGCAAGAAGAGGCAGACTTAGAACAAAAGAAGTAAGAGTTAAAGGCTTTCGTGGCCAGAAGAATAGCACACTTAATCGAAGAACGAGAGGATAGCACGAATTTATTTAAGTATAAAGACTTGAATGTTAGAGCTGAATGAGTACAAGAACAATAAAGTAGGGCACCTACCCCAGAGCCAATGAAGGAAGAAACACCAATCCTGAACCCTACCCCACAACGCGAAGTTACCATGCCTAAAGAAGAAAAGAATCAGAATGGAAAAAGGCTGACTAAGACAAATCTCACTGGCAATAAGTCGAGGAAACTCATGAAGAAGAAAGAGAAGTTGGAAAAATTACAAAATGTACCAGAAGGAACCCCGTAGAAGGAAAACATGCAAAATTTGAACTTCGCCAGGATATCAAAACAACGACACCCGGTACTTCGCCGTGGCAAAGAAATATAGTCGTTGACCGATATACCCATTCAACTTCCACCCCGAACGGGCAGAAAAGCATTAAAATACCACCACCAGACCGTTGGACCTCACCTTAATGGATAGATCAACAGTCATGGAAGCTTCATATCTGTTCCAAGTAGTCCATTGAAGAGCTACTTACTTATTCTGTCGCGTCATGCCCAGAAGACACTTTTTCCAATTGAGAACTTGAGCTTACAGACTACCCGCATTAAGAAACAGTGATTACTCCAGCTTTATTCTCTATCTGATTACGATACCGGTAGTCCGTTGACAACCCGAGATAGTGATCCCGAGCTTACATGTCCGACAAGTTTAGCGTAGCAGAAGAATCGGTTAAGGACAGAAAGAGTCATGTTGGAAAGAGGAATTTCCACCGAATTCCAAGCCTCATCGTTGAGAGGTGTGGCAGCCTCCCCATCGACTGCTTGAGCTAGAACATCTCGAGCCGACGTAGAGTTGAGAACTAAGCATAGAGACAATGCAACCAACGTGAAGTTAGTGCCAACCATCCTACCATCTTACATTCCCCCTCTAAGTGGTGAGATTAACAGGGACAGTTTCCCTAGAGACTTTGAATACACCCTAGTCACTGCATATCTACCAAAAAAAGTTCGCACCTACCGCGCAGATCAAGACAAGGTTACAACGTTGAAGTTTTGTGACTTCAACCTGGGAGACCGTAAAGCCTACAACATGATCACACCATCTAAGTAATTAATGAGGACTAAGGGTTGGAATTCAAAGGTCATCCCCCAACAATGGATGATGAACCTTACGCAGTCTACTCTGCTCAATGTTATGAAAATACCGCACTTCGACAGACATCAGGAGGTGACTTCTTGTGTGAAATGGTTGCTAGAAAGTTACCACGGAGGATACCTGTGGTTAAATCATTGCATAACTGTTGATCTGACGTTGATCAATAGGATTACCGGGCTTAACATGCAAGGCCCTGATCCTCATGAGTACTACCCTGGAAAGACCGCGGACTGCGCTCTTTCACAAAATATTAAAGAGGCTTATGGAAATGTTGAAAAAGGTGTGCGAGGTTACAAGGTAGCCTCTATCGAGAGTGGCGCAGTGCGCCTTGCATGTCAACTGATAGAAGGGAAGTTGGTACATAAGAATAGACCTACACAAGTATCAAGCTTCGTAGTGGACTTCACAAGAAAATGCACAGAGGGACTACAAATGAATTGGGCAAAATACTTGGTCAATCATCTAAAAATTGACTGTAGAGTAGCCCAAGACCAGGGGCATGAATTCCACTTTAGCTAGATACTAATATTGATCACCTTTGTTTCATGAATGCTACTGGAAGGTGAAACCTTCCCGGACCTCGACCCATTCGAACCATTAGCTACGAATTTTAGTACCTTATGGTCCTCGACGGACATGAGCAAGTAGTGGAAATCAAATGCCATTTTTCACAGATACTATAACCAACTGAAAGCAACCATAGGGGATGAACCTCGCATAACCCCGAACACTTTACAAAGGTTTTGACCTTTGATAAAGTTTAGCGTAGACCACCACTTTATATACCTAACTCCACACGCTAATGAACACCATGAATAACTTCAGTCCTATTATAAGATGACAGAAGAAGACCTAGAAGAAATCACCAAGGAATGGTCGATGAACCTCCTTGTTCCAGTAGATCCAGTGGACATTTCAGACATTTAAAGCCCAGAAGTTGCGCAGGACACACCTGGTCCCAGTAAGATGAAGAAGACAAAGAAGACAAAGGAAACAAATAAGCATGAAGAGGTTCAGGATGTAGATAACTACTATGTAAAGACAACTTCCATCACACCCGATCAAGAAGGTAACAATGAATACCTAGAGGAAGTCAAACAACAACCAGAGGATGAAGTCGAAGTTCCAAAGAAGAGAAAAGGGTCACCTTCGAAGTCTTCCTCTAAGAAGAAAGAAAAATCAATCGTGACCAAGATGAAGACCATGCTCACCCCTGATGACTTCAACTTTCTCCTCGCAACTTTGAATGAAGCCATAGAAGAAATTACAGAAAAGCAGGAGGCCAAGCAAAAAACGATGTATGAAAAAATTGAAGCCGAGCTCCAAGGAGTGCAGTGAGCACTTCAGTCTAACCACACAATCTCCACTGCGCCCATGCCAGAAGGAGCAACATAAGTAGGAGATGAATCAGTGCAACTCTGTAGGATTTCCAACATAGTTGAAGTACATCTCCAAAAAGCAGAAGAAGTAACAGCGCAGGCCACCCAATCCCTAAAGCAAGAACATGAGGAAATCATAGAGTAGCGCTGAGCTACACAAAAAGAGAAGGAGGCCATCCAAGAGAAATTTGATAAAGACAGAGAAAAAATCCAAAAGGAGAAGGAGCAGCTTCTCACGAAGTAAATCGAGATCGAAGAAGCTGTCAACAGAGCATTTCGCTCTGTGACCAACTTAGAAAAAAAGGATGAAGAACCCTTAGACTGTCAAGTGATGAAGCTTGCTGAATTTATTTAGTAACTGCAGCAAAGAGTCGTGGACTTAGAGCTTCAGATCATCCGAAGTACCCTGCAAGAAGAGCGTGACCAGTGAGAAATAACTGTCTGGGGTAAATTAGAAAGGATTAAAGAACTCACTGAAGAATGCAAACAACTAAGTACCAGAAGTGCACAGATACATGAGAACCTGACCGAGAACCTAGAATTGCATAAACTGGAGCCACAGCTTCAAAAGGCGAAGCAACATGCAGATAGACTTTAGATGTAGTTGAAGGCCCTATCAACCATAGAGAAAATGAAGCGATCCCACGAGCAACACATCGCACAGCAACAGATCCACATGATCCAAAGAAAGGTCATGGAAGTGATGCAACAAATTCAACCTTTGCAGGATAAGGCATGTCAACTATTTTTAGAGATTGAGAACCAAGGGACAGAGCTACAATAGGTCGTGATTACAACAGAGCAACACCTAGAAGGACCATTCAATAACACACTCATCCAGGAGTTTGTCGAGCAGGAGGAAATCACAAAGCAATAGGTCGAAGCAGCTTGATCCAAACTCGAGGTGCTTGAAGCAAAATTGGCTAGACCCAAGTGACTCGGGATGAGTCACAGGTGAGTGTTGGGGGTTTGTTGGCCCTTGACCAAGTTTTGAGGAATACTTGGTCATATTTGACCATTTTTTGGTACTTCAACATCCAGTTGGAGAAGGAGCGCATGGTGAAGAGGAGATCACGGGATCTCCGCCCCTTTTTAGGGATTTTTGGGTTTTTTGGGAATATTGTAATGGGAAAGGGATATCGACCCTTATTTAGGCCTTTTGTATGTATAAATAGAAGGGTAGGAAATGTAAGAAGAGGGATGTGTGTGTCAGCTATGTGATGTAAAGTGAATGGCTTAGTGCATAAAGTAGATCTATGTGATCAGACGTCTGTGTGACTGTAAGAGATCTATGCCTACTGTAAGTATTGTAAGTGCTAAGTGCATGGGTCAGGGAAGGACTTAGTGCTTGGATCTACCCGGGGAAAGAGGATATAGCGAGCTGCGCAGATCTCTTGTCCTAGGCAGGGTAGGATCTTGAAGGCTTTGTGCTGTAACTTGGTTTACATAAGATAATAATAGAAGAAGACTTTGTGGACGTAGCCCCAGGGTGGGGGTGAACCACGGTAAATCTGTGTATTGTGTTGATGTGTTTTTCTCTCTCTTTCTAAGTGATTTGATATGTTTAGATAGATCTATTGATGCTTTGCGCTTATGAGATATGAATGCATGCTAGATATGATATATAAGATGCTAAGTGCTTAGTCTATTAGGTATAACCTGTTTATCATTGCTAAGTGCCATATCTGAGTAATTACCGCGGTGCTCTATGCTTTCTGCAAAGCGTATTAATGAATGTATGTTAAGGAATAACTGATGCTAAGTGTGTTGTAAGCAAGATAATCACAGATCTGTGTCCCAGCTAAGGTTGCAGACACCTGAGTCTTGCAACCACACTTGCCTCTACCTCGGGTGAGACTACATCTGCTTCGTAGGTGTTGCCGAAAGGGCCGATAGCTAGGGTTTTGTTGGTGCACTCTTGAGCATTGCACCCTGGGTCTGCCCCTGTGCCAACACCACTGGAAAATATGTTTGACAAAAATTATGTGGCTAAGAACCCCAAGATCACAACAAGCGCATAATACGTGGAAGACTACAACATCAAGACTAAGGCGGAGCCGAAGATGGTAAAATTATCAAAAAATCTCAGTGTAGAGGTCAAGAAGGATTACATAAAACTCATGAAGGACTTCCCGAATGTCTTCGTGTGGAGCTACGATGATCTGAAAGTGTACGACACAAAGGTAATCCAGTATGTTATCTCTCTCAAGGAATATCACAATCCTTTCAAACAAAAGTTGAGATGGATAAACCCCTTGTTACTACCGCTGATCAAGAAAGAGGTAAAAAATCTTTTCGATGCTAAAATCATTGTTTCTATAAGATTCTCGAAGTGGGTATCTAACTTAGTACTAGTGAGAAAGAAAAGTGGTGAAATTAGGCTATGCATAGATTTCCTAAATTTGAATAAGGTGTCCCTTAAAGACAACTACCCCCTCCCCAAAATGGACTACAACCTTCAAAATGTAGTGGGATCTAAAAAGATGTTTATGTTGGACGGTTTTTCAGGGTATAACCAAATCATGGTTCACTCGGACGATAGAGAAGAGACGACTTTCACCACTTTATGGGGAACGTTCAGGTACGCTAAGATGTCGTTCGACCTGATGAACATTGGTGCCACCTTTCAGAGGGAGATGGACCTCACTTTCTCTTATTAAAAGAATAAATTCATCATGATTTACCTTGATGACATCACAGTGTACTCTACCTCCGATAAACAACACCTCGAGCACCTGAAAAGAGTTTTTCAAAAGTGCAGAAAGTTTGGTATATCACTGAATCCGAAGAAATCTCATTTCGCGGTAGAGGAAGGCAAGATTTTGGGGCACATCATTTCCAAAAATGGCATTAAAATAGACCCCAGCTGGGTTAAAGGGATTTTGAAGACCGATACCTCATGCAGTAAAAAGGAGGTACAATCTTTCTTGGGTAAGGTAAATTTTCTAAGAAGGTTTATCCCAAACCTAGCGGAAACCATAAAACATATAACTTGTATGCGCAGGAAAGGAAATGAGATTAAGTGGAACCTAGAGGCCAATAATTCTTTTGAAGACATCAAAGTAGCCCTAACTAAAGCCCCTGTGCTAGTCTGCCCAGACTTTATGAAAGATTTTCTCCTTTTTTCATTCACCTCAGAGCACACTATTGCCGGAGTACTTTTGCAGAAGGATAAGTAGGATTTCGAGAAATCCATAGCCTACTTCAACCGAACACTGCGTGATGCTCCCTTAAGGTATGAAATTATGGAAAAGCAAGCGTACACTTTAGTAAAGGCTCTGAAGGAATTCAGGACGTATATTTTTCACTCCCATGTCATCGCCTACGTGCCGAACAGTTCAGTAAAGGACATCCTTACCCAGCCCGAACCAGAAGGAAGGAGAGGAAAGTGGATAACCGCCATGTTAGAATACGACCTTGAGATCAAGCCGACAAAGCTGGTCAAGGGCCAGGGACTTGCGAAGATAATGGCGCAGTCAGGCTTCTACACTATGGGTATGAATTTCATTGTCAATCTATCAGAGGGCCCTCAAGAAGAAAAAGTTGTGCAGGTACCTCAATGTTTCATTGATTCTCCATGGTATACAAACATCATATACGTTTTAGAAAATATCCAGGCCCCTCCAAGCGTGAACAAGACTAAAGAAAGATTCCTCAAGCTTAAGGTGGTTAAGTTCTACGTTTTGGACGATTCACTCTATTGGAAAGATCCCGGAGGAATACTGTTAAGTTGTTTGTTGGAAGACGAGGCGAAGCAGGCCATACAAGAGTTTCAAAAAAGAGACTACGGAGTGCACCATTATTGGAACACCACCGTGCACAAGATCCTGAGGGCAGGTTATTACCAGTCGACACTTTTCGCTGATGTATATAAAGAGGTCTCCAACTACCACAAATGCCAAATTTTCGACGGGAGAAGGAAGCTACAACCTCTGTTGTTAAAGCCAATCTTAGTCGAGGTGCCTTTCATGCAGTGGGGCATGTATTTCATAGGTGAGATAAACCTGCCATCCTCTGTGCAACACAAATGGATCCTCACAGCCACCGATTATTTCACGAAGTGGATTGAGGCAGTCCCCACAAAGCAACCACTGATGTGGTCATCATACAGTTCCTAGAGACAAACATTTTGTCAAGGTTTGGATGTCTTGTTAAGATCATAATGGATAATATGGCTGCATTCAAGTCTAAAAGGATGGAGAAGTTTTTTCAAGACTATAATATAACCTTGGGTCATTCCACAACATATTACCCGTAGGGAAACAGTTTAGTGGAATCCTCGAATAAGAGCCTGACCAGAATCATCAAAAGGCTCTTGCAAGAAAATAAGAGAGCATGGCATAAGAAGCTTATCTACGCTTTGTGGGCATATCAGATCACCACCAAAAATTCCATATCTACATCACCTTTTTAGATTGTTTACGGTGCAGACGCGATTTTCCCTACTGTGATGGGACCACCCATTAGGAAATTGTTGCAAGAGCAGTGATCTGAAAATGGAAGGTACTTGTTTAAGGGTGCAAGGTATCCATTTTCCATAATTCAAAATGTGAGTTATACACTCCAATGTGACCTCTGAAAATGTGAGAACTTACTATTTCTTATACAGAGATAGACTGTAGGAGCAT
>ML805285.1:145622-188340 GCA_009831015.1 Picea engelmannii
TCTTGTATTAAAAATGCTCCAAAATGCTAATACAAGAATATGAATGTCTCAAAAGACAGAACTGACTGTAAATACAGAATCAGAAGATAGGAATTAGCTGAACATGCTCTTTCCCAAACACTAAACAGTGAAATTGTACCTTAACAGTACATTCCCCAAAATGGCCCTGGTGGCCCTTTAATCTTGCCTGGAGAATTTCGTTGTGAAGATGGCCTAAAATGGTTCTGAAACCTCTGCCATCAGATTCAGAAGGTCGAAAATACCAGACCTAGGCTTTTGAATCACCAAAAATGGCTGAACCTAGCCTCCAAACAGCTCCAACACTGAAATGGCCCTAGTGGCCCTGAAACTTCCCTGCAGCAAAATCACCTGCAAATGACCTCCAATGGCTCTGAAACCTGCTCCAATGGCTCCAGAAGGTCGAAGAGACCCAAAATCGACCAAAAAAATGTGAAGAAAGGTTTTCCCTAGCCAAAGATATGGCCAAAACTGATTCCTCCTCCTTTTCTCCACTAAATTCGGCATAGCTGGAATTAGTTTCACTAAAAATGGCATAAACGCCAAATAAGGCGGTCTCCGCCCAAACAACGCGCCAACTGTTTGCAAACCGTGGCATTTAACTTTTAATACCGCGCGCCACTTTATCTGTTGGTCACATGCAATATTTGAAACCGTGGCATAAAATGTTATAAACCCCGCGCGACTGTTTTGTAAAACAAGGTTACATATAACATATAGTTTAAAAATATGTGTTTTAAAACACATTCCGCATATGGTAACGGTCATATATATGACCAATGGAACCACGGCTGTATATTACAATCCCCACGCGCATATAAACAATGTTAAACATTGCCACACATAATAATACCTGCGCGGTTTAAACAATGGCTTGGCACATGTTATGGCAATAACCGTGTGTTAAATAGCACACCACAAAATCCCGCGCTCCGTTTATTTACACGCACGGTCACATAGTTTAAAACATAGAACCGTGAGTTGAACGGTCCACAACACGCCATTACGTAACATAGCGCCCGCGCGATAGCATAGGGTCACATATAGCACATAGAACCGGGGGTCGGGGCTAGCCCCGGCCCGACCCCCCACCATTTGAACTTCCATGTAAATTCAAATAATTTAATACCCACCAATGTACTAAGAACCAACGGTGTGGTGTAACGGCTAGCCGGAGAATATTAAAACTTTGTATAATGGGAGGAGGTCCGGGGGTCGAACCCTTCGGCCTCCATAATTTTTGTAAAACCAAACATAGACCAAAATGAGGGGACACGTGGCGCCCTCCGATTGGGCCACATGTCCTCATAACATTTGCTCAAACTTGACACGTGTCGTTCCATAATTCGTCGACCACCGTCCAACAGAAATGTGCCACGTCACCAAAAATGACACGTCATCAAATGCCAAGTCAGCGTACGGATGCCACGTCAGCAGGTACGGATGTCCAGTCAGCTGTACGGCCTCTGCCACGTGGCAGTACGGCCTGCCCAGTCATCATTTTTTTTACCTGTTTGGCTCGGCGAACAGACCTCGATAAATTCTCCATACGGACTCCGTTTGCGAAAGTAAATATACCGTCGGAATCAGGAGAACGAGACGGACACAATGGAACCGGTTTCGTTGCATTCCGAGCACTTTGAAAATTGAGCATTTTTTAGACCCCTGGTCCAGATTCTGATCAAGCAGGAGGCTGAACCGGATGATGCTCAAAGAAGGATGAACCAGTTGATCCACACCCAACAGGCGAGGGAACAAGCATATAATAGATCTCAACTTCATCAGGAGAGGATAAAGAAAACTTTAGAAAAACACTCCAAGCAGGAATATCTTCATGTGGGAGATCTGGTGCTGAGATGGGATGGGTGGAATGAAGGAAAAGGGAAACACGAAAAGTTCGATCACCTTTGGACAGGACCATATAGATTCGGCATGTGCTGCAGAGAAAATGTTTTTTTCCTGCAAGAGACGGATGGGGAGTGTCTTGGTTGGGGGACTGTAAACGACAGGTTCCTAAAACGCTACCTCATTTAATAAATTTTGTTTGAGTCATTTGTCATTGTAAATAGCCGCTAAACTTGAGTTGAGTCAGTACGTCAGCAGAAAATTGAAGCCCGAAGTGAAGGCCCTAAGTTTATGTTTAAGTCTTGGAAGTTGTATTATTGAGTCTAGTTGTTTTCTTTTTCGTCCATCGTTTTTGTTTCTTAGTATCTAGACGTCAAATAAATCCCAATGGTCAGGCACTTGGTCTACTGTGCTTTGCTATCTCACAGGGAGGATAGCATCCCTGTTGGAGCCAGATGTTAGTGCCACCACCTTTCTTTCCTTTTAGAGTTGATTCCGAGTCACATAGTGATCCATGCACCCAAACATGTGAAGTCAAGTACGTAATACCATGATGTTGAAGTCAAAAAATGGCCGGTTGGCCTTTGGAAAAGGAAAAGGGGTGTCAAATTCGAAAACGATATACATGGTGCGGGCTTGTCTTTTCCCAAAGGTCGAACCCCATTAAGAAACCAAATCCTACATGCCCCAGTCAAGCCAAATGGTTAAATAAAGGTCATGTTGGCAAGTGACACAGTTGTTATCGTTTTTTTATGTAGGCCGAAGGAATGAATAATTGCAATGCTCCTATTATGCCTACACAGAAAATTGTATCACCTGCGTTCCACACACAGAGATTTTCCATGAATAACCTGAGAGTCAACTCAAAACTTCTTGTCACCATAAATTCATCAATATCCAACAATTTCTACTCTCTGGGTCGATTCACTATAAATCTTAGATACTTGATGTGTTTCTCCAGTCATAGAACTTTTCCTACATTGTTTATCACAATTTTCTTTTTGTCAATCCAATTGGTCTAGAGTTGTTCATCGATACATTTGCTCAGAACATTTGCACGCAGAGTTCACCTTGGTCACGCCATGGATTTTTCTCAGAGTACATGAAAGGGCGCGTAGAGCAGAAGAACTACGAGGCCCGAACCTCAGAGAGATTGGAACTCTTTCACGCCTGAGGAAACCATTCCCAGAAGCATAAAAGGATCCATTTTTTCACTTACAGAAGAGACCATTTTAAGATGTGAGACGACCGAGATAGAAAAATTCATACAGAAGGGGAAGATGGCGTGGGCGTTTGCCTCTGGACAACAGTTGCCTCGAAGAATAGGTAGGCTGAGAAAGAATGAGGAGGTTATGAAGGCGGAATCCATGGTGACAAGTGAGGAAACTCCATCTCAATAGCTGAAGCAGGAAAAGCGGGCTATTGCCGAGCTTTATCAAGAAAATAGGGAATTAAAACGATAGCTAGCGTCAAAGACCACGGAGGCATCAACTGCATAGAGTCACAGAGGGAGCGTGACATGATTGAAAAGGTAGCTTAAGGAGGCTTAGTACGTTATTTTCCAGCTGCGGGAAGCACAAAGGCTAGAAGGAGAAGGGCACACAGAGTATCCCGGATTAAAGTGGAGCAGTTGAACAAGAAGTCCATATGGTTGTCGCCTTTGCACAAGAAAAGAAATCTTAACGAGCGGAGTTGTCCTTCACAACAGTTTTTTGAGTGATACACATCCTCTGAAAACATATCACCATTTTGGTAATGGTCACGGGAATCACACAACCGTTTGTTGTGCGCATATCCCATCAAATAGGTGTGTAACGAGAGGCGATACCAACATTGCAGAAAACTGTTTTTGGGCGAAAACCTGTTCATAAGGATAGTTGATCGAGGGACACAATGACACATTTTTTCCTGTGTCGGGTCTTGACCGACGATCTGATCTCGTGGCGAAACTTGAAGACGGTTACTAGTAGATATGCATGATTGTTGCCTATTTTTGGATGGTGCCATGTGAAGAGTTTCTTACGCATGTGGCACGATTTTTTCTAGTCTAGAGTTAGCAATTAGAATAGAGGGAAACCCAAGCAACACCCTAGTTTATATATTTCATCTTTTCGATGTAACCAGGGTTGGTTGGAAATTTTAAGAAATAAATGCTATTGTAAGAAGTCTGAGTGTTTTTTGACTGAAACTTAATGTAAAGGTCCTGTGTTTTGATGTAAAGATTCTAGTTGCGATAGTTGGATGTATTGTGTTTCTTTCTTTGCGTATGTTCTTTCCTGTTATCTTTAATTTCATATCTCATATCATCTATTTTGGAACGAATTTTTGAACCTTTGGATTCGTTATAATGTGCCCCTTGTTCACGCCACTTAGACAAAGTTTTTTCTTCTCGAGCTAACTCTGAATTTGTCCACACTGGCGCTCTTGAGTTCGCTCTCTCTATTTTTCTCCTTCCACGCTTTACGATTAACACTGAAGGTTGTCGTTCGGCTAGCCTTTTCCTCTCGAATCCAGTCATTGAGCTGTTTGTTCCATCTCTTCCTCAGACCGACCCCATAGCCCGAGTTTTACTTACCTATGCCAATATAACCAGAAGCATTTCATCACTAGTTTTAAAATCTAGCCATCATCCGTAAAGCCATATCTCGCGCAGAGACCGCGCCATTTCTAAGAGAGCCCTCTCCAAGTTCGAAAGGTTAGTTTCGGGTCTGAAAGTTGGTTGAAAAATTTACCTTCGTCATTTGTTTATTATCCAAATAAATTTACGGAGTGCTAACAGTACCAAAAATGTAATCAGAGATGTTTATCTCAATTTCGACTAGTTGTTGAAAATTTTGCAAATTGGGAATAGCACCATGTAGAGGTGATGCTTTCTTTGATGATCACTTTGGCCCAAACAAACTTGGAATTGGATTCACCCTTGGTCACTTGGTTTATGGGCCAAGTGATAGGAGATAAATCCAAAGCAAACTTGTGGTGAAATTGGTGAGGCCCAATACATTGGAGAGCTTCATTAGTGTCTTTGTGGTTGTCCAGTGGTGGATCACTTGGATCTTGGTTGGTTCAACATGCACACCATCCTCTTCCGTGATGTATATTAGATATTTAATTCTCTACACACTGAATGAACACTTCTCTAATTTGGCATAAAACTTGTGTTTCCATAGGGTGCTCAACACTTGCTAAATGTTATTTAGATGCTCTTCGTAGGTTATGTTGAAGATGATAATGTCATATAGGTATTCAAACACAATATGATTGGTGAATGATCATATAATATTGTCTATCATTCCCATGAATGTCATTGGCACATGATTCAATCCAAAAGACATGTCCAACCATTCAAAGGGACCTTCTTTAGACTTGAAGGATTTCTTCCACACATCAATTGAAACTTGGTGATAGCCTGACTTAAGATCAATCTTGCTCAAAAACTTTTTGCCTTTGCATTCATTGCATAGATCATTAATTTGAAGGATTGGGTATTGATTCTTAACTGTGATTTTATTAAGGGTTTGTAGTAAATACAAATTTTCCATGTCTTGTCCTTCCTCTAAACTATTGCAATATGGATCCCATAGGGTGAGGATATTGGTCGAATGTTTCCCTTCTATATTTGGCATATGATCTCCTAATTTTATAGAAGAGAGCCTCAGTATACAGGGCCATTGGGTAATGGGGCTCTTAGTATCAAATCAATTGTATGCTTTACTTGACAATGCATATGTAATCCTACAAGTGAGGTTAATATGTTTTTGTTTTCTTCCAACAATTAATCTACTCATATTTTTTGCATAGAGGGATGCTTGTAGAGGCCTTGGTAGTGGTGGTAATTTTATTTATTTCATAGGACTAAACCATGAAGAGGAAAAATCTTCCAGTGTGAGAGGTTATCCCCCTTCACTTCTTAGTAGTGATTAGAGACATTTTGATAGTTAGGGTTACCTTTGGGATTCTGTAGAGTTGATATCCTAAGGTGAAAATGACACTATGGGGCCCAGATTGGTAACAATGTGACATTTTGACATATATGGTTGTCACAAAAGAACATCATTGGTGTTCAAGTGGGGCCATGTCACATAGTGCCTCATCTATGAACATATTGATGCTATATTGTAGACAACATCGTTGACTAATGTGGATATCTCATATTTGGCCCTACCAATCAATGGTGTATCATTAGGGGTGCAACTTCATAGGCAACATCATATTCTTAATGACCTCCACTAAGATCAGGTTCTTATGGTTGTTGTTTTCAACAATTAAATGCAATGATGTTCCCTTCACCCACATATGTGTGTGGAAGAGGAACTCACCTTCCTTGGGATCCTTTGGTTCCTCTGGTTAGACCTTTGTGGTGATGATAACAACATTGGGTTTATCATCAACGATTTGTGCTCCTATTGATCCATATGGATGTCGGTGGCCTCCCACCTATTCCAACTAGCTCATTTTGGCAGTTTTCCAGTTTGACAGTTTTTTCCCTAGTTTTCGAGTCCCTGACTTGCGGGGCCGTTTAGAGGACCTAAACAACGTTTTTAGAGCTCGCCACAATCAAAATAACCTTCAGTAGATAGAAAAAAAAAGTTTATTTGTCGGATAGACCTTTCCAATGGGCTATCGTGCTCCTAAAACATATATCGTATGCAAAAGTTACGATCCCAGGAAGTTGATGTACAAACTTACCCAAACAGGGCCCACATAACTTTTGGCGCTTCATCTCCCAGGGTTAGGTTTTTGGATGTCTAGGGTTTTTGACATTCATGTTTATTGTAAAAAGGTCTTCAAAGCCTCATTGTAATGATTTTATTGCGAATGAGCACAGTCATCACATCTCTTCTCAGAGATAAGCCGCCACCATTCTAGCAAGCTTGTTTCTGCTGCATTTTACAATTTCAGCTTATTTCCTTATTGAATAGAAACTCGTTTTATTGTATATTTGTTATTTTGTATTAAGAATATTTTGATATTAATATGTATTCATTTTGTTTTGCAAGTATATTTTGGATTAGTGGTATCAGATTGGTCTGCTCCTTATCGTTCTTAATGCATGTCCCCAACGAGGTCAGGGTACAAAGAATTGGGTCTCGAGCTTGTTTCTCTTGAGGACAAAATTTATCTCACGCCAAAATGACCTCTCATGGTAGAATAAAATAAAGACTATGGGACATTAGATCCCTTCAAAATGTTGTTCGAGGAATCCCTCACACAACAGAGGAACGAGATGATGGATAGTTTTGCGCAAATCCTTCGGTGACAACCAACATGCGACGCACCTTCCTCAAACAGAGCCACCGCCCCCTTCAAGGTAAAAATCAACTTTGATATTCCTATATTTGAAGGCCAGATAGATCCATATGTGGCAGACAAATGGTTGAATATTCTAGAAGGGTATTTCTCTGTCCATAATTTCTCGAATAGAGAAAAGACTACTTTTGTGCTTCTCAAAGTTGTCCCCCATGTCAAAGATTGGTGGGAAACTTTTTGTGAGCAAAAGGAAATAGAGGAACACTCGTTATTTATAGTCGCAGTCACTTGGGAGTCCTTCAGGGATGCTATTAAGAAATAATACTACCCTATTGGAAGTTGTGACGACCTATACACAAAATGGACCATGCTGCGACAGGAAAGAGACCAAGCAGTGCCCGAGTTCATAAATATATTCCATACCTTGTGCAACAAGTTGGGTATAAAATATTTTGAGTGGCATCTGGTGCTCAAGTATCATGACGGTCTGCATAGATACATCTAGACCAAAATGGACTTTCTGGACATGTCATCCTTAGGCGTGGCCTACTGATATGTCATCAAAATCGAGCAGAAGCTCAAACAAAAGACACGACAATTTGGGCCTGGGAACCCCTCACAAAAAAAGCCAGGAAAGGGCAGCCCCAAACCGTAGAATAAAGGACAAAGAAAAGATGGACAACCTCGGGAAAAAAATTCTAGGTCGCAACCAAAGAAGGACACCAGAATGAAAAAGGGAAATACTGGGAAGTGGTGTGACTTCCATAAGTGTCGTTGGCATAACATTGTTGATTGTCACTCGAAGTAGCCATTGGTAGTTGAGATGAAAGCCTCTGAATCAGATGCAGTTTCCAACTCTGAGTTAGAACCAGAAAGGGGGAGATGGATCATTGATGCAGAACCCAGTGCTACCTTTGCTACCACCAAGCTCCAGCCCAGTGAACTAGATGAGCTAGAGGAAAACAAGAACCTTTTTCATTCACATATCTCTGCCAAGCTATTTCCTTGATCTTTGCCAAGCAATGAAGAAATGTCATCTCCCAGACAGGGAATTTTTTCTTCTTCATAATTCACTCTCAGAATGAGCGAAATATCACAACCACATCCATGGTTTCTGTGGTCGACCTCTCCACACAATGAAAGAAAGTGGATAAGGTTGTGGAAGAATACTTAGATATCTTCTGCTCACTTACCGGGGTACCTCTGCACTTTTAGATCAAGCACCCCATCGATCTCACCCCCGACGCACCACTGTCCAATGTGCCAGTCTACTGTTTCTCTCTATTAGAGAATGAGGAGATCAAGCAATAGATCCAATAATTGCTCCACAAGGGGCACATCCATCCCATATCATCATCTTGCAGGAGCCCAATCATGCTGGTACAGAAGAAAGATGGAACCTGGTGACTCTGCATTGATTACAGGTCCTTGAATAGAATCACATTCAGAAACTGATACCTGATTCCCCAAGTTGAAGACCTCCTCGATAAGCTCATGAGGGTCAAATACTTCAGTAAGATTGATCTGAAGTCTGTCTACCACCAGGTTCCGATAGAACAGACAGATGTATGGAAGATCGCCTTCAAGTCAAAGAAAGGTCTTTTTGAATGGTTGGTAATGCCCTTTGGTTTGAAAAACGATCCGACCGCTTTCATGAGGATGATGGACGATATCCTATGACCATTCACCAATAATTTTGTAGTGGTGTATCTGGATGATATCCTCATTTACAATAAGACTTGGGAAGAACACCTGTAGCATATTCAACAGGTTTTGCACACCTTGCAGCAACAACAACTCTACTCCAACTTTGAAAAATGCTCATTCGGCATGGACAAGGTTCATTACCTAGGATACATCATTGATCAACATGGCATACATGTGGATCCAACCAAAATCCAAGTCATCCATGACTAGCCAGTCCAAACCACACTCATTGAGCTTCAGAGCTTCTTGGGACTTGCCAATTTCTACTGCAAGTTCGTTTTTGGATTCTCCCATATTGCATGGGCCCTCAACCAAGTAACCATGGGTGGTGGTAAGGAAAAATTTGTGTGGGGTTGGTCCCAACAACAAGTGTTCGATGATTTGAAGTAGCGCTTGTGCTCAACCCCAGTACTTTCTCTACCAGACTTGCAGTATCCCTTTTTGACATCGAGACAAATGCTTTAGACTATGTTGTGGGCATTGTTCTCACTCAGCATGGCCACCCCGTGGCCTATCATAGTGAGACACTATCAGATGTTGTCTGTAACTACCCTACTTACGACAAAGAAATGTACTCCATTGTGCAAGCCTACCGCCAATGGAGACATTACATTCTTTGGAAGGAGACAACCATCCACACTGATCATAAGCCATGGTAGTTCATGAAAACACAAGGAAAATTGCAGAATGACTGCCATCAGAAGTGGTCCACGTACTTGCAACAATTCCACCTCAACATCAAATATAAAATGAGGAGCACCAACCGTGTCATTGATTGCCTCAGCAGACTGCCAATCGCAACACTCACCACGGTGCTATACTCTTGCAGCCATGAGACCTCTAGCTAACCCCAACTCTATGAGATAGACCCAAAATTTTCCACCACCTACCAAATGTTGGGCGCAAACACAATTGTCTCTAGTTTCCATCTTTAGGATGGGTTGTTGTGTCGTTTGGGCAATATATGTGTTCCATATAGCGAGCGAGTGAAGATGATATAGGAATCCCACTACAGTTGGTGGTGGGACACTTCGTCATTGAAAAGACAATGGAAATAATGCATAAACATTTCTATTGGCTGAAACTTCAACAAGAGGTCAACAAGTATATCGGGTCCTGCATTGCCTGTGTGATTTCCAAACCAACCACTAAGAAACATGGCATGGACACCCCTCTTCCTACTCCTTACAGGCCATGGGAATCCATCTCAATAGACTACATGTCAGGCCTCCCGTCCACCAAGTGGTGTAATGACTGTGTTTTTGTGGTTCTGGATCGATTTTCTAAGATGGCGATTATGGCCGCCTGCTAGAAGAGCATCACAACAAAGTCCATTGACAAGCTCTTCTTTGAACAAGTCTGGGTATATTTTTGAATCCCACAAACCGTTGTCTCAGATCAGGACAGTTGATTTCTGAGCACATTTTGGTCAAGCCTCTGGTCACTGCTAGACACCAATCTCACCAAATCCACTGCCTTCCACCCACAGAAAGATGGCCAAACCGAGTCCGTAAATTGAATGATCATGCATATCCTGTGCATGTATAATTCCAAGCACCCTCGCACATGGTATGAGAGTCTCCCCTATGTTCAACATAGCTACAACCGAGCCCTGCATAGCTCAACCGAACACAACCCCTTTCAGGTGGGGTTGGGATTCCAACCATTAGGTCCCATAGATGTTGCACTACCCCTTGCGTCCACCTCGACCGACTCATCTCCTGCTCCAACTGAAGTTGAAAAAGCCCCCTATTTCATTGAGAGGATTCAACACATCCACCAACAGGGTCAGGATATCCTATAGAAGTCCAATGACAAGTACAAGCAGTGCCATGATCAACATCGGGTGCCACATAAGTTTCAGGTGGGCAAAAAAGTTTGGTTTCACTTGTAGAAAGAGTGCCTTACAGGACCCCATCGAAAGCTTCACTCACTATGTTATGGGTCATACACCATCACCAAGGATGTGGGTGATAATTCTTTCAAGCTCAACATTCCTCCTTTCCTTGGCTTTCACCTAGTGTTCAACGTAGATATCCTTCAACCGTATTTCCCACCATTATTGGACACCTTAGAGATAGAAGAACAACTGACACCAAAAAATCTCAACCATGACTTCATACAACAGGAATCCAGTGACCATATTGTGGACAAATAGATCAAGGGCACTTGCTAGCAAATGATCCAACTTTATCAAGTTGTCAAAGCAGGGCAGCTCCTGCACTAAGGCAAGTGGCTCACCCGGGGCCAAATTCAGAAAAAATTTCCTCATCTAATGGGGGAACTCAATGCAATGGAGACCATTACTTCCTAATGGGGGAGGATTGATCCACATGGATTTCGGTGGCCTCCCACCTATTCCAACTAGCTCATTTTGGCAGTTTTTTTCCCTAGTTTTAGGGCTCACCACAGTCAAAATGACTTTTGATAGATAGAAACAAAATGTGTATTCCTCGGATAGACCTTTCCAACGGGATATTGTGCACCTAAAATGAAGATCGTATGCAAAAGTTACGACCCCGGGAAGTTGATGTACTAACTTACCCAAACGGGACACACATGACTTTTGGCGCTTCATCTCCTAGGGTTAGAATTTTGGATATCTAGGGTTTTTAACATTCATGTTTATTGTAAAATGGACTTCAGAGCCTCATTGTAATGATTTTCTTGCGAATAAGTGCAACTATCGCATCTCTTCTCAGATATAAGCCACCACCATTCTAGCAAGTTTGTTTCCATTGCATTTTACAGTTTCAACTCATTTCATTATTGAATAGAAACCGATTTTACTGTCTATATGTTATTCTGTATTACGGATCTTTTGATAATAATATGTATTTATTTCGTTCTGAAAATATATTTCAGATCACCCATACCCAAGGAATCACGTGACATTAAGGTGGAATTAGATTCCAATGTTTTCAACTTGGTCAATAACAACTCTTTGGTGTGACATTTGTCATTATTGTGCCAAGGGTTTTGTGATGGTGACACCACTTTATTGTTTCATTTGACTTCCCATTCTTATTCTTTGCATGAAACTTACTTTGTGATTTGTTTTGAGAGTTAGGGTCACCTTTACCCTTCTTGTGTTGTTGATTTACCACCCCAAACTCTTTCTTACCCTTCTATCAATTTTTTTACCCAATCTTTATGATGTAATAGTAAGTGAATCCTAATGAGGAGAATTCCATAAACTCCATTTATTCTTGGATTTATTTGTGTAGACCACTATGATATTTTAGAACCAAGTGTCGCATAGAGTCCTGAATACCCAGTTTGGTACACTGTTGAAATTTTAAATTTTCTAGTTACACAATTACAATTACTTAATCCGATACACAATCCCAAGAAGTAGTGCATCATTCCTAAATATTTCATCTCGAATTCTGCAACCAATTTTCTCTTACATTCAATGATGATATTTTCCGCACCTATTATAAATAAGTCATCTACATACAATAGTAGAATCATCGGTTCACCATCCTCAACCTTAAAGTAACGGTTAGGATCTGCACTGCTCTTGGTAAAACCCAAGCTCATCAGAAAATTGTCAATCCTACCATACCATGCTCTGGGTGCCTACTTCAATCCATATAAATCCTTCTTTAACATGCACACATGAGTCTCCCTGTCATGTGTCTCGAATCCAAGTGGTTTCTCCACATAAACTTCATCTTTTATTTCACCATTCCAGAAGTTTGTCTTTACATCCATTTGGTGCACCTTCCATTTCATCATAGCGTCCAATGAAAGTATAGTCCTGATCAAGGTATATCTTGCTACAGGAGAAACATTTTCTTCATAGTCAATCCCTTCCTTTTGAGAGAAACCTTGGGCCACAAATCTTGCCTTATATTTTTCAATACTTCCATAAGATGTGTGTTTTGTCTTGTAGATCCATTTCGAACTCACCATAGATTTTTCCTTTGGTCTGGGAACCATATCCCAAACATCATTTTTCATAATGGAATGGTATTCCTCTGCCATGGCATCTTTCCAAATTTGATTTTCTGCAGCCTCTTCATAACTAGAAGGTTCTGCATCCATTATGTCACACAAGCATGCCACATAGCTGGAATACGGCTTCGGCTTCTTACTTTCCCTGAAATATTTCTCTAGGGCACCAATTCTTTCTGCATCTATGATAAGCTCTTGTGCCCAAGCTGGTCTTCTCTTGCGAGAAGGTATCTCGACTGGTTTCTGAGGTTCTACAATGTCATGATCCTTTGGAATGACTTCCTTTGGTTCAACTTCATCTAGAACTTTAGGAACTTCAATCACTTCTTCATGTGACTCTTCTGCATGGATTTGTTTAGATTTACTGAAAGTTACATTCTCATCGAAGGTTACATCTCAATTGATCTCCATTTTCCGGTGATCGGGAATGTATATCTTGTAATCCTTTGATGTGTCATTGTAACCAAAAAATATGCCCTTCTGTCTGGAAGGGTCCAACTTTGTCCTCTTTTCCTTGGGGACATGAACAAATACATGGAAAACAAATATTATGAAATGGCTTACTTCTGGCTTCTCTCCTGAAAACATTTCCTTGGGTGTCTTGTTTTCAAGAACCTTATGGGGACTTTTATTATGCACGTACATTGTCGTTTTTGCTGCTTCTTCCCACAGATGCATAGGAAGATCTTGATCATGGATCATGGCCTTTACTTCTTCCATGATTGTCTGGTTCTTCCTTTCATTTACTTCATTCCGTTGAGGGTTATATGGAGTAGAAAGCTCCCTCTTAATCCCAACTTCATTGCAATACTCCTTGAATTCTTATGAGGTGAATTCACTTCCATTGTCTGATCGCAAGGTCTTTATCTTCCTCTCTATCAAGTTTTCTACCAGAGCCTTGAACTCTTTGAATTTTCCAAAAACTTCATTCTTTTCTTTTAACAAATAAATCTAAGTTTTACATGAGTAATCATCAATGAAACATACATAATATAGATACCCACTTAGTGAAGCTGCCGACATTGGTCCACATACGTCTGATTGCACGATGTCAAAAACTCCTTTGGTTCTGCTATCGCTATTGGGAAAGGAGCGCTTCATGTTATTTCCTTGTGCACATCCTTTGCACACACCATCTGGTTTTGTTTGTATTTCTGGAAGACTTGTCACCATTTTTCTCACAACCGAAAGATCTTTGTAATGTAGGTGAACAAATATCCTATTCCTTAGTTCATTGGGATTCACAATATCATGAACCATTGTGGAGTTTGAATGTCCTTTTAATTTGTAGAGTCTTCCTTCTTCAACTCCAATCACTACTGCATCATCAAGGATCTTCCCTCTAGGCCACATACAAACTTGGACATCAATAAATGCTACTCTAAATCCTTTCTTGTCCAATGCTGAAATTGAGAGAAGATTCTTTTTTTTAACATGGAACATAGATATCTTCCTTCATCTTCATTGACTTGCCCAATTTTAACTTGTAGGAAGATTCTCTGACACCTTTGATTGGATATTGATAGTCATCACCCAATTTCACCTTGTGAGGTGAATCTTTATGAATAATTTTAGATAAGGAGTCTTCATAGCCTGTCATGTGCTTGGAAGCACCACTGTCTATCAACCAAGTGTCACTTCCATGAGTAAAAGTACCTGTGAGGGATGAGATAAGAACACAATCCTCATCACTTGATCCATATTTCTTTGCAACCTTCTTGGGAGGCTCATCATCTTCAGTTTGTGAGCTCGATGCCTCTTACTTCCTTTCTTATTCTTAATTTCCATAATGAGGGGGTAATCCCTAACAAAGTGTCTCACTTCCTGACAATAGTAACATATAATCTTTGAGTTGTCTCTTTGACCCATCTTAAAATTCTTAGGTAAAGAATTCTCCTTCTTGTTCTTTCCTTTTCTGGTGTGGGCGGCTAGGGCTTGATCTTCATCTGCCATCTTTTCTTCACTTGTAGTTGTCCTAGATTCTTCCTGGTTACAATATTCCCAAAGCCTATTGAACTTGGGAATCTTATTTCTTGAACAAACTCCTTGGACGAATGCATCCCATGACCTTGGGAGGCCATTCAAGGTAGTTATCACCATCTCTTCTCCTTCTACTGAGTCACCAACGGCTTCTATATACACCTTGATTTGATTCACTATTGAGAAGTAGGAGTGAATGGTTTTTGAGTTCTACATTTTCCCATTCTTCAACTGAGATCTCAGAGTCATTCTTCGATATGTGTTGCTTCCATCAAACAGATGAGTTAAGGTGTCCATCATTTTCTTTGGATAAGATAATGATGATATATGATGGATAAGGTGGTCCTTAATGGAGTCTGCAATAATCCTTTTTTCTCTCACCGTGTCCTTCTTATATTTTTCCTTAGCTTCATTTCCCTAAGGTTCTTGGAACTCTTCTACAATGAACTTATCCCGTTCATGGTCTTCAAGAAGGAGGGTTAATCTATACTTCTAGGCCCTGAAGTTATCAACTCCATCTAGTTTCTAATCAATCTTTGTTCTGGTAGTCATCTTGCCTTCTGATGTTCTTGGTTTGTCCAACAATTGTCTCTAGAATGAAAACAACTCTATGTTAGGCTTCTAGATCCACAACTAGATTATATTCAGGCCTGCTCTCATACCATGTTGAAATTTTAAATTTTCTAGTTACACAATTACAATTACTTAATCCAATAGCAATTGTAGTAGGATCACTAAAAGGTACACAATCACAGATAAAATAGAACAAAAAGATTATCCCGGGAAACCCTCGTGGGGGAGAAAACCTAGCAACCAAAATCCTCAATATAGATTCCTTCAACCAATACAATGATGCACTATATCTCTCCAATAAATACCAATACCAAAACACCAAAAGAACCAGTCTCCAAGACTTGTACGTTGGACCTTCTTATGCGCTCCAAGATGCACAAGAGAAGTGTGTGAGTGTGTGTCCAAATGAGAGAAAACTATCCTCTATTTATACACAATAGTGTCTCATGAAGAGACGTGACTCTTCACCTAACTAACCCATAATAAGTAAAATACCAATAATATAATAATTTATGTTGAGCAGACTTGTACAATATAATTATAATAACCTTTTAAAGGTTTGACTAAAACAAATATACAAAAATATATTCCATATTTACACCAAAAATATTAACATACACAAGGTATTAAATGCGTCAATGCAATTTGACACTGAGTTGTCTTTACCTTGGCATAAGGTTATCCATCTTATGCATTGGGCTTCATAATTTCCAACATGTAAATAATTCTCTTTGAGGGCATCAATGAAATCCCCCCATGTGGGTTTTGTGGAATATAGTGCAGAATCATCTTCCACATGTTGCAAACAATAAGTATCCCACCAATATTTGACATGGGGAAGATCCTTTGGGGAAGACTTTTGTGGTGGTCACACCACTTTCTCGTGTCCTTCTTTGACTTCCCATTATTCTTCTTTGTATGCAACATTAACTAGTTGTCTTGAGGTTTATTATTTTACTTTGTCTTTATTATGAGAGTTAGGGCCGCATTTAGCCTTCTTGTGTTGCTATTGATTTCTGACTCCAAACTCTTTCTTACACTTCTATCAAAAGTTTTGCTCAATCTTGGTAATGGTAAGAAAATCATAAGTGAATCCTAGTGAAAACATGTCTAGAAGCTCCATTTTTGTTTGGATGGATTTGTGTAGGGCACTGCGGTATTTTAGAACCAAGTGATGTACATAGTTTCCAATATTTAATTTGCACCGGTATACTCCAATACATTTTGGTCCTTACCTTGAAGTAAGGTTGTCCATCTCATGTGTTGGTCTTAGTAGTTTTCAATATGTAAATACTCCTTGAGGGATTTAGTGAAATACGCCCATGTGGAATACTTAAAATATAGTTCAAAATCATCTCCTACATGTTGTACACAATAAGTATCCCATCAATATTTGGCATAGGGAAGGGCCTTTAGGAGTGTAGAAGTAATATTATCAATGTTGGAAAATTTGTGAACATAGAAATAACCATCTAGTATAAATAACCATCTCTCCAAAGCTTTTGCATCTATTTTTCTTTCAATGGAGGTATATCAAAATTAACTTATACCTTGAAGGTGTCATTTTTTTGAAATGAGTTCTTGCCAAAGGAGCCATTGTTCCTATTGGGAGTCATCAAAGGATTTGGGTGAAATGGTCCATCATCTTGTTTTCTCTAGGGCTTCTTGGAGCAACAATTTGATAAGATATCCCACTTTTTCATCTTTCTTTTCATTCGCAATGGCATCAGTTTGGATTTGCGAGGGAAGGATTTACTAGGGTCGGTTAGTTCAAGGCCCAAATCCCTGTGATTTGACCTCATTGGAGACTTGCACAAAAAAACAATAGAGAGCATATTATTTTGGTCCCCTCATCCTGATTGGATTGAGAACAAAATGAAACAACCTACAATATTGCAGAGAGACCAAAAACATAGTTTTGAAAGTAGAGTATTAAGTGAAAACCAACTTGTATTAATTAATCTTATGGTAAAAAACATTGTGATCTACATAGTAATATAAAATTGTTAGAATGGTGCTAACTTATCCTTGAGAAGAGATGTGACACATATTCTCTTTCACAAAAAAACCATAACAAGAGTTTGAGAGTACATTTCATAAGAATTCTAAACAACCCTAAGAAGAAAAAACCCTAAAATGCAAGAACCCTAAACCTAGCTTGATTAGCACTAAGCAAGGACACCGAATTCAATGACTTTTCATTGTTTGAGAAAAAGGGTAGACTTCTTAACTTTTTTCTTGGTTCTCTTTGGGATCTTATTTATCTTGTTGGAAATAACATTAGCAAAATCCTCAGGCTTTCGGTGTAATTCCCCCCAAAATGCAAAGGAAATTCCCAAAAGAAAATGAATCTAACATTTCCAATATTAAGACCATTTATGAGATGACCCTATATGGTCACTTGGATCACTATGTTCCTACATATCATAATATATTCATCATGTGAACCCAAGCAAGGGGTTTTAATATTCTTTTCTGGCTCTAATGTTTTTGTCTTAACTAAAGAAGTACAAACTATATATTAATCACATAATAATATAGGCATACAAATATTTCCTATTAGGGGCCCACCAACAAAGGAAACCAAACCTCCACCAGGTTTTTTCATCAAAAGTTGGAAATGTCTGAAAGCTATTCTTTTGTCCCGTAGTACCATATACTAATAACTGATAATCCGAAATATAACTATCCATAAGACTATAAACCAGGAAAAAATAAAAAAACAAAATGACCACACCAGTTAGCCAACGCTTGGAGGAGGAGGAGTATCCTGTGCATACACTTCCAAGATCAGATCCACCTCCTTGGATTCCTCATGAGCGTCCTTCATTTTTTTAGCCTTTGTGTCCACTTCAATTGGATTGTCCTTTGTGTGATCCAAGCTTGTTGACCCCATTTCCATTTTTCCTTAATGGGCTTCCTCGGGAGATTTCATAACTGTTATTTTCACTCCAAAGACCACCCCACATACAACCTAAAACTTTCCTTTGAAGACACATTGAGTGTGGAAGATGTCCTGCTACTCAACTTTCACATTATCTAGTGCCTGGGTAATCAAAGTTTAAACAAACTAGTAGGTTTTGAAAAGGCATAAATATTTTATGTCTTTGGTTCTGGAATGAATGGGGTTCTCAACACATTCTCAGGCTTCCTCCAAAATATGGTAATTAGTGGTATGCCCTCTCTTCTCCACCACTATCGCCTCTACCTCTTCCATTGTCACCTTAGCCTCAACTGAAAATTTGTTGTCCTAATGACACTCAACAATGGTGGCCTTGTACTCTTCTCTGGTTCTCGATTTCTGCACCAGAGAGGAAGAGGCATAGTCGCTACCCCCATGTCCTCCCTTGTTCGAGCCCCTTCGACCCTTCCCAACACCCCTAAACATAATTTCACAAAATTTCTACCAATAGTCAATACCACAGACCCACTCAAGACACACACCTTTGATAAAGATGAATGGTTCCAAGACCAACAACACACTCTCGACTGTAAATTTCCCCCTCTCATATCCTCCCTCCGCTTATTGAGTCAAACTAGGATGAAATAACAAAAGTGTCAGGGCTCAACAAACTAACAAGTGACCTTCCTTGGCCAAGAGAACCCTAGTGCACACGTCAAGATTTCATAATGGTCGCTCATGTACCCCTGAACATCCCTACATATCCATGGACCATTATCTGAAGGAATTAGAAAGGACCAAGTCCTATCCATCATAAACATATCCAAATCAAACCATGATCTCACTAGATGATGCTCCTTCCCATATTCGGTACCCCCGAGAATTATACACCCGACTATGTCATAACACCAATAATCTTGCATCTTGTACCTCACCTCACTTCTGCAATACAAATCATTGGCAGAAATGGCCGGACCATAAGACATTGTACCCTCGCCACCCTACATATTTATGTCGAGACAAATTGCAACAAGATAGCTCGCAAGCACATATCCCCATTTCCTTAAGTGCATGGTGATGGGCTGGGTTCACCAGCCATGTGCCCAGCCTCCACATCCCCATATAACACCCCATCCAAGGGATTATTGTCCATCATGTTAATCATTTTACGCTGTTATATGAGAGTGGGGGGGATGGAGTTAGACCATTTCCAAACTTATGTTGCCTTTGATTGCATTAACCTAACATTAGCAAGACAATCTACATGTGCATTGGCCTTTCTTCAGATGTGGGATGGGATTATGATCATGATTTTCACCATTAGATCACCCACCTAAGAGAACCCATATGAAAGCCTCTAGTTCATCAATATTCTATTGGATTTGGACCCATAGCCCAACCTTCTCTGGGCGTTAATCAATATCATTGACTCCCCTTCCACCACCAAATCCTTATAACCAACTTGTTGCGCTATTATTAACCCTGTAATCAGACTAGCCAGCTCTGCACCATTATTTGAATTACAATCTGTCCTATACTATTGTGATCATCTCCCCCCTGCTCCCGAATTACAATATCTCCTAGATTGTTGTGAAAAACTCCCCTTGCCCTCGAGGTGTCTGGGTTTCTTTTAGACGCCTTCTCAAATTTCAATATATAGTGAAAGTATGGGGGAGGGGACTAAAATTCTAGTGAGTTGGGGTCGGTGGGTTTGCAAATTGGCGGTTACCTCCCTTGGCACCTTTCCATTTGTCAATTTTTGAAGATGGTTTCCTTGGCCCCTAAAATCTCCCAGTCTTCATTCGTCCAATTGGTCGATGAAATCGACTCCCAGATACCCCCTTGGACTTGATGCCAAATTGCTTAGGTCTTCTAATAACACAATTTAAAGACCCTTATGTTTCTTTCTTTCCAAATTCTCCACATCACAAAGCTCGGGAAGAGAATCCATGCCCTATTAAGAATGGGGTTACTATATGGATCTTGTCTCGAGACTTCCAGATATTTTTTATTGTCCTCTTTTTCCTTATCTGATTGTCGAAAAAGGGTCTCCCCCGTATCAAAAATGATCGATACCTCTTGAGAGTCGTTAAATAGATGATCTGACATTAAATGGATGATACGATGATCTGAAGGCTGGAGTATCATCAACATCAACACTAGGATGGAAATCTACAGCACGACGCTGGCATTTCAACAACATCATCATAAGGCTAGAAATATTCAGCATGATACTGGAATCACAACAACATCAACACAAAGTTGGAAATATTCATCACTAGGCTGGAATCACAGCAAGAGGATGACATCACAACAACATCAGCATGAAGCTGGAAATGTTCAACACTAGGCTGGCATCACAACAACATTAGCATGAAGCTGGAAATCTTCAGCACTAGGCTGGCATCACGGCATGAGGTTGGCATCACAACAACATCAACACGAAGATGGAAATATTCAGCACTAGGCTAGAATCATAACACGAGGCTGGAATCAACACACTACTCCCCCTTTCGAGGGAGGTCCTTTTGGAATACACCAAGATTATCTCGAAAGTTCTCAAACTTTACACGAGATAGAGGCTTGGTCAACACATCAACAACCTATTCATCTGTGCTAACATATTGGAGCTTTATGGCTCCTCTCTGCACCATATCACGGATGGAATGACATTGGATCTCTATGTGTTTTGACTTGTCATGAAACACAAGGTTCTCTGTCATCTTTATGCAACTCTGGTTATCACATAGAATCATGGTTGCTTCCATCTCCAGATCAAATAGACCTATAAACAACTTTTGAAGCCATATGGCTTCACAACTGGCAGAACATGCAACAATGTATTATGCTTCTGCCTTGCTGAGGGAAATTATTGATTGCTTCCTACTCTACCATGAGATCATGGCTGACCCCATACTGAAACAACATCCTAAATTGATCTTTTTGTTAGAGACACTTCCATCAAAATCTGAATCGATATAACCACTCAGTCTGAAGTCATGATATCCATCATAACTGAGACCATAATCTAATGTACCCTTAATGTACCTCATCACATGTTTTGTTTCTACCAAGTGAACATGTCTATGCTCTATCAGAAACTGACTCAAGGTGTTCACAACAAAACATATATCTGGTCTGGTGTTCATCAGATACATCAACGATTCAATTATCTGTGTGTACAGTGTAGCATCAATCAATTCTGACGAAGTGTCAACCAAGAGCTTCAACTTTGTTTCCATGGGTGTATTCATGGATTTTCACTCCAACATATCAAATCTCTTCAATATTTCAATTGCATACTTCCCTTGGTTAAGGAAGATCTTATTTGGGCTCTGTCAGACCTCAAGACCTAAGAAATAGTGCATTAGGCCAAGGTCTTTCATCTCAAATTATGCAGCGAGCTTCTTCTTACAATCAATGATGAGATTTTATTCTCCAATTAAGAATAATTCATCCACATACAACAACAATATAATATGCTCATCATTCATAACCTTGAAGTATGGTTTAGAATCAACTTTACTCTTGGTAAAGCCCAAGCTCGTCAAGAAACTGTCAATCCTTCCATACCAAGCTCTAGGAGCTTGCTTCAATCTGTATAGAGCCTTCTTCAACTTATAGACATGAGTCTTCATGCTTTCAACTTCAAATCCTTGAGGTTGTTCTCTATACACTTCTTCTTCAATGACACCATTTAAGAAAGTTATTTTCACGTCCATCTAGTGTAACTTCCACTTCATCTTAGTTGCAAGAGCTATGATGGTTTTGATTGAAGTGTATCTGGCTATAACAACAAACATCTCCTCATAGTCAATGACTTCCTTTTGAGAAAAGCCACGAGCAACAAACCTTGCTTTATATTTCTCAATACTTCCATCAATAACATGTTTTATTTTGAAAATCCATTTGGAAGATACCACATCCTTGCTCTTCGATCTGGGAACTATTTCCCATACATCATTCTTTATAATGGATTGGTATTCTTATGTCATGGCATCTACCCATTCTTTCTTTTGAATATCTTCTTCAAAGCAAGTAGGCTTGTTCTCTAAGAGATCTCACATTAAAGCCATATAACTGGAGAATGGCTTGGGTTTCTTCACTTGTCTCATGGTTCCTATGAGGGACCATACTTCTCTCCATATTGAATAAGTTCCCTTGCCTAGGTTAGCTTTCTCTTGTGGGAGATCGTCATCTGGGGAGGTTCTTGAGATTCTATGATGTCATGATATTCTATAATATCCTCATAAGGGGAGGTTATGACTTCCCTCACTGGTCTTGCAACTCTGGGAGCCATAGGTTCTTCTTCATATACTTCTTCAAGATGACATCTTCTTGATTTCTTGAGTGTTGCATATTCATCAAAGGTTACATCCCTGCTGATATCAATATGATGGTAACCTGTTATATAAACTCTGAAAGCCTTGGAGACCTCACAGTATCCAACAAATATTCCCTTCTTTTCCAAAGGGTCCAAATTGGTTCTCTTCTCTTTCTTAATGTGTACAAATACTGGGTAGCCAAATATTTTGAGATGGCTTAATTTTGGATTCTTTCCGGAGAACATCTCTTCAGGGGTATTGAACCCAAGTGCACTATGGGAAAATCTTTTTTGTACATATATTGTTGTTTTTACTGCTTTTGCCCATAAGTGCATTGGAATATCTTGATCATGGATCATAGTCTTCACTGCTTCCATTATTTTTCTGTGCTTTCTTTTTGCTACACCATTTTGTTGAGGATTATAGGGAGTGGTGAGCTCCTTCTTGATCCCAACATCTTTGCAAAAGTTTTCAAACTCTTTTGAGGTGTATTCTCCTCCATTATCTGACTTGAGTGTCTTGATATTTCTTTCAAAAGGATTCTCTATCAAGGCTTTGAATTCCTTGAATTTATTGAACACTTCATCTTTTGATTTCAAGAAGTAAACCCAGGTTTTGCGAGAATAGTCATGAATACAAGATACATAGTATACATACCCACTGATGGAGGTTGATGGAATTAGGACACATACATCTGAGTGAATGAGCTCTAGGAATCATTCTGCTTTGATGTCTCTCTTCGGGAAGGGGTTCTTGATGTTCTTTTCTTGTGCACATCCATTGCACACTCCTTCATGGTCAACTTTGAATTCTGGTAGACCTGTGACTACCTTGCGTACATATGGTAATGCTTTGTAGTTGACGTGGGCTAATATTCTATGCCAAAGTTCACATGGATTCTCAATGGAATGGGTCAAGGCTGCTTCTGAGTGACCCTTTATCTTATACAAGTCATTGTCTTCTTTTCCAATAATGATTGCTTCTTCCATGCTTTTTCCTTTCAGCCACATAAGAAATTCTCCATCTATGAAGGCAACTCCGAAGCCTTTATTATATAAATATGAAATATAAAATAAGTTCTTCGTCAAACCTGGTGCATATAGTACATCCTTCATCTTCATTGGGGTCCTTGAATCAAGACTGTAATTTGATTCTCCTACTCCTTTTCTTGGGTATTGATAGTCATCTCCAAGTGTAAATTTCTAGGGAAACTTATTTTCTGTAAGGAAAGAGAGAATGTATCTTTGACCTAACATGTTCTTGGAAGAACCATTGTCTGTGAGCCAAATGTCCTCACCAGGTGACACTGATCCTGAGAGGGCAGAGGTTAAGACATAGTCTTCAATCTATTATTTTATCATATTTGTGGGTGGCTCTTCATCTTCAATTGCATTGGCATGGTGCATCTTGTTTCTCCTCTTGTATTCTTCTCGTCTAGCTGGAAAATTCTTAGCAATATGTCCCATCTTGTCACAATGGTAACATTAGTAGGATGATAACTCTTTTTCTCTTCTTTGACCTTTCTGAAACTTCTGGAATCTCCTTGGAGGGTGAGATTATTTATGTATGATTTTTTTTGGGGGTTGAGACTCCTTATGAGTTTCTTTCTAGAAGTAAGATCTCTTTCTTCCTCCTTTAGTATGAGTAGCTATGGATTGATCTCCATATCTTGATAGCAATGCTTCTCGGTTAGATACTCTTGCTTCTTCTTGAACACATTCTTTCCAAAGACTGTCAAAGTGTAGTTTCTCCTTTCTAGCACAAATAGTTTGTATGAATGCATCCCACCATTAAGGGTTATCATTATAAGCTCATATTCATATATAGTATCTTCAATTGCTTCTAGTTGTTCTTTGAATTGTGATATTCTGGAGAAATATTCCTGAATTATTTCTCCTTTCTGCATCCTTGTAATTTTGAGTTGAGTTCTTAGATTCATATTCTGATTGATGTTCCTTCCTTCATATAATTTGGTTAGGGCATCAAACATTTCTTTTGGAGTCTTCTTTGAAGCCACTTGAGGAATCAAGTGATCTCTAATATAATCTGCTATGATTCTCTTGGCCCTAACTGTGTCCTTTTGGTGTTTTTCTTTAGCTGCAACATCTACAGGTTTTGGTACATCTTCTTTAATGAATCTTGCTAGGTCATTCTCTTCAAGAATGAGTGCAATCCTATACTTCCAGACACAAAATTTCTCCAAACCTTCTAGCTTGTCAACAAGCTTAGTGCTTGTAGACATCTTTACCTAGAGCTAGTAAAATGACCAAAAATTGAAAATGCTCAGAATTCAATTTTGAACTTACCAGGAGGTGTGATTGGCTGGGGCGAGTACCCTAGTGCAATTAGATTTCATAAAATCCAAATTCCCCCCCTTCAAACTTGACCAATGTATTTCTAGACTGGTACTTCTGGTTTTTTGGTACTTCTAGTTTTTTGGTGCTTCTGGTTTTCTAGTACTTCTGGTACCAGTGAAAACTAAGGTTTCACTTTTCGGGAGTTCTATCCACTAAAAGGTGCATTGAGGGTTCCAATGAGTTCCCTAGGCTAGGGAACACTTTTCTAGATGACTTTTGGGATGAAATTCCTCTTCAATAAAAATCCATAATTTTCTTGTACGACAACAATGTCATTTTTCTTTATCCAGTGAAAGATGCTCTCTTCTGCTTAGTTATGAACCCATGTTAAGGTTTAAGCTATTATTAGGTTTCTTTTCAATTTACTAGATAACCATAGCATAGATAGGATATTTGAGAGAAACAGAATCATAAGATACACACCATTTATCCTAGTAAACCATCATGGGGAAGAAAACCCAACAAAAACTTCCTTAATATAGATAGCCAATACAATGCCAAGACAATAAACCAAACACTAAAGAATATCCTCTACTAAGAAATGCACCTCTCTCTCTTCCTTCTTCCGAAAACTGGTAACTGCATCTTCCTTCAATACTTGCACACTAGATGAGTGAGCTGAATGAGTGAAAAAATGAGGCGTTGGATTCTTTTATTTATACAAACTAGTAGGTGTTGAAAAGGTGTCTCTTCATTAGGCAGGGCCGACTTGTCTTATGAGTGGTTAAAACCACTTTAAATTTCTTGGGCGCGACTTCTCAATTTGCATAATATATTTAGGGTTTGACCAATCCGCAAAAGGGGATTTGGTCAATTACAATTCTCGACATGATCAATCCACAAAAGGGGATTGATCTAATGAATAATAAATCAGTAATAAATAGAATACTCTTTTCAGTTACAATATTTCAACACCCCCCCTTAACTAGAAGGGTATTCTACAACATCATTAATATCATCATTCATAGTAAGGAGCTGGAATGGCATCATCATCATATGCATCAACATGGATTAGTATAACACTAATAGATCATCATCAATAACAACACAAGGCTGATACAACATCAACAATAGAAATATCACAACACAAAGGCTGGAGCATCATCATCAACAACAACATCACAACACGAAGGCTGGAGTATCATCAACATCAACACTACGTTGAAAATATTCAGCATGAAGCTGGAATCTCAACAACATCAGCACAAGGCTGGAAATCTTCAACATGAGGATGGAATCATAACAACATCAACACAAAGTTTAAATTCTTCAACACTATGTTGGAATCACAACAATATCGGCACGAAGCTAGAAATCTTCAGCACTAGGCTGGCATCACAACAACATCGACACAAAGCTAAAAATATTTAGCACTAGGCTGGCATCACAGCACAAGGTAGGCATCACAAAACTACTCCCCCTTTCAAGGGAGGTCCTTTTAGACTACACCAAGATTATCTTGAAAGAGATCAAACTTTACACGAGATAGAGGCTTGGTCAACACATCAACAACTTGTTCATCTGTGCTAACATACTGGAGCTTTATGGCTCCTCTCTGCACCATATCACATATGTAATGATATCAGATATCTATGTGTTTTGACTTGTCATGGAACACAGGGTTCTCTGTCATCTTTATGCAACTCTGGTTATCACATAGAATCATGGTTACTTCCATCTCCAGATTGAATAGACCTGCAAACAACTTCTGAAGCCATATGGCTTCACAACTGGAAGAACATGCAACAATGTATTCTGCTTCTGCCATGCTGAGGGAAATTATTGATTGCTTCCTACTCTTCCATGAGATCATGGCTGACCCCAGACTGAAACAACATCCCGAAGTTCTCTTTTTGTCACAGACACTTCCAGCCTAATATAAATCGGTATAACCACTCAGTCTGAAGTCATGATCTCCATCATAACTCAAACCAAAATCTAATGTACCCTTAAGGTACCTCATCACATGTTTTGCTGCTACCAGGTGAACACGTCTGGGCTCTATCAGAAACTGACTCAAGGTGTTCACAACAAAACATATATCTGGCATGGTTTTTTGTTAGATACATCAGATCCAATTATCTATCTGTACAATGTAACATCAATCAATTCTGACAAAGTGTCAACCGGGAGCTTCAACTTCGTTTCCATGGGTGTATTCATGGATTTTCACTTCAACATATCAAATATCTTTAGTATTTCAACTGCATACTTCCCTTGGTTAAGGAAGATCTTCTTTGGGCTTTGCCAAACCTCAAGACCTAATAAATAATGCATTAGGCCAAGGTCTTTCATCTCAAATTCTGCAGCGAGCTTCTTCCTACAATCGGTGATGAGATTTTCTTCTCCAGTTAAGAATACATCATCCACATACAACAACAATATAACATGATCATCATTCATAACCTTGAAGTAAAGGTTAGAATCAACTTTACTCTTGATAAAGCCCAAGCTCATCAGGAAATTGTCAATCCTTCCATACCAAGCTCTAGGAGCTTGCTTCAATCTGTATAGATCCTTCTTCCACTTGCAAACATGAGTCTTCCTGTCTTCAACTTCAAATCCTTGAGGTTATTCTATATACACTTCTTCTTCAATGACACCATTTAAGAAAGTTGTTTTCACGTCCATATAGTGTAACTTCCACTTCATCTTAGTTGCAAGAGCTATGATGGTTCTAATTGAAGTGTATCTGGCTACAGGAGCAAACATCTCTTCATAGTCAATGCCTTCCTTTTGAGAAAATCCACGAGCAACAAACCTTGCTTTATATTTCTCAATACTTCCATTAGTAGCATGTTTTATTTTGAAAATCCATTTGTAAGATACCACATCCTTGCTCTTCGGTCTAGGAACTATTTACCATACATTATTCTTTATAATGGATTAATATTCTTCTGTCATGGCATTTTCCCATTCTTTCTTCTGAATAGCTTCTTAAAAGACAGTAGGCTCCTTTTCTAAGAGATCACACATCAAATCCATATAACTGGAGAATGGCTTGGGTTTCTTCACTTGTCTCATGGTTCCTTCGGGGGCACTATACTTCTCTCCATATTGAATAAGTTCCCTTGCCCAGGCTATCTTTCTCTTGTGGGATATCATCATCTAGGGAGGTTCTTAAGATTCTATGGTGTTATTATCTTCTAGAATCTCCTCATCAGGGGAGGTTATGACTTCTGTCACTAGTTTTGCAACTCTGGGAGCCACATGTTCTTCTTCATATACTTCGTCAAGCTGACATCTTCTTGATTTCTTGAGTGTTGCATCTTCATCAAAGGTTACATCCCTGTTGATCTCAATATGATATAAACCTAGTATATAAACTCTGAATGCCTTGGATACCTCACAGTATCCAACAAATATTCCCTTCATTCTTGAAGGGTCCAACTTGGTTCTCTTTCCTTTCAGAATGTGTACAAATACTGGGCAGCCAAATATTTTGAGATGACTTACTTCTATATTCTTTCTGGAGAACATCTCTTCAGGGTTCTTGAACCCAAGTGCACTATGGGACAATCTATTTGGTACATATATTGTTGTTTTTGATGATTTTGCCCATAAATGCATTGGAATATCTTGATCATGGATCATAGTCTTCACTGCTTCCATTATAGTTATGTTCTTTCTTTCTACTACACCATTTTGTTGAGGATTGTAGGGAATGGTGAGCTCCTTCTTGATCCATGCATCCTTGTAAAAGTTTGCAAATTTTTTTGAGGTGTATTCTCCTCCATTATATGACCTAAGTATCTTGATCTTTCTTTCAGAAAGATTCTCTATCAAGGCTTTGAATTCCTTGAATTTACTGAACACTTCATCTTTTGATTTCAAGAAGTAAACCCAGGTTTTATGAGAATAGTCATCAATAAAAGATACATAGTATACATACCTAGTGATGGAGTTTGAGGCATTGGGCCACATAAATTTGAGTGAATGACCTTTCAGATTCCTTATGCTTTATTGTCTCTCTTCGGGAAGGGGTTCTTGATGTTATTTCCATGTGCACATCCATTGCACACTCCTTCATGGTCAACCTTGAGTTCAGGTAGATCTGTGACTTTCTTGCTTACATATGGTAATGATTTGTAGTTGATGTGGGCTAATATTCTATGCCAAAGTTCACATGGATTCTCAATGGAATGGGTCAAGGTTGCTTCTGAGTGACCCTTTTTCTTATACAAGCCACCTTCTTATTTTCCAATAACGATTGCTTCTTCCATGGTTTTTATTTTGGGCCACATAAGAACTTCTCCATCTATGAAGGAAACTCTGAAGCCTTTCTTCTCTAAATATGAAATAGAAAGTAAGTTCTTTTTCAAACCTAGTACATATAGTACATCCTTCATCTTCATTGGGGTCCTTGAATCAAGCTTGTAATTTGATTCTCCTACTCCTTTGATAGGGTATTGATAGTCATGTCCAAGTGTAACTTTCTGGGGAAACTTCTTTTCTGTAAGGAAAGAGAGAATGTCTATTTGACCTGACATGTGCTTGGAAGCACCACTGTGAGCCAAGTGTCCTTGCCAGGTGACACTGATCCTAAGAGGGCAGAGATTAAGGCATAGTATTCAATCTATTCTTTTATCGTCTTTGTGGGTGGCTCTTCATCTTCAACTGCATGGGCATGGTGCCTCTTGTTTCTCTTCTTGTATTCTTCTCATCTAGCTGGAAAATTCTTAGCAATATGTCCCATATTGTCACAATGGTAACATTAGTAGGATGATAAATATTTTTCTCTTCTTTTACCTTTCTGAAACTTATGGAATCTCCTTGGAGGGTGAGATTTTTTATGTATGAATTTGTTTTGGGGTTGAGACTCCTTATGAGTTTATTTCTGGAAGTAATATCTCTTTCTTCCTCCTTTATTATGAGTAGCTAGGGCTTGATCTTCATCTCTTGATAGCAATGCTTCTCGATTAGATACTCTTGCTTCTTCTTGAACACATTCTTCCCAAAGATTGTCAAAGTGTAGTTTCTCCTTTCTGGCACAAATAATTTGGATGAATGCATCCCAAGGTCTCGTGAGACCATTAAGGGCTATCATTATAATTTCATCTTCATCTATAGTATCTTCAATTGCTTCTAGTTTTTCTTTGAATTGTGATATTTTGGAGAAATGTTCCTGAATTGTTTCTCCTTTCTGCATCCTTGTACTTTTGAGTTGAGTTCTTAGATTCATCTTCTGATTGCTGTTCCTTCCTTCATATAATTGGGTTAGGGAATTAAACATTTATTTTGGAGTCTTCTTTGAAGCCACTTGAGGAATCAAGTGATCTTTAATAGAATCTGCAATGATTCTCTTGGCCCTAACTATGTCCTTTTGGTGTTTTTCTTTAGCTGCAACATCGACAAGTTCTAGTACATCTTATTTAATGAATCTTTCTAGGTCATTCTCTTCAATAATGAGTGCAATTATATACTTCCAGGCACAAAAATTTTCCACACCGTCTAGCTTGTCAACAAGCTTAGTGCTTGCAGACATCTTTACCTGAAGCTAGGAAAATGTCCAAAAATTGAAAATGCTCAGAATTGAATTTTGAGCTTACCAGGAGGTAAGCTCAAAATATTTGTTGAAATATTTGAGATCATGGCGTGGGATAAATTATGATTTTTCTTAAGAATATTTGTTGGGGATACCAAAGTAGAGAAGACATACAAGGACATCAATAGAAGCATCAATTTTATTAAAAGGATCCTTCCCAAGAGGGTTAGGAAATGATGAGTCCACCCCCATCAATGTTTTCTCCATTTTTTTTAATAACTCTTCCCATGACACATTTCGAAGTGCTATGTCCATTAAGGGGGAACCCAAGTACTTTGATGGAAGGTTCACTCTCTATAAATCCAACAACTAGGAAATATTTCTTTGGATTATGGCCGAGGTGTTAAAGAAAAAGATCTCATATTTTGACTAATTTATCAAGGCTCCAGATGTTGTCATGAACATATCCAAGGATTTTTTAAATTCTAGGGATTCTTTCATGGTAGGTTTTCCCATCAGAAAAGTGTCATCCACAAATTGATGATGCGTGATTGGGTCGATCTAAGGGTCTAGGGAGATTCCTTGGACAGATCCATCCTCTTTAGATTTCTTAATCACCCTGCCCAGTCCTTCCACCATCAAAATATACATGAAGGGAGATAGGGGATCTCTTTGGCAGATTTTGTGGGAGGGGTTAAAGTTCACCCACTGGGAACCATTAATGAGAATTGAGAAGAAAGACAGAGTCACTATATTTCTCACCCAGGATATCCATTATTTATAGAAGCCAAAGGCTTCCAACATTCTCTAAAGTAAATTCCAATTTAATCTGGCGTAAGCCTTTGACATGTCTAGTTTTACTAACATTGTTAGATGTTTGTTTTGTTTCATAGAGTGGAAAATATTATGGAATATAATAATTTCATCAATGATATGTCTCCCTTCCACAAACAACCCTTGTTCATGAGATAAGAGTCTTTGCATCAGAGGCTTAAGTCTGTTTTCTATAATTTTAGTAACTATTTTATAAAACACATTACATAAAGCAATGGGACAAAACTTATCTGAAGTATTGTGTTCTTGGCCCTTGGGGATTAGAGTACACAATGTAACATTGATTCATGGCCCTAATGTTACCCATTATGCTTGAATACCATTAATGTTTCACTAGGTATGAATTTTGTCCTTGAGACATTATTTGAGTGCTAATCTAGTGATTTAATTATCATACATAGTTACTATTTAGTTCTCCTATGTAATGTTTTATGAGGTACTAAAATAAAATAAATATAAGTTATTTGTATTCAAGTCAGTAACTAAAATACGATCATAGCCATGAGGGGTTTTGAACTCATGTCCCATCCTAACAACTCCAACCGCTTGTTTTCATGGTGTACAATATGGGGTTTGACGTATCATTCTTGTTTCATAATACTTACTAATAATCTTATCATATCCTACACCTTGGTAAGTAACAATAAGGTTGCTCCTATTTGCCTCTTCATATGGATTAATATTAATGAGATGTTTGATTAATCATTGGTTTAATGTACATTCCATTGTTAACTAAGGATGCAACTTCTACATATATGTGCAAGTTCAATGTTAATGATAAAGATTCTTTATTTTCAACAATTTCATGTCTATTGGATTTAGTTTTCAATCTTAAGTTATATTTTCTATTTTTTTCAGGAATCCTTAATATCATTTGAGTAGATGTCAAATACCATAGTTTAGTTGCTAATTGTAAAATTTGGGAACTATGGCATTTATTAAATTATTACTAATTTCCTAATCCCTTAACCACTAACCTAGTAACCCACTAACCCACAAATTCCTTAACCGACTAATCCCACTAACCACTAACCCACAAATTCCTTAACCGACTAATCTCACTAACCACTAACCCACTAATCCCTTAGTCATGCCCTAACCATTGACCCACTAACTCGTTAACCACATAACCCACTAATCCCCTAATGCACAAACCTCCTAACCCACTAACCCTTAATCATTCATTGACCATCTAAACCATGGTTGACCATATTGATTGTGGTTGACCATGGGTGACCATATTGACTAGGTTGGCCTACCAACCACTACTACCCTAATCGACTAACCCTAATAACCCACAAAATCACATAACCCATAAACCCCCTAACCCTAACCCTTTCACCTAGTAACCCCTAACACACTAACCCACTCAAATCCCTAATACCCTAATACCATGACTCACCAACTCCTTAACCATTATCCCAAGAACCCACTAATTACTAACCCATACACCCTTAAAATATTAATTGGCTAACCCCACTTACCCCTAGCTATAATACCCATGTTACCCCCAACTTGTAAATATAATTATAATACTACCAAAAGACTATGGAAAAATCTGTTATGTGTCGGTTTTGGGAAATGATGAACCTTTGCTAAAGAAAGTAATGTGTATATTTTTGTTATTAAATAAAATCAAAATTGTTGAATAATTTTTTAAGGTGTCACTTATACATATATGATGTCATGATAAGGAATAGTAAGGGGAACCATCACTAGTTGAGACGACCCCTGCCAGGAAGTACGTTGTTGGATTTAAAAATGATCAAATCCATAACTGTCATTTATCCCAACAAATTTACTTACCAGGCAAGCTGGTAGTTGGGAAGTCTTCCTCAAGAACTAATGAGGGGATGGGCGGAGTGCCCATTAGGAAGTTTCCTTATTTCACCCACAAAATATTGCTAAGGAAGGCAATAAAAGGTGGAAAATCGTGGGTAGGAGGGGACAAAAAATTTTTTGCACATGAATGGGTTTGGGGACCAAGATATGAAGAGGAGTGTGTGAAGGCCCTCTGGTTCTGAAGAGAACTGAGGGAACTGCGCGAATATATAGTTCTAGGTATAGGAACTTTCGACAGTGTCTTCAAACCAAGATGATAAACGAGGTTGCAGAGGGTTTTAGTGATTGAGCGAGCAATCACTGTAGACCCCCTTGCTTGGTGGATTGAGGACAGGGTTGTCAGGTACCTATAGGAGAAGGAGATAACATTCTTCCATTGTTGTTTGCTGAGGAGAAGAAGAAATTTCTCTCATGGCATCATATGATGGCTAGGGGGTGGCCACCTATAGAGATAAATGGTGCAGTTGTGCCTATGGTTGGGTAGAAAGTGGCGCACCCTTCAGTAGTTACCAGTGTCTACTAGACCCATATGAATAATCATATACTCTATGTAATTAATAAAGAAATGGAATTTTTCCTGCATTGTATTTATGAATGTGGATGTATGTTAAAGAACTTAAGGGTTGGAATATTTGTATAGAGGATATGAGTATGTATACCCGATTAGTAGTTTTAATGTTTTCTCTATTAACAATCCCTTGTATCTATATGATAATAGAACTGCATGGATGGTTATATCCTATGATTTCGATCAGTGTTGGTATATGCTTATAAATTTGATTGAAAACCTGGTGTTGTTTGCGAGTTCATTATTCCATGTAGTGTAGAATCAATAGGGTCTGGTAAAAGTCCCTAAGAAGAGTCTGGAAGGATCCTGGAATGGTTAAGTCTTAAAACCAAATTACCTCCCTGCAAAAATATATCGTTATAAGTCTAGAGGAATCACAACCGTCGATTTGGCAAGACGATCATATCGCGACCCTATGTCTAAGGGTGAGATCGTCGGAAGATATCGAGAGGTGGGGAAGAGAGAAAACAAAAGAAAACTCGACGGCGAAAAGGGGCTCAGTGGGAGAGTTGACGTCATCGTGATGTCGCCCACCAATAGGAAAATAGTTGTACTTGGGAAGGGTACATGGCGACACATAATTGATCGATGAGACGAGAGTGGGTCCCATTGGGAAAGGAGGCCCTTTGGACCACGATTTTAAATCCTAGTTGTCAATGTTGTAGGCCGAGAGATCCAAGCCTTTCGATGGAAAAACATCGTCGTCGGGGATGAACGAGTGTTAGGATTTGTGTGAATTCCACCGACTACAACGAGGTCTAGAAATAGGACATGGATCATTGATTCGATGGAGGAAACTCCGATCAGATATGGACCATTGGTGTCAAATGCATCGTCATCGGGGTATAGAGGATGAGGGAGTGAGTATTGTGTCAAGGAAACGTTGATGATGACGAAGACCCTGATATGGGACGAGAGTCATTGATATACCAAGTAGTGGATCGTGGCCCTTCGTTGAGAAGGCATCATCGTCAAGAGGGCGAGTCCTTACACTTACCAAGAGTTGGAACGTGTTTCAACGACGATGATGACCAAAGTCTCGAGACAAGGTGACAATTGTTTATCTTCTGGGGGTAATCCTTGGTAAGATCTAGACCATTGATCCTAGATGCATCGTCATTGGGGTGTGGGAGGTTGATGAAGTCAAGTGAAGGCCCAATACCGATGATGATGATGGTTGGAGTTCACAAGAGTCCTTGATCGACAATAGGTAAAAGTTGGTTCCATCATAGATTTCAAAAGGAACCTTATGATGTCATGAGTGATGTGGCATGCCAACATGGTATCCAGTGTGTCCCTGGGGTGACATGTTCCATCCATTAAAAGGTTTGAGGGATTGGAGTGCTCCTGGAAGGTATCAAATCCCTAGGGTCTTTGATTTCAATGCAGATCGTTGGATATATGGGTGGTTGGATCGCGGTCGTTCATCGAAGGTCATTAGAGGATGGTCTAGGAGTAGGAATAGAGGAAGTCTCGATGACGATGAGGTTGGGGATAAAATGACAGTCATTGATTTGTAGAAGGTCTAGATGAAATCTCACTTGTTGATCCTTGTGGGTCCCACCTATCCATTGGAAGAAAGGTCAAAGAAGGGACGCTAACCATCGTGAAAGTTCGAGGTGTCGACGTGATCAGGGCAGTTGGAGGTCAAGCCCAAGGACCATATGATCTAGGAAGGGCCCAATAGATGGATCATCATCAGGGCTTTCAAGATTGAATGTTGGAACACTACCGGAGCAAAGTTGACGATGAAGATAAGTTGTGTGTGGAATAGAAAACCCCGAAATGACGAGTTAGGAAGGTGCCACATCAGATGGCACAAGTGAAAAGGTGCCACGTGGGTGTCACATAGCCGTGAGGTAGCCTATGCCCAAAGGAGACCCAAAAACATTGGGAGGATATAAATTTTGATCTAGATCTTGGAATTGAGCATGGTTACAGTCGTTGGAAAGATCCCGATGAGAAGAATTCATCAATGGGGTTCATAGAGATAAATTAATTGTGTGGAAGAAGAATAAATGTTTACACCCCATCAACCTAAGTAAGGACTAGGGAGTCGGATGTCTTTCAAAGTGGTATCGGAGTAGGAAACAACACTTGGCCTACTTGGGCTCAAGAAAGAGTCTAATAAATCTTCGTGGAAAATAACTTTAAGGGGGAGGGAACCCTACCCTACCTTGTACATAAGAGCATGCAAAATCATTACTACTAAAAAGAAGGTTAAAACTTTCAAATGTTTTCACATTTTTAAATTTGGTATGTATGACATTATTATAGGCTTAATAATGAATTTTATTTCACTATACAAAGAATTATTTATGTTGTTTATAAAAATAGTGGATAGTTAACTAACATAAAATGTTGATTATCGACACTTAACCGGTCAGTGGACATCAGAGAAACTATAGGATGAACAATGGTGACACATCATGAGATGGGGGAAGGCTCCCATAATAGGGAAGAAGAGTCTGATGAAAGGAGAGTGGTGGAAACCCCTCCAAACTTAGTTGAAACCGTAAGAATCCTCGTGGAATAATTACAAAGGTGTAAGGCAGACAATAAAAGACTTATAAAAAACAAGTAAAGAAAACTAAAATAAATGCAGTTTTGCTGCAAAGTCTGTTAAATATATAGCATCAACTACCACATGGGCCAGAAACCAGTAACGTGGACAAACAATAGACCAAGAAGACCCAGATTCCACCTGAAATACAAAAGCATGACCCTAAAAATAGCAACACAAGAAGAAGCACCTCAAAGAAGGCCCAACGTGGAGCCAAGTGGCATGGTAATAAAAATTATTCATCTGGAGAATCCTCTAGTGAGGGAGCTAAAGCTCCAAGGAACTGTCCAATAGTGTGACTAGTTCACATTCTCATAGGAGAAGAAAGAGGAGGAAACATTTGAAGATCCATGACCTTGAAGAGCTTAAGAAAGCCAAGCCATCTAATTTTGATGCGGAGATTAAAAAAGGGGAAGAATCTAAAGCTTCGATCCTTGGCCTAAAGAAGTACTTTAGAGTTCATGACTACTCTGAAAACTTGAAGGCCCGAATATCCATTTTGAACTTGAATGGAAAGGCCTCTATTTGGTGGGAGGACCTTATAAATGTAAAGGGAATATGTGAGAAATAATTTTCTTAGAGACAATTTGAAAAATACTTCAAGGAAAAGTACTTGTCTGAAAGGTGCTATGATGAAAAGACTAAGGAGTTCCCTTGTATGCAATACATGTATTTAACTCTATTGAGGACAATAAATCAAGCCTAGAGGATCATCCTTTACTAAGAGAATATAAAGATGTGTTTCCTGAAGAGGTACAAGGTTTACGTCCAAAAAGAGACATTGATTTCTCAATAGAACTTATGCCTAGAGAAGTGTCGATGTATAGAGCACCCTATAGGATGAGTACCCCAGAGCTAGTTGAGCTCAAATTACAGCTAAAAGAGATGTTGGAAAAAGGTTACATTCATCTTAGTGTGTCCCCTTTGGGATCCCCAATTCTATTTGTGAAAAAGAAGGATGGCACACTCAGATTGTGCATAGATTACAAACAACTCAACAAAATGACGATTAAGAATAAGTGTCCCTTACCAAGAATTGATTACTTATTTGGCCAGTTAAGGGGTGATACAATTTTTTCCAACATTGACCTAAAGGTCTGGATTAATGATGAATACATCCACAAAATAGCCTTTAGGACAAGGTATGGGCACTATGAATTTGTGGTGGTGCCATTTGGGCTTACCAATGCACCAACCACCTTCATGTGCTTTATGAATAATGTACTCAATGAGTTCTTGGACAGATTTGTGTTGGTTTTCATTGATGACATCATAATATATTCTAAGAGCATGAAGAGAACCTCGAGTTAGTGCTCCAAGTACTTAGAGAACACACGATTTATGCAAAGTTTAGTAAGTGTGACTTTTTCCAAAAACAAGTCCATTTCTTAGGCCATGTCATCTATGAGGAAGGAGTGGCAGTTGATCCTGAAAAGATCAAATCCATTATGGATTGGAATACACCAAAATATGTAGTTGATATCAGATCCTTTATGGACCTAGCATGATACTATAGAAGGTTCGTAAAGGGGTTTTCCAAGATTGGTCATCGAATCACCTCCCTTCAGAAAAAAGGAGTTAATTTTTTTTGGAAAATAGAGTGCAAGGAGAGTTTCCAGCAACTAAAACACCTCTTAACCAATGCAATTGTGCTAAAAAATGCATATCCAAACAAGGAATTTCTTGTGTGTATAGATGTCTGCAAGGAAGGACTCAGAGGAGTCCTTATGCAAGAAGGGCATGTAATTTGTTATGAATCTAGAATATTGAATGAGCATGAAACCAATTATGTGACACATGACTTGGAATTGGTTTCCATATTACATGCTTCAAAAATGTGGAGGCATTACCTCCTAGGTAGAAAATTTGTGTTTATGACAGACCATAGTGGGCTAATATATTTTTTTGACTAGCCCAAACTAAATGCAAGACAATCTAGGTGGATGGCTCTCCATAGTGAATTTGATTTTAAAATCATATACATTAAGGGAAAAGAAAATAGGGTAGTTGACGCCCTCAGTATAAGTATGAAAGTGATTCACCTGGAAACAATAAGCACTTATGAATCAGACATCAAAGAAAGGGTTAAAAGTGAACAAAAAAAATATAGTTTTTCAAAACCGTAAAGGCATAGCTAGAGAAGGAGCCCACAGGGATGAAGTATGATTGTTATCAATTGTTGAATGATGGTTTGCTAACTTACAAAGGTAGAATGTATATTCCAAATTGTGATGACTTGAAGAGGCTCATCATGGATGAACTACATAAAACACCATACATGGGTCACCTTGGTTATCCAAACATGATAACAACCACTAACCAAATGTTTTATTGGCCAGAATGAAAAGGGACATAGTTGAGTACTTAGCTAAGTGTTTGGAATGCCAGCAGATTAAATTGGAACACATGCATCCGGCACGGTTGTTGCAACCCCTGCTTATTTATTTTTCATAAGAGATGATATTGTATATGAATATATGAATATAAATATCAATGATGAGTGTTCCATATATATAGAACATATAGTGAACATCCATGAAAGGATGTGTCCCTTGAATAATAAATAACTACTTATTTATTATATACATTTATACCTTATATAAATATATTATTATATTAATAATATTTTTTAATAATTAATAATCATATTATTAATTATTAATCTAGTAGAATGTCTTTCCAATGTTTCCCAAACATCAACACTCCCTCTCAGCGAGAGAGACATTCTACATTATGCCAAGATTACCTCTGAAGATTGCCTTTGAATATTACATGTGGGTAGCTATAAAATAGCTTCAACATGTCACCATGACATCCACTACCTCGAAATGCATCTGTACCTCATCATGTGCACCCTTGTGAGTTCACAACCAATGCATCCAAGGCCTGTGGATAGTTCTCAAATAACTGCATGTCCCCAAGACATCCACTACCCTGCAATGCATCTGTACCTCCTCATGTGCACCCCTATGACTTCACAACCAATGCATCGAAGGCTTGTGGGTAGTTCTCAAATAACTACAACATGTTCGCAGGACATCCACTACCCTGCAATGCATCAATACCTGATCATGTGCACCCTCGGGCTCAGTGCCAACCCTTTTTCTTTATGGATGAGATCCACCTGTCTCAATGCCATCCCTTTTTCATGTTGAATGAGAACACTTAGTTACAACCCTTTTTCATGATGGATGAGTTCCACCTGTCTCAGTTCCAACCCCTTTTCATGTTGGATGAGAACCCTTAGTGCTAGCCCTTTTTCGTGATGGATGAGTTCCACCTGTCTTAGTGCCAACCCTTTTTCATGCTGGATGAGAACACTCCCTCTTAATAGGGACCACACCAAGCTTTTCCCTGGAGTACTCAAACTTTGTCCTCGACAATGGCTTGGTAAAGACATCTGCAACTTGATCCTATGTAGTCACGAAACTAGAGCCTCACTGCTCCCTTCTACAACATATCCATGATATAGTAATATATGATCTTGATATGCTTCAACCTATCATAGAACATGGGGTTCTCTGAAGAATTCATGCAACTCTGGTTGTCACACCAAATGCAGGTCACCTCCAATCCAAGACCAAATAACCCAGACAAAAATTCTCAAAGCCACACTGCTGCTGCACATACTACCAAAAACTCAGCTTCAACGATATTGAGTGTTTCACATGACTGCTTCCTACATCCGATGGAGCCTCTTGCTCCTTAATATAGTACTCAACTCCCTATGTAACTAATTGTTCGGATGCCTCTCGAGCACTGAATATCAACTGGATATTTAACTCGTTGACTTCATCATTTATTCTCCATAACAAGTCTTGTCATCCTCTTCTTGTAGGTCTTACCTCATAACATGTTTTGTTGCAACCAAATGAACCTTCCTGGGTTGTTCCATATACTAACTCGGGGTGTTCAGAGAAAAACATATATCTGGTCTCATGTTCATCAAGTACATCAACAAACCCACCATCTTCCTGTATAAAGTAACATCCATAGTCTCTAAAGTCGTATCCTGCAACAACTTCAGATTTGATACTACAAGTGTAGTCATTGCCTTGTAATCCAACATCTTGAACCTCTTCAGGATTTCCACTACATACTTCCCTTGATTTAGAAAGATCTCATTAGTTATCTTCCACATATTTAGTCCCAAGAAGAAATGCATTATACAAAGGTCCTTCATTTAAAACTCAGAGGCCAACTCCCTCTTTTTATGAGAACCCTCTTGCCACAAATTTGTGCACCCTACTCTTGATTTCACTCCAACTTTTCCCGGGCTCCATTTTCACGCCATTGTCTTTCATCAATTATTTCACCTTTGCAACATCTTCCCACCTTCCAGCACCAATGTGGATGGTTGATAGAATCCCGTATACTGTAGGGTCTTCTGGTTCCATTTCCAAAATATTTTCTGCTACACGTTTTCCCATCTCCATATTGCCAAGGACTGTCCAGGCCACAAGCAAGGTCCTCCACACCATTGAGACACATTCAAGTGGAATTTCCTTGATTAAGTTTTTTGCCTCATCCAGGCATCCAACATGACCAAGAAGTTCAACTATACAACAATAGTGTTATGTGGTGGTCATGATGTGATAATCTCTACTCATTCAAACAAAGTAGTGATGACCATCATCGACTAACCCTGCATGGTAGCATGAAGATAAAACCCCAGCAAAGGTGATATGGTCTAGATTTGGCATAGAGTGTTGCATTTGTTGAAAGAGATTGAAAGCCTCCTTTCCACAACCATGCATAACATTTCCTAAAATGATGGCATTCCATGAGACCACATCTCTTCTAGGCATTTCCTGAAAGATTTTCAGAGCTTCAACAATAAATCCCATCTACATGTATCCTGCAATCATTTCATTCCACGAGAAAACATTTTTTTTTCATACACTTTCTCAAATAGATCGTATCATGTAATCAATGTGCATATCGTGTCCACTCTACGCATATCCTGTCCACTCCACGCATATCATGTAATCATCAATCCTCACCCAAAGATTTTACACCAAGAAACTTCAAGTAATAAGCATGTGGGTGCTTTATAGAAGTGCTCTGCAAATTTTTCGCATATCTCCTCTCCTAGTCATTCGAATTTTCTCCTGCTCATGCACAATTTATGCCTAACTTATCATCGTATGGAAATTCCTTCGCAGTCACAAAATTCTCATCTAAGTTGGTCTTAGTTCCTTTCAACCATTCCATTAATTTTCTAATTTTAGTTGCAAATCATCTATTTCACAGATTTTCAGAAGTCAACAGAATTTCCTCTAATGTAATATGTGGACTCCACCCAAAAAGTGCACAAACCCGTGGAACTTCCATGCCTTATGAAAATTTTCGTTGACCATCAAAATGTGCACCCTATGTTCATTTTTGGTAGATTTTTTTTTCTCTAGTCTGGCATAATCCTTTTCCTCAATGGCTTCAAACTGTTTTATGAAGGATATCAAGTCCTCTAAAAGAATCTTTGATCCAAATTCCAAGAAATGTCAACAACAGAGGAAGCATCATAATGAATTTCAAGCCAAAATGATGTTGAACATGTCATCCATGTTCCAGTATTTGATGACATAACATTAACGACAATCACTATAAAACATGCCTTCAATTATCCCCATTGGTCAATGTCCTTTCAAGCTGGACACAAAGATCTTAATACCTCACTTTGATGGATCTCTCAATGAAGAGAATGGACTCTTGGATCCAAACCCTCAAAGCATATTTCAACACATAGACCAACACGATTGTACATGGAAGAGTAGGCACTCAATTGGCAACGATTTCATACCCAAATGCTAGCCTACATAAGCCAACAATTATGAACCAATGGGATGACTTCAAAGTTGTCATTCGAAATATGTTCTACCTGCTCAGGTATTAAGATTCCCTACTTGCCCGCTAGTTGTAGATTTTGCTCCAACAACAAGGAGACGCTCCTCCACTCATCTCTGCACCGTTGGGCGTTGTGGGTGACCTCTCTTAGGATCTTGGGCCCTCCCGTGAGAGAGTTAGCCCAGTCCTGCTCTAATACCATGTTGATTTTTCATAAGAGATCATATTGTATATGAATATATGAATATAAATATCAATGATAAGTGTTCCATATATATAGAACATATAGTGACCATCCATGAAAGGATGCGTCCCTTGGATAATAAATAACTACTTATTTATTATATACATGTATACCTTATATAAATATATTATCACATTAATAATATTGTTTAATAATTAATAATCATATTGTTACACATCCAAATCACTCAACTGGATAAGTGTCGCACATACCTCTCGCTTGTCGCAAGTGTCGCAACTTCTGTACAACTTGTCGCAAATGTCACAAGTTGGTGATAAGAATGTCGTAAATACTGTTGGATTATGTTACCTTAATGACGACATCACAGAGGCACTTAAAACACCTCATTTACTCAGTTTGAAGGAAGAAAGTTGGTCTACTGAAGTCAAACATCTCTTGACACTTTGGAAGGCTTCATAATCAA
>ML805285.1:209879-237333 GCA_009831015.1 Picea engelmannii
CTTTCAGACAAGGGTTAGACGAAGAGGATCTGACGAAGCTGTCGCATTCGCATCTACGATTGTAAGTACTGTTGTCGTTATTCTCATTAATATGACATGCTTGGCCTGTTTATTTCTAGTTTGTGTTTGATGCTACATGAACTTATCACTCAGTGATAGATCTGTTTTCAAGCTAATGTCAATAGAATAGGAAGTGGTCGTATCTTGATTTGTCCACAGACATCAACGAGAAGCAAAGGATTGGAGCGCAACTTGGAGCGTGCAGGGACAAACGTCGGTTAAAAGGTACTTATGTTACTCTTCCTTCTCAAGCATTAGGCTTAGATAGATTCGAAAGAAATTCAGTGTCCATGATAAGCACTTTTCTGTCTAGGGTTAAGGTCAAGCCTTAGAGGTCGATCTACTTGTCCGCAGGCAGATTTTCCTACAACACATATTATTAATTATTAATCTAGTATAATGTATTTTCGATGTTTCCCAAACATCAACACTGCGAATCCCAGAATGGAAATGGGAAACCATCTCCATGGATTTTATCACAGGATTGCCTAAATCAACCAAACATAATGATGTCATTATGATAGTTGTGGACAAACTAAGCAAGGTTACTCACTTTATCCCTGTAAAATCAACTTGCAAGGCAATAGACATTGCCAATATTTTCATGAGAGAAATATTTAGGTTGTATGGCATACCTAAGGAAATCATTTCAGATAGAGATGCTAAATTTACTTCGAATTTTTGGAAGTCTTTGTTTGTTGGTGATCCAGATTATTTTCGACACAAAATGAGAGTGGAGATATAACAAAGAAATATACAGAGATATTGCAAGAGATCCAATAATATAACAGAGATATATCATATATACAACAAGAGACACATATATACAATAATACACATTTTTTATTAATGAGCGAAATGTACAAAATTGTAGAAATACATAGTGAAAGACTCGTTAGAATGGTGGTAGCTTATCTCTGAGAAGAGATGTGATGGCTACTCACATTCACAAGATGATGATTATTACAATGAGGCTCCAAAGGAATTTTTAACATAAAGAAAATCCAAAACCCTTAACTTTGGAAGATGAAAAGCTAATAGTTTTGTGGACCCCATTTTGGGTAGTTTGGTGTAACAACTTCCAGGAGGCATAACTTTGGTATACAATATTCGTTTGGGGCGCACGATAGCTTGTTGGAAAGGTATCGATGAGGAGATTCATTTTGGGTGCTCAATCATAACCTTTGACTTTATTTAAGGTGTCTGATCATGAAAAAACTTCATTTAGGTCCTCAAAATGGCCCCGAAAGTTTAGGAACCGAAAAACTGCTAAAAATAGTAAATTTCCATAAGACTGTTTTGAGCCAGTTGGAATAGGTGGGTGGCCATTGATATTCACATGGATCAATACTTCCTCTTTATGAAGCAATGGTATCCATTACGTTGAGTTTCCAGGGGAGAGGGTAAAAAGTTTGTTGAATCTGAACCTTGGTGAGCTGCTTTCCTTGCTAAAGAAGTTGCGTTGCTTGACTTGTTGAAGGTTGTCAGGAGCCTATTGTTGGCGGGGTTGAATATGTTCAGCCAACCTTTTGTATCTTGGATTGATTGGGCAGTGTGTAGGCACCCTCGTAGGTGAATAAAAAATATCTTCTTTCTCTTCTGCAATATGCTTCTGCTAGATATAAAGGTCTTGGGCCAAGGCTGTAGTGGTTGCAGTGTCCTTCTATTTCCCTTTTGAACATATTGTGAAGAAGTTGAATTTTGTAGTATGAGATACTACCTTGTGACATTTTTTAGGTGGGATAGTAGTTGGAACTACCTCTGGTATCCTATAGAGATGACCCCCCAAAGTAACAATGACACTACGGGGTCGAGTCTCATAGATAGCATGGCACTTCCACATATATGGTTGGACCAAGAGAACATCACAGACATCCAGTGGGGAAAAATCACATAATACCTCATCCTTGAATTGCTCGATGTCGTATGAAAATTGACACTGATGGTTGACACAGAGATCGCATCCCTGGCGAAGCCTCCCGATGTTGTATCGTTGTGGGTGTGGTATTGTCGACAATCCCAACTATTTGATGACCTCTGTTGAGATGAGGTTCTTATGGATTTTTCTATCAACAATCAAATGCAGCGGGTCCCCTTCACCCACGTTTGAGAATGAAAAAGGAGTTCCCCCTCTTCAGGATATATTGGTTCTTCTGGTTGAATTGTTGTGGTCGCTACAGTAGCAGTGGGGTCTGCGTCGATAATCTATCTTTTTCCATTGTTTTCTTAATCGGATTCTAAATCAAGGTTCGGCTCTTTCTCTTTGATCGCATCCACCAATGATTTTTTTGAGCGACATTCATCAGTGTTGTGCTAGGGGATTTTGTGGAAATTGCACCACTTTCCTGTGTCATTCTTCGTCTTTCCCTTACCCTTCTTTTCATGTGGATTGGACTGGTTTTTGGGAGACTATTTGTTAGGGTCGTCTTTATCATACTTTGGTTGTTGCGGATTTGCAGACCCAAACTCCCATTTGTTCTGGTGCTTAAATTTTTGTTTGATTTTGACAACATATCGATAGGAAACTCCTAGTGATGGGATGTCCAAGAAATCCATTTCAATTTGAATGTACCTATGTAGAGCCCCGCGGTATTTCAGAACCAAATTTCACTTGGAGTCTTTGATACCCAGCTTGGTGCACAAGGTATGTAAATTATTTGTGAACTCCAACACTGTTTAGCCCCTCTCTTTTCGCAGTGTGGTCCATCTCATGTATTGGTCGTCATAGTTAACGGCAGGGTAATATTGTTCCTTGACCGCATCCACAAAAAAGTCACAAGTGGGTTCGGCCCCATATATTCCAGAATCTTTTGTGGAACTTTTCTCCTAGTAAGTTTCCCACCAATGTTTGACATGGGGGAGAGCCTTAAGGAGTGCGAAGGTGATCTATTACCCGTCGAGAAAATTGTGAACATAGAAATAACCTTCTATCATATTTAACCATTTTTCTAGGGCATCTGCATCTATTTGACCTTCAAATACAGGAATATCAAAATTGACTTGTACCTTGAAAGGAGAGGTGCTTCCAAAGTGGTCTCTTCATGAAGACGTTACTATTGTTATTGACAAACATTGAAGGATGTGGGAAAAATTCTTCATCATTTCGTCCCTCTGTTGTGTGAGTGCTTTCTCAAGCAACAGATTGATAAAATCTTCTGCTCTATAGTTTTTCTTTTATTCCGCTATGGAGGGTTTCTTGGGCATGCGAGAGTGATTGTCCTCAAGAGAGATAATATCGAGACCAAACTTGCTATACTCGGACCTTGTCGGGGACACGCACTAAAAAAATATCAAGAGCAGCCTGCTTTGATACCATTGATCCAGATTATTTTCGGCACGAAATGAGAGTGAAGATATAACACAAAAATATACATAGATATTGCAAGAGAGCCAATAATATAACAGAGATATATCAGATATATAACAAGAGGCACATATATACAATAATACACAATTTCTATTAATGAGAGAAATGTAGTAAACTGTAGAAATACAGAGTGAAAGACTCGCTAGAATGGTGGCATCTTATTTCTGAGAAGAGATGTGATGGCTACTCACATTCACAAAATTATTATTATTACAATGAGGCTCCAAAGGCCTTTTTAACAGAGAGAAAATCCAAAACCATAACCTTGAAAGAGGAAAATCCAATAGTTTTGTGGACCCTGTTTTGGGTAGTTTGGTGTATCAACTTCCCAGGGGCATAACTTTGGCATACGATCTTCGTTTGGGGCACACGATAACTCATTGGAAAGGTATTGATGAGGATATTCATTTTGGGGGCTCAATCATGTTGGTGGTGGAGCCTGATTATCTTCATGATTTAGAGGTGTTTGTTTTCAACTGTGTTTATACCCCATGAAGACTTTACACCCTAAAAGAATGTAAACTCCTCCACACGGGGGAGTGCAGGGGGGAGAATACCCCCCCTGCGGGGTCCGGGGGCAAGCGGGTCCTTGACGGGGATTCAAGGGAAAACGTTTCCCGATGGTGGATCGGGGGAGAAGCCCCCAAAGGAAAAATTGTCTTGTAAATGTATATTGTAATTTCATAGTAAATCTAGACCATTTATTATAAGGTCGCAGATCTAACGATAGAAGTTATGTTAGGGTTTTTTCCTCTAGAAGGAAACCCTTTTTTATGAGGGAAATGTATTGCGGCTATGTATCATTGCGAATATTGTATTCTAAGTGAGGATACTATGAGAGAAAGAAGAAGAAGTTACAACAGGTGTGTTGTAGGTTGTATCCCTTCATTTGTTGGATAATAATTAAGGAAGGACCTGACAATTTCTCTGGTGGACATAGCCCACAATGGGTGAACCATGTATATCTGTGTCTCTATTACATTGTGTATCTTCTATGTTTTATTTTCGTATTTGTTTTTTTTTATTGCTTTGTGATCCTGTTTTTTCTAAAAACTGGTATCAGAGAAAAACGTACCTCGCAGGAAAAGAGGGTTCATGGTTCGAGTGGGAGAAATGGCGGAACATGGAAAGTTTAAGTTCGAGAAATTTAACAGCCAAAACTACCAGTTATGGAAGATGCAGATGGAATATTATTTATATCAGAAGGATATATTCCTACCATTCGACGAAATAGCAAAGAAGTCGACGACCATGAAGGACGAAGAATGGGAGGTTCTTGACAGAAAGGTACTAGGCACGAGATGACTGAGCTTGGCAGCATCGATGGCTTTCAATATTTCGAAAGAAAAGATAATGAAGGAGTTGATGGATGCATTGGCTAAACTGTATGAAAAAACCTCGGCGTCCAATAAGGTATTTCTAATGGAGATATTCTTTAATATAAAGATGTCAGAAGGTGGGTCTGTTGCAGATCATTCAAATGAATTTAATATAGTTACTAATCAACTAAGTTATGTAAAAGTGGACATTGATGATGAGGTCAGGGCTCTTCTAATCTTGTGCTCATTGCCAGAAAGCTGGAATGGATTGGTCATGGTTGTAAGTAACTCTATCTCTGGTTCAAACACTTCAAAATTTGATGATGTTTTTGGTGCTATCCTTAGTGAGTAAATGCGATGGAATAACACAGGTGAGACATCAGATAATCCGTTGAACATGGAGAATAGGGGAAGACAAAAGGATAGAGGAAATGGCTCATGAAACCATGAGAATTATAGGAAGGGAAAATCCAAATTGAGACTGGGAAAGATAGAGTGTTGGAATTATGGGAAGAAAAGACATCTGAAGAAAGACTGCAGAGCTCCAAAGAAACAAAGAGATGGACAGCAGGAGAAAAATCAGGAAGCAAATGTAACATGTGATGTGTTACAAGATGATTTTATTCTTTATGTAGATAACATTTATGAATATTGGGTAGTATATTCAGGGGCTTCATTTCATGCCACACCTCATAGGAAACATTTTCTAGATTATGTTCAAGGTGATTTTGGATAGGTTCATTTGGGTGATGATGCACCATGCAAAATTGTTGGAATGGGAAAGGTAAAAATAAAGCAAAGGAATGCAAACCAATGGTTTTTGAAAGAGGTAATACATGTTCCAGATCTAAGGAAAAATCTAATTTCAATAGGGAAGTTTTAAAGTGAAGGTTGCATATCCATATTTATAGATAAGGTGTGGAAGGTCACCAAAGGATCATTGGTGATAGCAAAAGGAGAGAAGGTAGGTACATTGTATTTATGTACTGGTCATACTGACTCTTCTATCTCTTTAGATTCTACAAGAGTGGATATGTCATTGTGGCATCATAGGCTTGGACACACGAGTGAGAAGGGGATGTAGATACTTCACAAAATAAATTTGTTGCCAGATCTTAAACAAATTGATTTGGATTTTTGTGAGCATTGTGTTTATGGAAAACAGAAGAGTGTCAGATTTCTCAGAGTAGGAAAAGAAAAGAAGTGTGAAAGGTTAAAGATTGTGCATACAGATGTATGGGGACCAACTCAGGTATCATCTCTTCATGGCTCTTTTTATTATGTTAATTTTATTGATGATGCAACTAGAAAAACTTGGGTTTATTGCAATCGAAAAAAATATGTTGTTTTTTATACTTTTAAGAAATGGAAAGCTTTGGTTGAGAATAAGACAGGAAAAAGGTTGAAGTGTCTTAGTTTCAGTTGGTCTTCAAGCATGAAGATGAAGATGAGAAATTTTTTAGGTCCAAGAAGAATCATAGTCCAACAGATACAACAATGGTGGAGTTTTTGAGATCAATCTCCAAGTGGGAGATTGTTGGTTGTGGAGCTTGATTATCTTCCGGTTCATAGGTCTTTGTTTTCATTCGTGTTTATACCCCATGAAGCCTTTACACCCCAGAATAATGTACACTCCTCCATGCGAGGGGACTGTAGTGGGAGGTTACCCCTTGTGGGGTCCAAGGGCAAGCGGGCCCCTGGAGAAAAAATTGTCTTGTAAATGTATATTGTGATTTCATAGTAAATCTGGACCGTTCATTATAAGGTCACAGATCTGACAATATATGTTATGTTAGGGTTTTTTGCCCTAAAAGGCAACCCTCTTTTATGAGGGAAATGTATTGTGGCTATGTATCATTGCGAATATTGTATTCTAAGTGAGAAGACTGTGAGAGAAGGAAGAGGAAGTTACAACGGGTGTGTTGTAGGTTGTATCCCTTCATTTGTTGGATAATAATAAAGGACCTGGAAATTTCTCTAGTGGACGTAGCCCACACTAGGTGAACCACATATATATGTGTCTCTATTGTATTGTGTATCTTCTCTATTTTAGTTCCGCATTTTTTTTTATTGCTCCACGATCCTGTTTTTTCTAACAAATGAGAGCCATCGATTATCATGGAGGTGTCAGATTGCGAAAAAACTTCATTTAGGCCCTCAAAATGGCCTCAGAAGTTTAGGAACCGAAAAACTACTAAAAATACTAAATTGCCAGAAGACTGTTTTGAGACAATTGGAATAGGTGGGTGGCCATCGATATCCACCTGGATCAATCCTCCCTCCTTAGGAAGCAATGGTCTCCATTGCGTTGAGTTTTTGAGGGAGAGGGGAAAACATTTGTTGAATCTGAAGGGAGAGGGGAAGTTGTGTTTCTTAGCTTGTTGAAGGTTGTCATGAACCTGCTGTTGGTGGGGTTGAATCTATTCAACCAACATGTTGTATCTTGGCTTGATTGGGTAGTGTGTAGGCACCCTCGTGGGTGAATAAAAAATATCTTCTTTCTCTTCTGCAATATGCTTTTGCTGGATATAAAGGTCTTGGGCCAAGGATGTAGTGGTTGAAGTGTCTTTTTGTTCACCTTTTGACCAGATTATGAAGAATTTGAATTTTGTAGTATGAGATACTACCTTGCGGCATTGTTTAGGTGGGACAGTAGTCAGAACTACCTCTAGTATCCTATAGAGATGACCTCCTAGAGTAACAATGACACTACGATGTTGAGACTCATAGATAGCTTGACACTTCCACATATATGGATGGTCCAAGAGAAAATCATAGACATCCAATGGGGAAGCATCACATAATACCTCATCCTTGAAGGGTTGGATGTCATATGAAAATTGACACCACTGGCTGACATGAAGATTGTGTCCCAGACGAAGCCACTCGATGTTGTATGGATACGAGTGTGGTGTTGTCAACAATCCCAACTATTTGATAACCTCTGTTGAGATGAGGTTCTTATGGCTTCCACTCTCAACAATAAAATGTAGTGGGGTCCCCTTCACCCACATTTGTGAATGAAAAAGGCACTCCCCCTCTTCAGGATATGTTGGTTCTTCTGGTTGAATTGTTGAGGTCGCTACAGTAGAAATAGGGTCTACATCGATGATCTGTCTTTTTCCATTATTTTCTGAATCATATTCTGAATCAGGGTTCAACTCCTTATATTTGATCTCAGCCACCAACAATTTTTTTGAACGACATTCATCAGTGTTGTGCCAGGGGATTTTATGGAAATTGCACCACTTTCGAGTGTCATTCTTTGTCTTTCCCTTACTCTTCTTTTCCTGTGGCTTGGAAAGGTTTTCGGGAGGCTGTTTGTTAGGGTCATCTTTATCATACTTTGGTTGTTGCGGATTTGCAGAACCAAACTCTCATTTATTCTAGTGCCTAAATTTGTATTCGATTTTGACAACATATCGATAGGCAACTCCTAGTGATGAGATGTCTAGGAAATTCATTTTAGTTTGGATGTACCTATGTAGAGGCTCGCGGTATTTTAGAACCAGATGTCACTCGGAGTCTTTGATATCCATCTTGGTGCACAAGGCATGAAAATTATTTGTGAACTCTGGCAACGTTTGACTCCTCTCTTGTTGTAGTGTGGTCCGTCTCATGTATTGGTCGTTATAGTTACCAACATGGTAATATTGTTCCTTGATCGCATCCATAAAAAATATCAAGTGGGCTCGACCCCATATATTCCAGACTCCTCTGTGGAGCTTTTCTCCCAGTAATTTTCCCACCAATGTTTAACATGGGGGAGATCCTTAAGGAGTGCGAAGGTGATATTTTCCATGTCGGAAAAATTGTGAATAGAGAAATAACCTTATATCATATTTAACCATTTTTCTAGGGCATCTGCATCTATCTGACCTTCAAATACAGGAATATCAAAATTGACTTGTACCTTGAAAGGAGTGGTGATTCCAAAGTGGTCGCTTGATGAAGACGTGTCTGCAGTTATCAACAGGCGTTAAGGGATGTAGGAAAAATTCTCCATTATTTCGTCCCTCTATCGCATGAAAGCTTGCTCAAGAAACAAATTGATAGAATATTTTGCTCCGTCATTTTTATTTTCTTCCACCATGAAGGGTTTCTTGGGAGTGCAAGAGAAATTGTACTAAGGAGAGACAAGATCGATACACAACTTTCTATACTTGGACCTCGTCGGGGACATCCACTGAAAAACGATCAAGAACAACCTACTTTGATACCACTAATTCAGATTATTTTCGGCACAAAATGAAAGAGGAGATATAAAACAGAAATATACAGATATATTGCAAGAGAGCCAATAATATAACAGAGATGTATCAGATATATAAATAGAGGCACAAATATACAGTAATCCACATTTTTTTATTAATGAGCGAAATGTACAAAATTATAGAAATACATAGTGAAAGACTCGCTAGAATGGTGAGAGTTTATCTCTGAGAAGAGATGTGACGACTACTCACATTCACAAGAAGATGATTATTACAATGAGGCTCCAAATGAATTTTTAACATAAATAAAATCCAAAACCCTAACCCCGAAAGTTGAAAAGCCAACAATTTTGTGGACCCCGTTTTGGGAAGTTTGGTGCATTAACTTCCTAGGGGCGTAAATTTTGCATACAATATCTGTTTGGGGTGCACGATAGCTCTTTGTAAAGGTATCAATGAGGAGATTCAGTTTGGGGGCTCAATCAAATCCTTTTTTATAATGAAAGGCTGGATCGTGAAAAAATTTCATTTAGGCCCTCAAATAGCCCTGGAAGTTTAGGAACCGAAAAATTGTTAAAAATAGTAAATTGCCAAAAGACTGTTTTGAGCCAGTTGGAATAGGTGGGTGGCCATTGATATCCACCTAGATCATCTGATTTTGGGACTAAATTACTATTTAGTACAATCTACCTACCTCAAATTGATGGGCATCCAGAGAGGGTAAACCAAGTATTGGAGGACATGTTAAGGATGCATGTGATGCATCAACCCAAGAAATGGGAAGAATATCTATCACTGGTAGAATGTTCCTACAACAATGACTATCATAAGTACTTAAAAATGAGTCATTTTAAGGTTCTCTATTGCAGATAATGAAACATTCTAATCAACTGGAACAACCCAGTGAACATGATTACACTTGGGCCAGATATGCTCAAAGAAATGGAACAACAAGTAACTCAAATAAAACAAAATCTGAAAGCGGCCCAAAACAGACAAAAAAGCTATGCAAACAGAAATAGGTCCTAGAGAGTTCAAAGTAGTACATCACATGTATCTATGAATTAGACCCAGAAGAAGTTCTTTGAGAATGGGAACTTGTGCCAAGTTGGCACCTCAGTTTTATGGACCCTTTTAAATTTTCGACAGAGTGGGACATGTAGCATATAGACTAGCATTCCCCCCCACAATGAAAGTGCATAATGTTTTCCATGTTTTAGTACTAAATAAATATGTACATGATTCTAATCATATAATTGACTAGTATGTGATCCAGGTGGAACCAAATGGAGAATTCATACCATAGCCACAATGCATACTAGAGAGGAAAGAAATCCAACTCAGGAACAAAACCATTGCACATGTCAAGGTGCAGTGGAAACACTTTGGTCCAGATGAAGCTACATGAGAAATGGAGGATGCCATGAAACATGCATACCCATTTTTGTTCGCTATTGTACATAAAGATCACAATGACAGATAGAACATCGAGGATGGTGTTCCTTCAAGGGGGGGGGGGAGGATTGTAATACCCCTGTTTTCCCCATCTTGAAAATATAATTATAATACTACCAAAATACTATGGACAGATCTATTATGTGTGGATTTTGGGAAATGATGAACCTTTTGTAAAGAAAGTACTCTATATATTTTTGTTAGTAAATAAAAAAAAAATGTTAAATAATTGTTCAAGTTGTCGCTTATGCAGATATGATATCATGAGAAGAAATAATAAGTGGAACCATCACTGGTTGAGAAGAACCCTGCCAAGCAGTATGTTGTTGGATTTAAAAATTCTCAGATCCAAAACCGTCGTCCATCCCAACGAATTTAATTACCAGTCAAGTTGGTAGTTGGGAAGTATTCCTCAAGAGTTAGTGGGGGGATGGGCAGAGTACCCATCTAGATGTTTCTTGATTTGAGCCACAAAATATTGCTAAGGAAGGAACGAAAAGGAGAAAAAGCGTCATCAGGAAGGGACATAAAAGAATATGCACATGAATGGGTCTGGGGACCAAGATATGAAGAGGAGTGTGTGAAATCCCTCAACTTCCAACGAGAATTGAGGGACGTGTAGGAATGTATGGTTCTGGGCACATGAACTGTCGGCAATGTCTTTGAACCAAGCTGATACACAGGGCTACAAAGGGTTTTAGTGATTGAGCAAGCAATCACCGTGGCCCCCTTGCTTGGTGGATTGAGGACTAGGTTTCCAAGATCTTGTGGGAGAGGGAGAGTAACCTTTGTCCCTTGTTGTTTTTTGAGCAGAAGAAGAAATACCTCTCATGGCATCATATTCTCGCTAGGGGGTGTCTAGTTGTAGAGATAAATGGTGCAACTGTGCCTATGGTTGGCTGGAAAGTGGTACACCCTTCAACAGTTACCAGTGTCTTCTAGTTCTAGATGACTAATCGTATATTGTGTGTAATTAATAAAGGAACGAAATTCCACCTACATTGTATTTATGAATGTGGATGTATGTTAAAGAACTTAAGGGTTGGAATATTTGTATAGAGGTTATGAGTATGTATCCCCAATTAGTAGTTTTAATGTTTTCTCTATTAGCAATTCCTTATATATATATGATAATAGAACTGCATGGATGGTTATGTCCCATGATTTCGTTCAGGGTTGGTTATGCTTATAAATTTGATTGAAAACCTAGTGTTTTTTGCAAATTCATTATGCCATGTAGTGTAGTTTCAAGAGGGTCTGGTAAAAATCCATGCGAAGAGTCCAGAAGGATCCCGAAATGGTTAAGTCCAAAAACCAAATTGTCTCCTTGCAAAAATGTAGTGTTGTAAGTTGGGAGGAATCACAATCATCGATTCGGTGGGGCGATCATATCTCAACCCTACATCTAAGGGTGAGATTAACGAAATATCTTGAGAGGTGAGGAAGAGAGAAAACAAAAGAAAACCTTGTTGGAAAGTTGGTTGTCATTGATTTCAACCCTAGAAGAAGTCCATAAGCCCTTAGAAGTGATGGGTCTATTTGAAGGAATCTCCAAAGTGCTCCCCTTATGGCATAGCTCTAAGAATGGCCCTCACGAGAAGATGATTTGAAGAAACCTACAAGAAGCCCTAGTGGTTAAAAAAAGAAGTTATAATGTATGGTGAAAGAAGCCTTGAGAATATGGTTATGAAGCCCTAGAGGAGTGGTCATGAAGCCTAAAGTTGATTGGAGGAAAAGAGTACGAAGGATACTGAAAATACATGCAAAAATCTCATAGATGGATAGTCGTCATCATGCCATTTCCAACAGTAGCTAGTACACCACATAGTTCCTCACGATTGAGAAGTTATACCCTCTTAAAGATGAAGCCCCAAAGTATGGTTAAAAATCCCCTAAATGGTTATAAGTCGACCCCAAAATATGGAGAAGGAGAAAAGTCGTTGCAAACAAGAAGTTACTGGTCAACTCAAAGATCAAGTAAGGAAGCTACTTGGAAGGGTATAAATACACATCAAGAACCTCTCATTCGACATCTAAGCAAGTGTGTGTTTATGGAATGGAGCTAGCATAAGTGGGTCTACACTTGTGCTAGGAGGATTGGTGATCTCAACAAAGTAAATATGGCCTAGGAGAAAGGAGGTCGAGGAGAGCAAAGTGTATACAGGTGACCATACCATTTTTCTAAGGTTATACATGGTTTGTAGATGGGTGAAGCATGTATATACACAAGTTGCAGATGGACGAATCGCGTATAGGGTATACATAGATTGTAGTAAATCAAATCGTGGGTGTCCATGTGTTAACAGTGGATAAATCGCGTATCTATGCAAAATTTCGAAGAAGGTGTTATTATCTTAATGTTGAAGTTGAGGAAGGTCTGATGCTCTGAGATCTTATGCTCTAGGTTTTCACATGATAAAATGTATGGTTTTCTATATGTTTTGATGTTCATATCTTGGAGGATATGGTATATGTTTTAGGCATATCTTGGTGATTATGGTATATGTTTGAGGCATATCTAGGAGGTTATGGCATATGCTTTGAGGCATATCATGGATGGTTTGACACATGTTTGATGCATATTTTGGCACATGCTTGAGGCATTGTTGGCACAGGGGCAGACCCAAGGTTCACTCCAAGAGCACACCAACAAGCCCTAGCTATTGGCCCTTTCGACAGCACCTGCGAAGCAGATGCAGTCTCACCTGAAGAAACTAAGAGGGGGGTTGCAGGAAAGAGATGTCTACAACCAGGGGAATATCAAGTGGAACCAATACAACAATAATGCAACATTCTTATATCTCTTTATCAGTTATATCTACTCTGCACAGCCATACATCTAATCTAACACAATAATTCAAGTAATAGTATAACAATGACAAAGATCCAAGCATCAATCACACATACAACACAAAATATACGTGGTTCACCCTCTCTCTAGGGCTACGTCCACAAAACTGTGCTTATGATATATTAAGGTAAAGATTACAGTTTTGATCTACGCTCTTAGTCAATAGATATTCTCTCTTCTTCTCTCTATCTCCCACCTTCCTATGCACCTAGTTGCAGGACTTGATCTTCGCATCCAGCTGAAGATCTTACAATACCAGAAGGCTCTCCCTCTCAACACTCCTCTCTCACAGTACAATACTCTCTTAACCAACAACAATCAATATCAATACCCAACACTAGTACCAACCCGACCTAGGTCCTTTCGACCTCTATTTATATATTACAATCCCTCACCGATAACCTCAGATTGAAACCTAGGTGTCAAAACCCTAATTATGAAAAACCTAGGTGTCTAAAACCCTAGGTCAACTTGACTCGCTTTTTCAGGGCTTTGCCAACCTATCTTTCCTTCTTCATCTTGTGGTGCTCCAAAGCATCCAATGATGGATTTCTCTTCTTGCTGAGTTGTCCATGATCCTTCTTCCTTTCTGATCTGTCATCCCTGATCTTCTCATCCAACGGCTTGCTTTTTCGTACTTCGCTCCATCACTCCTAAACTTTTGCTTACTTCGACTCAGTGACAATTATTGTGTCTCCCGCGAAGCTCTCTTTTTACCTTTCATTCCTTGTTCTTCGCTTCCTTCCATAACCAAGGGCCAACAAGCCCCCAACACTCACATGTGACTCATCTCGAGGCACTTGAGCTCTGATCCTCTTGTTTTACTTTGACTTTAGACTGCGCAGTTCAACCCTTTCTTTTTGCTTTATGCCTCCTTTCCAACCTTGTGCAGACTGTATTTTCTGCGTCTGGTACCCAGTTTCAACTACACGTGGTACCTGGACCTTTTTCTTCCTGCGTTTACTGAGAGCTGGGAGGCAGCTAGTTTTCATAGTACAACTCCAGCCGACTCCCATTCACCAATCCTTCCTTCCAGTCTCCCTTCAATGTCTCTAGTTGCGCAGCTCCTCCTTCTATAACATAATCGACCTCATATGGTTCGAGTCAATGAATTATGAACTTCCCTGAGTGTTTGGTAAACTTATTGTCATACATAAGTACTAAATCACCTTGCATAAGTGCCTTCTTCTTGATGTGCCTATCATGATAGGCTTTTTCGCGTGCCTTATGAACTTGTTGCTGGAATCCTGCAATGAATCTGTCTTCTTCCAATTTAACCAACTATGCAAGCCTCTCACGAACAACGTCGGTATCATCCATGTCTGTAAATGCAACAATTATTAAGCTTGGTACCAAGTACTCCATTGGGACAACAAATTCAAGCCCATAAACCAACTTGAAGGGGGTCTGCATTGTTAATTTCTTGCAAGTGGTTCTATAAGCCTAGAGTACTGTTGGTACTCTTAAATCCCAGTCATCCCTATTTACATTGCAAATCTTTGTCAATGTTGTCTAAAATATCTTTTTGAATGCTTCAACCGTTCTATTTGCTTATGGGTGGTAAGGTGTACTCTTCTGATGGTGGACTGCAAATTTCCCAGTTAGGGCGTCCACTGTCTTATTGATGAAGTGTGTACCTTGATCACTCATGAGGATCTTAGGGCATCTAAACCCGGTTATTATGTCATCAAATATAAAACACATAGCTATAGTTGAACTATAGTCCTTGACTGCTCTGGCTTTGGCCCATCTAGTGAGGTATTCTGTCGCAGTAATAATATACCTTGATCATGTGCGCATCCCTGGTGGGTTTATATGTCCCAAAAAGTCAATGGCCCATTTTTCAAATGCATGTAGGGTCATCTGCAGTGCTAAGGGAATTTCATCTCTTCAGGATGGTTTTCCAAATCTTTGGCATACATCACATGCTCTGGCATACTCTTTAGCATCTCTGTGTAACGTAGGCCACCAAAGGCTAGCTCACAAAACCTTCTACGTAGTTTCTTTCCCTACGTAATGTCCTCCTGCGATGCCTTCTTGAGCTTTTGTGAGGATCAATGGGTGCTCTGCCTCCATCACACATCTTCTTAGTATCTCATTAGGTCCCATCTTATATAAATGACCATCTATCAGTGAAAAATCCACAGCGCACACCACTAGTTGTTTCTTCTGGGAAATTGTATAATCACTTGGATCCATTCCTATTGACAGGAACTGGACTATGTATGTGAAGTGGTCATCCACCTTCCTAATGGTGAGTAGTTGTGCATCTGGTAGTGTATCCTCCAAACTTGTGGGTTCTTCACCATGTTCCAACCTTGACAGGTGGCCAGGTCCCTTGTTCATTCTTCCTAGCTTAACTATGATCTCAAAATCATATTCTTGAAATAAGAGAAGCCATCTGCATATTCGCCCCCCCAACACTGGCTTGTTGACTAGGTACTTCAACGCGGAGTGATCAGTAAATATTTTAAAGTGTCCTCCCAACAAGTAGTGTCGGAATTTATGCAATGCATACACCATGGCTAATCCTTCTCTCTCTGTAGTAGTATAATTGATTTCAACTATGGATAGCTTTCTACTGGAAAATGCTAATGGATGATCAATGTTCCCTTCTCTAGGTTGTGTCAGTACTGCTCCTAATGCAATAGAAGATGCATCAACATGCACATGAAATTCCTTACTCCAATCTGGAAATACTAGAATACTTGCAGTCACCATCTTTTGTTTCAGTGTGTCGAAGCTCTGTTGGCATTCTTCTAACCAACCAAACTGACAGTCTTTCTTTAATAACTTCTCCATTGGTGCAATAATATGACCATATCCTTTGATAAATTTCCTGTAATAGCCAGTATGTCCTAGCATAGTGCACAATTGTTTGACTGAAGTAGGAGGTGGCAAATCAACTATAATTTCAATTTTGGATGGGTCTACCAACAATCCTTGCTTGCATACAATATGACCTAATAATACTCCAAATGGTGAGGAGAAGATGAAATTCTTCAGATTCAAAGCAATTTGACACTACTTGCATTTATCCAACATTAGCCTTAGACATTCAATATGATTTTTCAACAAGCTAAAACAGTGCAGTCATCAAAGTATGCTTCTAAAACTTTATGCAAAAATTCTTTGAACGCTTCGAACACCACCCTAGAAAAGATGGCTGGTGCATTCTTCAATCCAAATGGAATTACTGTATATTGGTAGGATCCCCACTTTGTGGAAAATGTATTCTTATGACGGTCCTCCTTGGCAATGCGGATCTGATGGTATCCTGAAAAGTCGTCTGTAAAACAATATACTTCCTGGGCTCCCATGTTATCCAACACTTCGTCTGTGAATGGTGTAGGGAAGGGGTCATGTAGGCAGACATCATTCAACTTCCTAAGGTCCACACAAATCCTGATTTCTCATGTCTTCTTGTCTTGTACCACCATAGGGCTGATCCACTCTGACTCTTCAATAGGTTCAATAATCCCTGCTTCCAGCATTCGGTCAAGCTCAATCTTCACTTTTTCCTTATATTTTGGATTCAATCTGTAGGGTCCTTTCTTGACTGGCTTCGCATCTGGTTTCAAAGGTATTCTGATTTCTCCCATATGTCCTTCGATACCCTTCATATCAGTGAACTTGGTGGGAAAAAAGTCCTAATACTCATGCAATAATTCTGTAATTTTGTCAATGGTAGCAGCATCCTAGTAATCTCCGACATTGGCAAGCTTCGATGTCTCCTCTGTCCCGATATTGACTTTCTTTATCTTGATCGGTTGTCCAATGAATGGCAGTTCAACTCTTGGTCCTTCCACATTCCTATGGCCTTCTGTCTCAACAATGTTTACCTTCCTCGGATCATCATTTTGTCGGCATTAATGTGGTAACATTCTTTATATTTCTGGAATGGCGCAATCCATTCATCCTCTTCTTGCTCCAAAGGGAGGCCAGATGCCTCCTTAAATGCGTTCTGTCTCACAATCTGTAATGATTGGTCTACCAAAGGAAATTCACTGTCAAACAAAAAGGTGGTTACAAAATTCTGGATCATACCTTCCCAATCTAAAGTGATGAGACGCAAATCCACTTGAAGGTACTAGTTGATAGGGATCATGTCCAACATGTTAATGAATCTATGTACCTATTGTTCTCGAGGAATGTCACTCTAGGCCTCTTCGCAGCTTCATACATGGTCCTTTGGGAAGCTTTGACCCATGTACCTCACTTCACAGCTTCCTATTTGTGTTGAAAATCGTGTTGTCATCAAGGTTCGACATTGTGTCCAGTCTGTGTCCCCCACCATCTCGCTGGTGTAGCTTTCAAGGCCTCATCCATAGCCAACAACCTCTTTTGTGCTAGTACAATTGCTTCAAAGTCCATTAAGAAGGATTCTAAAGGATTCAGACCATCAAAGGTAGGTAAGTTACTTGTTTTCGTTCCAATCCAACGAACTTCTTTGGTCAGTCGAGCACATCTCCTTGTGGATACTTCATACATCTGTTTCTTCCAGTTCTCCAGCACTTCTCCTGAATCTGATGAACTCGTGCTTTCACTTCGCCAGCTTAGATTCCCATCAGTAGTAGGGTTGATATAATCCTGTTGTCTGGCTATTAATTTATAGATGTTTTCCATCTCGTATGTATAGTCTTCTTCTCTGACAGGCTCTGTGTATCTAGGTCCCTCATCTTAATCTAAAGGGGCAGCGACCCTAAGGCCATTTATTTCAAATTTCGTATGCCTCTTCTTTAGATCAACAATAGTAGAATTGTCGAAGGCCCAATCAATTCCTAATAATGCAGGGTAAGGGAAGTTGTCATCAACAATTTCAATTACTTCAAAATCTGCAAAGGTTCTAACTCCATCGATGTCCACAGGGACATGCTCCAATCATCCAAATGGGCTGACAACTTGCTGATTAGCCATGCAAAGCTTGATAGGGAAGTATATCAGCTTGGGTTTTCCCATTAGTGCCCAGGTTTTCTTTGTAATGACATTGACCTCCGACCCTAAGTCGAGGACTACATAGTCTATATCATATTCTCCTATTTGAGTATTCAAGTGTAATTCTTTATTTGTCCTTCTCCTTTTCCCAATTTGGTGCACTGCCCTATTCAATAAGGAGTCTATCTTGCCTAGCTCATACTACTTGATTAAATCTTGTAATTCGTGTACAACGCTTTTATCTTGGATCAACTTAACACAAGTGCACAAAAATTCCATGAATTTTCTTACCTCTTTTTCTTCTGTTGGTGATGCGGACTGATCAAATGCCTAAGGCATGCCATACTCTTTGGTTTCTGTCATAATTCTAGATGAGGACCCTTGATCTCCTTTGAACTCTTTTCTTTCCTCCTCAAAGATTCGTCTTTCTTTCTTTGCATCAAAATATTGAGTCTTCTCCTCAGTGTTCCTAACTCCATGGTCGTCTGCATTATTTCCTTGTGCTTCCCTGTCTTCTCCTGTAGCAACGCCTCCTCGAGTAATGACACCGAATTTAGGGTTGTTTCCGTGAGGTTCATCATATATCAGTTGTACTTGTGGGTTCTGCCAGGGTCCTCATCTTTTCTGAAGTTTAGCCAATAGCACATGGAATTCCTTTATGGCATGCTCGAAGGAGTTACAATAACTGCAGGTTGTGCAAGGATTCTAACAATCCCTTGCTAAGTGTCTTGGTTGCGAGTATTTATAGCAGATAATTTTTCCTCAGCCTCGGCCCATACCTCCTCCTCCTCCTCCTCCTCTGTATCCACTGCGAGGGTTGAAACTTCCTCTTCCTGGAGAATTATACTGTGCATTATTTCCTTCTTGGTGTACTTCTCCTTGGATCTTGTATATGTCCCTCGACCTCTCATGAATGAGATCGTAAGCTCTACAATCTCGATCATCATGCCCCACTGATTTACAGAATGTGTAGTACAAGTTTGTGGGTGTCTGAACATACTTCTGCATGTAATAACACTCACCTGGGCGATGCCTATTTCTACATACATTGCACCAAAGTAGGTTAACTTGCTTCAAGGGGCTCGACGCTCCTGAGGCCAAATACTCATGGAACAAGGGACAATGTTCCTTATCATGACCTTCATATTTGCATCTTACACACCATATATCTTCTCTTTTGTCCTTTCCCTTATCTTTCTTCATATCCTCAACTTGTAGAGATAGACTAGTTAGTTGACTTAAGATCTGGCTCATGCCTGAGCTAGATTCTCCCATAGGTGTTGATTCAAGCTTCATGGCGATCTCCAAAGCTTTTTCCTGTGATGCAATCTTTTGCTGCATTAGAGGGAATCTGATGTGTGGTAACAACGCAACGATGAACCATTCTTTAATCTGTTCATTGGGGATCTGAAAAATTAATCGGCCTGTTAGGGTCTTGAATCTTTGGTCGAACTCCCAAACAGGTTCTACTACCTTTTGTTTGATCTCTTTTAGCTCTGTAATACATTGTGACTCCGACTTAGGTTTTTTAAACTCTGCAACCAGTGCATTCTTGATCTCGTTCAATGGCTTAGACTGCGCCATTCCTTGGACAAGTTTCATGTACCAGCTCAGTGCGCGACCCGTAGCGTAGTGTTGAACTGGGTTCTCTTGATGTCTTCATCGGTGATACTCTTAATATTCCATACGGCTTCACACAGAAACCAATGTTGATTTGGACTTCAAATACATCCCCTCTAAATTTAGGGAGCCTCATTTCATCTACCATAGAGCTAACTATACTTCTTGTCTGAGTAGATTCTAAGCTACTAGTAACAATGCTCTAAGGACTCTGGTGGTTTTGATTATTTTGACTGCTAAGTGCTATTGAAACAACAGGAGGGCTAAGGTTACTTACTTCAGTAGCCTACGCAATTCCTGAGGTTTCTGTCTTGCTTTGGTGAAGTTCTTCAGCTTCCCCTTCTTCTATTCCGGTGGGCTCTGAATGTTCTTCGTCGGTTATATCTACTTCTTCTCCACTGTAGAAACCCTCTTTTTCGTAGTTTTGCTTAAACAAGTTCTCAAGGTGAACCCCTTGGAATACTTTCCCACTGCACGTATGTCCAGCTTCTGTGTCGTTGTCTCTGTCCGATATCTTGAACATTATCCTTTTTAGGTCCGACCAAGCTGCTGTATCTTCAAGACGTTCTTTTCATGCAACAACATCTTAGTTCTCAGCTTCAGGAAGTGCAAAAATTTTCCTCTAGGTCCTTTGAAAAAGTATCTCTCGGCTTGGCTATATGATTATGTTATGTCAACAACAAACTCAGTGATATACCCTCCAATGGTACTATCGAACCAGTGATATATAGCTCTTGATATAGTGTTTTCGACTCTCTTAACCTTCTTAATCAACTCCGACGTCCAGACCATAGGAGGTCTAGATCTGATCGCAAATCGGGTATTAGCTAACCTAGCCAACCATTCAAACAACTCCCTGTGTATTCCCCCAAAGAAAATCTCGTGAATGTCGGTGAAAATGTATCTTTGTAGCCAATCTTCAGTACTCAGCTTAGGGTTCTTGTTCTGGGATTCTGCAAAGTCCTTCTCTTGATCCTCTATCCACTTCTGAATATGTGTCTTCGATGGGAACCACCTTGACATTCCCTTACATAGATTCCAGTCCTGGAAACAGAACCATTTGTTGGCAAAAGGGCAGACCCAGGGTTCACTCCAAGAGTGCACCAACAAGCCCTAGCTACTGGCCCTTTCGGTAGAACCTACAAAGAAGATGCAGTCTCACCCGAAGTAGCTAAGAGGGGGGTTGCAGGATAGAGATGTCTACAACTAGGGGAATATCAAGTGGAACCAATACAACAATAATGCATCATTCTTATATCTCTTTATCAATTAGATCTACTATGCATAGCCATACATCTAATCTAACACAATAATGCAAGTAACATTATAACAATGACAAAGATCCAGGCATCAATCACACATACAACACAAAATATATGTGGTTCACCCTCTCTCTAGGGCTACGTCCATAGAACCGTGCTTATGATATATTAAGGTAAAGCTTACAGTTCTTATCTACGCTCTTAGTTAGCAGATCTTCTCTCTTCTTCTCTCTGTCTACCACCTTCCTATGCACCCAGCTGCAGGACTTGATCTTTGCACCCAACTAAAGATATTACAATACCAGAAGGCTCTCCCTCTCATCACTCCTCTCTCACAGTACAATACTCTCTTAACCAACAACAACCAATATCAATACCCAACACTAGTACCGACCCGAACTAGGTCCTTTTGACCTTTATTTATATATTACAATCCCTCAACGACAGCCTCAGGTCGAAACCTAGGTGTCAAAACCCTAAGTACCAAAATCCTAAGTGTCTAAAACCCTAGGTCAACTTGACCCACCTTTCCCGAGCTTCACCAGCCTGTCTTTCCTTCTTCATCTCGTGGTTCTCCAAAGCATCCAATGATGGCTTTCTCTTCTTGTTGAGTTGTCCACGATCCTTCTTCCTTTCTGATTTGTCATCCCTGATCTTCTTGTCCAAAGACTTGCTTTTTCATACTTCGCTCCATCCTTACTTCTCTTTTTCTTACTTCGACTCAGTGACAGTTACTGTGTCTCCCGCGAAGCTCACTTTTTACCTTTCCTTCCTTGTTCTCCGCTTCCTTCCATAACCAAGGGCCAACAGGAATGTATTGAATGTTCTTGGCACATGGTTGATGCATATCCTGATGGTTGTGGTACATAGTTTGAGGCATATCATGGATGTTTTGGCATATCTTGAGGCATATCTTGATATATGGTTTGAGGCATATTTTTGGTACATGGTTTGAGGTATATAATGGATTCTTTGGCACATGCTTGATGCATATTTTGGCACATGGATTAATGCATATCTTGGTGATTTTGGGCATATGATTTATGTGGTTGAACTAGTTTTGATGATGTTGATGTATGAGTATCAGTGACAGCAACAGTGACAGGTTGATGATGATGATGTACCGATATCAGTGACATAAACAATGACAAGTTGATGATGATGGTGTATCAGTTTCAGTGACAACAACAATGACAGGTTGATTCTCCCACTTATATTTTCGAGAGGAAGGAAGGGGAAAGGAAAGTGGGTTGGATCCTCCTTCCATTTGATGTTGGAGAATCTAGGGAGTTGGATCTCCCTTCAGGTTGGAGCCTGTAAACTAGGGGGGTGGAGCCTCCTTCTAGTTGGTGTTGGAGAATCTAGGGAGTTGGAGCTTCCTTCAGGTTGGAGCCTCCTTACAGTTGGTGTTGGAGAATTTAGGGAGTTGTAGCTTCCTTTAGGTTGGAGCCTGTAAATAAGGGGTTGGTTCCTCCTTCCAATTGATGCTAGAGAATCTTGGAATTTGGGGATTCCTATGGATGTAATACTCAAGATATATATTGAAAATTGTTATGTGGTTTTCTCCCATTTGGGTTTCCACATAAAACTCTTTTGTATTGTGTATCTATGGTTATATGTTATCTTAAATGTAATCACAACTGATAAATTGTTGATATCATAAGTGATGAATTCTTGATAACTTAATGTTTACGTGTTATGGTTGAAAATGGTAAAAAGTGTTCAATATTGATTCACCCCCCTCTCAGTATTGGTGAATATTCGAACAAACCCGACAATGAAAAGGGGTTGAATGGGAGAGTTGACGTCATCATGATGTCACCCACCAATAGGGCAGAGGACATACTCAGGAAGGGTATGTGGTGACACATAATTGGTCGATGGGATGAGAGTGGATCCCATTGGGAAAGGAGGTCTTTTGGACAACAACTTTAAATATTGGTCGTCAATGTTGTAGGCCGAGAGATCCTAGCCTTTCGATAGAAAAAAATCATCATCGTGGATGAACGAGTGTTGGGACTAGTGTGAAGTCCATCGAAGATGACGAGGTCTAGAAATGGCACTTGGACCGTTGATCTAGTGGAAGAAACTTTGACGATATTTGGACCATTGGTGCCAGATGCATCGTCGTCGGGGTATAGAGGATGAGGGAGTGAGAATTGTGTCCAGGAAACACCGATGATGACGAAGACCATGAGATGCGATGAGATTCATTGATCTATCAAGTAGTGGATCTCATCCCTTCATTAATAAGGCATCATCATCGAGAGGGAGAGTCCTTACACTGCCCAAGAGTTGGAACGAGTTTCGACAACGATGACGACCAAAGTCTCAAGAAAAGATGACAAATGTTGATCTGTCGGGGGTAATCCTAGGTAATATATGGACCATTGATCCCAGACGCATCGTTGTCAGAGTGTGGGAGTTTGATGAATTCAAGTGAAGGCCTAATACCGATGACAACGATAGTCAGAGTTCACAAGAGTCGTTGATCGACAGCAGGCTGAAGTTAGTTTTGTCATAAATTTTTGGAGGACCCTTATGATGTCATGAGTGACATGGCATGGTAGTGTGGTAGCCAACATGTCCTTGGGGTGACATGTGGCATCCGTCAAGAGGTCGAAGGGATTGGAGTGGTCCTGAAAGGCCTTGAAGCCCTAGGGTCTTCAATTTCAATGTAGATCATTGGATATACGGGTGGTCGGATTGTGATTTTTCATTGGAGGTCATTGGAGGATGGTCCAGGATTAGGAATAGAGGAAGTGTTGATGACAACGATGTTGGGGATTAAATGACAATCATTGATATATAGAAGGGTGAGATGAAATCTCAGTCGTTGATCCTTGTGGGTCCTGCATGTCCATTGGAAGAGAGGTCAAAGGAGGGTTTATACTATCTTGCAAGTTCAAGGCATTGACATGATTGAGGTTGTTGGAGGTCAAGTCTGAGGACCATCGGATCTAGGAAGGGATCGATAAATGGATTGTCATTGGGGCTTTCAGGATTGGATGTTGGAACGCCACCAGAGCAAAGTTGATGACAATGATAGGTTGTGTGTGGAATAGAAAACCTCGAAACAACAAGTTAGGCAAGTACCACATCGGTGCCACGTCAGATGGAGAGAGTGATAAGGTGCCACGTGGGTTTCACATGGCCGTGAGGTGTCCTATGGCCAATGGAGACCCGAAAACTTTGGGAGGCTATAACTTTTGATCCAGAGCTCGAAATTGAGCATGGTTACAGTTGTTGGAAATCTCTTGATAAGAAGAATTGAGGTTCATAGAGATAAATTAATTGTGTGGATCAAGAGAAAATGTTTACACCCCATCAGCCTAAGTAAGCACTAGGGATTCAGGTGTCTTACAATAACCCTCTAACCTTCTAACCCCTAACCTACTAACTCCTTACCCCAATAATCACCTAATCCATATTCCCATAATGACTAATATCCTATCAAAATAACCCCACTAATAACATAACCCCCTAAAATTATAACCTTAGTAACCTAATAACCTCTAAGCCACAAACCCCCTAACCTGCTAAACTTCTAACCGCACTAATCCCTAACCCTCTAAACCATAACCCTCTAACTTGTAATTTGTAACCCATTAATCCCCTAACCACCTAATCACTAATCCCCTAACTGTTGGTTGTGGAGCTTGATTATCTTCCTAATCTATATGAAGGTCAAAGAAATTGCATGATACATAATTCATGGCCCCCCTCAGCCATGAGGGGGCTGAAATTTTTGTTTTTTTGCAATTCAAATATTGTAATTTCATAGTCAATCTGGACTGTTCATTATAAGGTCACATATCTGACGATAGAAGTTATGTTAGGGTTTTTTTCTCTAGATGGAAACCCTCTTTCATGAGGGAATGGTATTGCAGTTGTATGTTATTGTGAATATTGTATTCTAAGAGAGGAGACTGTGAGAGAAATAAGATGAAGTTACAATGGGTGTGTTGTAGGTTGTATCCCTTCATTTTATTGGATAATAAAAGGAAGGACATGGCAATTTCTTTGGTGGATGTAGACCACACTGGGTGAACCATGTATATCTATGTCTCTATTGTATTGTGTGTCTTATGTTTTTCATTTGCACATTTGTTTGTTTTATTGCTCCGCGATCCTGTTTTTCTAAAACTAACTCACTCACCCTTGACTAACTAACCCCACAAACACCTAAATCCTAACCCATTATCCCCTTGAACCATTAACCCCCTTGTCACTTACCGACTAACCCATTAACCACTTAACTCATTAATCCCCTAACTCATAAACCTCTTACCTTACTAACTCATAACCCTCATTGACTATATTGACCATGGTTGGACATATTTCAAATTAGAGAAATTTTGAGGTAAAAAATGGGCCTCAAAACAAAAAAATGTGTGATTAACATCAACTTTAAAAGAATCAATAGGATTCAATATGACGATGTCAACCATAATGGTAAACATTTTTGGAGGGAAAGAAAAAAAAATTAATTATATTTTTGACTTATGTCTTTATAAGTTTACTCAAATTTCAAGTGTAGGCACAATGAGATAAATTAGAGATACATGAGAAAAACATGTTTCATGAAACACATTTTTTCATGTATTTCTAGTTTATCTCACCGTTGATCTATTAAAAGTATGTGGAGTGGGTACTCGTTCTATGCATAATTCAAGTGCTCATTCAAACACATTTTTCATGTATTTATAGTTTATCTCACTAGAGATCTATTAATGTATGAATGGTGGGTACTCCTTGGATGCAGAATTTAATTATGCATCCAATAAGTGCCTACACTTGAAATTTGAGTAATTTTATAAAGAGACAAATTGAAAATACTATTAAAAAAGCAGTTTTCTTTCTGTCTTTTTAAAAATTCATAACTTTTATTTTATTATTTTCCTTAGGAGGCCCATATTAAACCTCAAATTTTATTTACTATGGTTAGTTTTTGGTTTCTTTGAAAGTGTTTTCACCTAGCTAGGACAACACTTCATGAGATGTAAAGGGCTTGCGGTCTCCTAGCTCCTTTGTTTATTTTTTACTTACAGTTGGAGAGATTAGATTTGGTGTATGCTTTCCTTGGGATCAATGCTAGGGATGCACACTTCTTGATGTGATTGTTGACACATGTGGTGTACTTGACATCTCTTACAAGGGAACATTTATTAAGGAGGACATGTGCTTGGCATTTTTGGAGTAACCACTTTAGAAGAGGGTGTTGGGCACTTGGAAGTTGGATGCTTGGCCCTAAGAGCATCTAACAACCTTACACACAATTTGAGAAGGAACGATTGAGTTGAAGAGCCATTGATTTGAGGGTGAACCATATTGGAGGTGGACCGCTCAACATGTGCACACCTAGAAACTTGGAAGGTGCAACATCTTGGGGGTTTCACAAACCCTAGTGTGACATGTGGACACCTTGTTTTGAGGAGAGCACCATTTGGGGCTTTGTTCGTTGACTTAGTATTTATTGTGGACTTAGTCCATGTTTTATTGTTGGCCTCCCTCACTTTATTCTATATAAAGGAATAAGAGTATCTTTGTTAAAAACTACTACTTTGTATTTTAGAGATAATTTGATATTTGGTGTGATGTTAGATATTTAAAGAATCTCAGAAGATCATGTATTATTTGTGTGACAAGGATTAATTCTTATGACATGCTAGTGCTAGGTTTCCTAGGCTTGTGAGATGCAATTATTTACTATTGTAGCTCGTGGGATGCAAGTGTTTGAATCTCGTTGATAACTTGTGTGATATAGGTGGGAGATATTGGGAGTCGAAAGTTGGTGTGATGTTGGCTCATTTGAAATCTCCAAGTATTAGCTTGTAGATCTTGGTGGGATGCCTTGCTTGGTATTTTTATTGCCAGTTAGGGTTGGTAGTGAGTGGGTTCTCTAGCTATGGTTTGAGATGCATTGAAGGGTCCTTGCCTGGGATGATATGAAAGGACTTGTTGTACAAGATTTGGATGAACTGAGGAATTGTGCTTCATTTTCATCACCACGATAATATGAAGTGTACCATCATTGTCCTAAATTTTTGATAGAAATTTTGATTTTCAGATCTGATTTTTCTCATTGATCCAGATTTATGTAGGAACACAATGAAATACAGAAATACACATAAATGCAGAGATGCAGCGGAAATAAGACTTCATTTCATTAATCACAAATGACTGAAATATGCTTACAGACAGAATGGAAATAAACTAGCTAGGGTGCTGGTAGCTTATCTCTAAGAAGAGATGTGGTTGCTACTCGCATCCATGAGAAGATGATTACAATGAGGCTCTAGAGGCATTTTTACAATAGATGAGAATGCCAAAAGTCATAGACATCCAAAAACCTAACCCTAGGAGATGAA
>ML805285.1:243284-277321 GCA_009831015.1 Picea engelmannii
AGGCTCTAGAGGCCTTTTTACAATAGACGAGAATGCAAAAAGTCATAGACATCCAAAAACCTAACCCTAGGAGATGAAGCGCCAAAAGTCATGTGGGCCCCGTTTGGGTAGGTTAGTACATCAACTTCCCGGGGTCGTAACTTGTGCATACAATCTCCATTTTAGGCGTGTGATAGCTCGTTGGAAAGGTATCGTCGAGGAGATTCATTTTGGGGGATCAATCATGCCTTCGGATATCATTGAGAACCTTTATCTCAAAAAACCTTCATTTAGGCCCTCAAAATGGCCCCGGAAGTTAAAACCTGCTAAAAATAGTAAATTGCCAAAATTGCCAGAAAATTGTTTTGAGCCAGTCAGAAAAGGTGGGTGGCCACCGATATCCACCTAGATCACTCATGTATTAAGAAATTTTCATGGTTGTTTTAGTATGCTGATTTATTTGGATTGCAGAGTTGAATACTATGTTTGTATAGCATGCTTAATGAAACTTTTAGGTATGATTTTTTGTTGTTGTATTTCCACTATAACTGAAGTAATTTTCAGATATGTGTATTGAGATAGATCTTTCCCCATGGGTTTATGAAATGACCTATATTTGACGAATTTGTGGTGTCTATATTTTTTAGTTTGCCTAGAAGCAATATTGGATAGATTTGAAGTTCCTTGCAATGTTGCTAAAGAAATTAGTTTCAACAGTAACAATTGTAAATTCTATGAAGCATATTTATGGCCTTAAAAACTAAGGTGGAAATTTTAGATTGGACAATTTTTTGAAATTCTACATGGTATCAAAGCTTGTTATGTTGAAATTGATTTCTTGTGAAAAAGGGAGCTGAAATTTTAGTGGGGAGTTGTTGGGTGTAATTCCCTAGTTGCTACATGGATTGTAGTTGTGATTTTCACTTAGGATATGTGATCAATCTACTTTGATTTGTTTGCTAATTTGTTGATTGAGGTGCGCTTTAGGTTTTGTAGGGATGGATACTCTTAGTGTTATAGAGTGTGATAGATTAGAAGGTGTGTCTCGCTTTACACCTTGGAAGTATACACTACAAATTCTCTTGAAGGAGGCTCAGATTTGGGTTTTTATTGAGAGCAAGGTCATTGTTCCTATTGATCCTACTCTATTGGTTGATAACAAGTAGAAGGAGGCCAAGGAAAAGAAAATAATTTTTTATTTAGTGAAGGGATATTTGATCCCTCACATTGTTGAGAACATGACCAATGAGATAGATGCTGCTTTGATAGCTTTGCACTAGAGTGTGAATATTTCTTGCAATATGTACCTAAGAAATAAGTGCTTCACCATTTGCATGAGTGACATCGATATTGTGGCTACTTAGTCGATAAAATCCATAGATTTGAGAGATTAGTGGGCTTCCATATGGGTGAAGGTTGAAGATGAGGAGTTGGTTCCCATTGCATTGAATGTTTTTTCTCCATCTAAAAACTCTTTGTTTAGGGTATTTGTGTTCATGAGAAGTTGTTCACCTTTGAGAAGCTTTAGGATGACTTTGTGCATGAAGAAACAAGTTTAGAGACTAGTTTAACCAAGGATATTAAAGTAAGACACCTTGCACTCATCAAGAGGATGAATACGAGAGTCAAGAAAGGAGTATCCAGGAAGGGTAATAAACTTACAGGTCAAGTTCTTTGAATCAAGGTAAGAATGATTTAAGTCATGTAAAAGGTTGCAGGTGTCGAGAGAGGTTACTATGTCGATCAATGTCCATAGAATAAGAAAGCAAAGGGCGGTTAACAATAGAAACAAATTGCAGGGAGTGGAGAGATTGTCATTGGATTGGACGCGTTAGAGTCCAATATTGAGACTGCATTCTCTGTGGTCTCTTGTCTTTCAACGAACACTATGTCTAGTATTGCATGGTATCTGGACAATGTTGCTTCGTGCATATGACTTATGATAGGAAGATATTCAACGCATTTTGAGAGAAATAGGTAGGAATGCAAGTGAAGTTGGGTGATGATGCCACTTATCTTATGATGGGATTGGACGAGTTAGAGTCCAATATTGAGACTGCATTCTTCATGGTCTCTTGTCTTTCAACAAACACTATGTATAGTATCGCATGTTATCTAGACAATGGTGCTTCGAGACATATGACTTATGACAGGAGGATATTCAATGAGTTTTGAGAGAAATAGGTAGGATTGCGAGTGAAGTTGGGTGATGATGCCACTTATCTTATGAAAGGATTGGGTTCCATCTCTTTATGGATCCCTTCAGGGGACTTTTATGAGTTGAATGATGTTTTGCTTGTTACTGGTTTAACAAAGAACCATCTTTATTTTTCTCACATGATATATCTACATTGTGTGGATGAGTTTGATGCTCATGAGGTCATCATTAGAGATTGAACCAATTTTGTGGAGAAAGAGGTTCAAGTTGGCAGTCTTTATAGACTGCAATCAAATCTAGATTTGGTGCGGAGATCCAAGGGAAGGATGCCAGCTTACCCTCTACTTCAGTGTGTTGTAAATCGAGATGGATTAATCAAACATTACAAGGTGCACAAGAGCATGTAGGAGTTCTTAAAACTTTAGTTAGGGAACCCCTCATAGATTCACTAGCCATGTTGCATGGACGTCTTCCATGGATGAGCTTTACAATTTCGTAAAATAGGTGTGGAGTGATGCCATGATGGAGAAGAGTGATGTTTGGGAGAGTTCAAGAACCTTTGGTGGGATTAGTGTTTAATTCTAATATTGTAGTAAACTTGGTCTTGTAAGTACAATGGAGGTACATATGGAGAAGATTTGTCTTGGAGACAATTTCCTCTCTAAGAGGGGTGTTAGATTTTGGTTGCTTCGAAAGTATTTTTACCTAGCTTGGAGAGAAATTCATGGGATGTGAAAGGCTTGTGGTCTCCTATCCCCTTTGTTAATTTTTAACTTCCATTTGTAGTGCTTATATTGGGTGTATATTTGTCTTGGGATCAATGCTAGGGAGTTGTACTTTTTCGATGTGGTAGTTAGCACATGAGGTGTATTTAGCATATTTTACAATGGTGAACTTGTTGAGGAGGATGAGTGCTTGGTACGTACAAAGTGACCACTTTGGAAGAGGGAATTAGGCACTTAGGGGTGGGGTGCTTGGCCCTAAGAGCATGTAGCCACCTTACACAAACATTGGGGAGGAATGATTTTGTTGAGGAGCCATTGAGTGGAGGACACCATCTTAGAGGAGGAGTGATTAACATGTGGACACATAGCTTGGAGGGCACAACACCTTAGGGGTTTGAAAAATACTAGTGTGACATGTTGACACCTTGCTTTGAGGAGAGATATATTTGTAACATTGTTTGTTTATTTATCTTACAGTTACTTGTGGATCCAATCGATGTTTTATTGTTGGCCTTCCTCACATTAGTCTATATAAAGGGATGATAATGTCTTTGTTAACAACAACTACTTTGTATCTTAGAGATTGATGGTGTGACGCTAGATATTTGGAGAATCTTGGAAGATGATGTATTACTCTTGTAACAAGGATTAATGCTTGGATGCTAGCACCATGGTTCCTTTTCTTATGATATGAAATTGTTGAGTATTGTAGCTTGTGGGATGAAAGTGTGTGAATTTCTTTGATAGCTTGTGTGATATAAGTGGGATATATTGGGGTTTGATAGTTGGTGTGATGCTACCTTGTTTGGAAGCTCTAAGCATTTGCCTATAGATCTTGGTGGGATGCCTTACTTGAATTTTGTATTGTTGATTAGGATTTGTAGTGATTGTGGATGCCATAGATAGGGTTTGGGATGAATTAAAAAGTCGTTATTTGGATGAGTTGAAAGGATTTGTTGTATAAAATTGGGATGAGCTAAGGTTTTGTGTTTTATCTTCATAACTGTAATAATATGCAATGTACCATTGTTGTCCTAAATTTGTGATGTAAATTTGATTTTCTCATGTATTGAGAAAGATTCATGGTTATTTTGATACATTGATTTATAAGAACAACAAAGTTGAATGCTACTGCTTAATGAAACTTTCAAAGATGATTTGTTGTTGTTATATTCCACTAAAGTTGAAGTGATTTTCAGATATGTTAATTCAGATAGATCTTGCCCCAAGGGTTGCTAAATGGATCTATGATTGAAGTCTTTGTGATGTTTACCTATTTGTGTTTGTTTGGAAGTAGTGTTGGGTAGATTTGAATTTTATTGCAGGGTTGTTAAAAGAAATTAGTTTTAGCACTAAGGTTGAAAATTCTATGAAGTATATCCACCTCATAGAAGTGAGGTGGAAATTTCATATTAGTTAGATTTTTGAAATCTTTACAATATTGATCACATTGCCTATTGTTTACCTTATTTATTATATTAACCATGGTTGATCACATTAAATATGGTTGAATCAACATTGACCATGGTTAATCGCCATTGATTATGGTTGAATATCATTGATCATATTAATATCCATTGGTCATATTGACTATTGTGACCATGGTTGGACATATTGACCATGGTTGACCATTTTGAACACATCAAATCAATAACCCTTAATCCTCTAACCCACCAACCGTTGAACTGCTAATCTAGTAACCCACAAACCCTGTAACCACTAACCAATTGATGCATTAACTTTTAACCCACAAACCCCCTAATTTCCTAGTTGACTATTCCCACTAAGCTCTAAATATCTAATCCGTAACGCCTCACCAACCACTAATCCACTAACCACTTGATCCTTAATCCTCTAACCCACTAACCATATAAGGACTAACACCTCATTGAGCACTAATTACATAATCCTTAATCAATAACATGACAATTTCTAACCCACAAATCCCCTAATCTTGTAAGTGACTAACCCCACTAACCACTAAGCCTCTAACCCAAAAATACCCATCATTGACCATTTTTTACCATAGTTTCCATATTGGCAATGGTTGAGTATCATTGACCATATTAATCGTGGGTCACCATATTGACCATGGTTTACTATATTGACCATTATTGATGATAATGACCATGGTTGATCATATTGATCAAATAAATGGTCAATGTGTTTAACAATATTAATCATATTAACTATATTGACTATGGTTGACAAACTTTACTATATTAACTAGATTGATCATGGTTGGTTGTATTGATCATATTTTCCATGGTTGAATATGGTTAAATTTATTGACCATTGTTGACCATATTGAATTCTTTAACCCACTAACCCCTAATATTGTAACCCAATATCCCTAATAATGTACTAGAACTTGAAACTCCTTGAACCACTAATCCTTACTCTCTAACCCACAAACCCAAAACCCCTCTAACTAATTAATCCACTAACCCCTAAATTGATAACTAGCCAATCTCCTATCCACCAATCCAATGAACATCTAACCATTGTTGACCATCTTAACTATATTAACCAGATTGAGAATATTAACCATATTGACCATAGTTGACCATATTGGCCATATTGACCACAATTGACCATGATTGACCATATTGAGCCATTGACCCATAATACCCTAACCCACTAACCCAATTAATTGACTAACCCATAACCCATTAAATTGTGAATAAAAATCCTTTGACTAAGAAGTTGCAAGTTGGGGGGATCTATTCTCCCAAAGTCATCTAGGACTTGCACTAGGACCTAACTGTATGGAATGATCAACGTACATGGGTGATGCAACACATGATTGTATAATCATATCATGACATGCATACACATGGAAACCAATCCTTAATGGTGAACACGTCACTTTGGGTTTAGAATCTTAGTGGGGGAATAACACTACCCTACTTAACCATATATCCAATACCACATTGAATATTATTACTATTATTACTTATTATTTATGGTTTATAGTTTGTTATATTAACCATGGTTGAGCATTGTTGATCGTGCTTCACTATTTTTTATCATATTGAACATGATTTCCTTAGTTGAATATATTTAACATTTTAACCATGGCTGACCACATTGATCCATTAACCCCTAATCCCCTAATCTACTAAATCCTTAACCCACTAACCCTAGTAAACCCCTAACCTATAAACCCTTATCCCATATTGACCATAGTGGGCCATGTAGACCATGGTTAACCATATTGACCATGTTCTATTGTGGTTAACCATATTGACCATCTTGACCATGCTCGATTGTGGTTAACCATATTGACCACATCAATAATGGTTGATTGTGTTGACTAATGTTGACTATTAGTCAACCCAATTTAACTAACACAACTAACCACTAACCCTTGACACATTGCCCCTTTCACTCATTGATGACCCACTAACCTCCTTATCCACCCATTGACACACTAACCCACCTACCCACTAAGCCCCCTAAGTTCTGTAAATTTGATTATTTATTTATTTATATTTTTAATATATGCTTATTTAGATGTTAATATAGACATTATTAATCATGACATAAATTAAGAAACAATAACATTGATAAAAAAATTGTAAAATAAAAAAAATTGTGGTCAAAATCCCAAAATGTGCTCTCGTTGCCCATTATGCCATTTGGTTGTGACACGTAGAGTTGGGAAAAGGAGTGGATATATGTTCAAATTAGAAGATATTGGAGGAGATAAGAAGAGAGGAGATCATACAATATTATGAATATGAGAGGAGATCACAAAATATTCTGGAGAGGAGAGGAGATTAGAGAAGAGCATACACGTGTTTAGGTATGGGTTTTAAAAACCTAGGGATTCAAGTATTTTTTTTATTGCATTCTAAATCTCTTTCGAGGTCTTTGAATCTTTGTGGCTTGTGTTGTAGAGGTGAAATATTATTAATCATATATGTTTCCACTCGATTTAACTATTTTTTTTTAACATGAACAAACTTATATTAATAATGGAACTTGACATTACATATACAAACCAAGGGAAAAATAGAGCATCCCTTTCCAAATTTGGACATGGAAATTAATACCATTACCCATACAACCGATGATTAAAAAGAGAAAATGTTTATAACTAGACAGACAAGCTATCATTGACCTCTATAATTTTTAAAAAGACAAGAGATAACATTCCTAGAGTACACTATTATATATTTTGATGCCACAACTATTGAAAATATTGGGCATATATGCGTAAAACTGGGAACAAAAATATGTTTCTCTATAGAATTTAAGATAACAAAAGTAAAACATACATATGCATACAATTGAGATAACATCAATAGGTAATAAAAATACTTTCTTACATACAATTGGTAATAAAAATACTTTCTTACATACACATACAATCGTGCTAACATATGCATGTGCTTTGTCCTCTAATATTTAGCTTAGCTAAGATACTAAGGAATTATTGGGATTGAGACATGGATATCATTGTCATTCAAATAGACCTTTAGTTGTTCCATTGGATTGGTGATGTTCTCATTCTCCATCCCATCAACCATATCTAACTTTGATTCCAAAGACCCTCTAGAAAGGGCACGTGTTGTGGTTTGTAGGTGTTGTTCATGGTGATTGAGCCCAAGAAGCTACATTTAGGGTATAAGGCCCAAGTTTCTTCCTCCCCTAACCATGGTTCTTGAGCTCAAGAAGGTTAATTTAGGGTTTAAACCCCTTGTCCCCCCCCTTAACCATGTTTAGGCCTTGAGACCCATTTTCATTGCATAAAACCTACTCATGATGCCTATATACCACTTAGATGCTAAAGAACCCTAACCATGGCCCCAAGAACCATTCCTAGTGTGGGATTAAGACACATCCCTATTTAGGGCCTATTTTATGGCTTAATAATGTATCTCTCTAGTAGGCCAAAGATATCCTACAAAGCTCTCATGTGGTGGTTTGAGTATGTGTTCATGGTGCTATAGCTTAAGAAGCTTCATGGATTATAGGTGTTGTTCATGGTACTTGATTTTGGGAAGCTTCATTTAGGGAACAAGGCCACTATTTTCATCATCTGACCTTAGTTAGACCTCGAGACCCATTCTTGGTTCACAACTAACCTAGTCGTGGCATCGATATCCCACTTGGAATTGAATGATACCCTGCAGAGGTCATATGTGGTGGTTTGAGGACTCATCCATACCACTTGATCATGAGAAGAAAGGTTTAGGGATAGAGGCTCTTGTTCCCCTCCCATGACTATGGTTAATAAATTGAGACCCATCAATGATGCCTAAGACCTCATAACGGTGCCTATATTCAACTCAACACCAAATATTCCCTAGAGAGGGCTCATGTCATGATGTATAGGTTTTACTCATGTTGCTTGAGATTGAGAAGGTTCAATTAGGGATTAAAGACATTATTTCTGCCTCAACCATGTTTATTCCCTGACACCCTTTTCAAGTGCACAAAACCTACCCATTGTGCTTGTATCCCACTTGGAGGACAAAGAATCACTACAAAATTCTCATGTGTTGGTTAAAGGATTTGTTCAATGCTCTTAAGCATGAGAAGCTTCGATAAGATCCTAAGGAATTTATTTGCATTCGTTGATGATGCTCAAGGCCTTATGACCCATCCATGGTATAAAAAACCTTCCAATGGTGTCCATATCCAACTCAAATGACCAAGACCCCATAGAGAGTTGTGGTTCCATGTTGTTTTTCATGGTGATTGATTCCTAGAAGCTTTCGCTTGGGGCCTAAGGGACTTGTTTTCCTCTTTTGGCACTGGTTATACCTAGAGAATCGCTCATGGTGCTCAAGACATATTCATGGTACCCATATATGTGTAGTAGACCAAATATATCTAGCACAACATCATAACAATGACCAAATATTATTGTCACAATAATAATTACTAGAGAGTGGAAGGGTAACTATAACTAACCAAAGAATTTGGTCATTAGAGGAAAATGTATAGAAGTTCTTTCTTCATTTAGAGACTACCCATTGGTTGTTGATGATTACAGCATCATGTGACATTCTCTAGGTCATTCTCCTCTGGATTGAGTTGAGACGATCTATGAGAGAGCCCATGCGTTGGGTGTGCCCATGTGATGGGTGTGCGACAGACTCTGGACTGAGTTGTGATGACGCGTGGTCTCTTGTCTACTCCTCTGGACTGATTTGAGATGACTTGAGATGGTCTCCTTCCTTGTACTCCTCTGGACTGAGTTGAGTCAACTTGAGATGATCTTCTGCCTTGTACTCCTATGGACTTAGTTGATTTGGCTCGAGATGGTTCTCCAGATGGTACTCTTGTGGGCTCAGTTGAGTTAATCTCTTGAGAGTGACGTCCCTGTGGGTGAGCACAGGTGGACATGTCCCTAGTGGCTGAGCACTAGAGGATGTGTGATATCCCTTGCCATATTTTCAAAGAGTAAGAATTTGGTACAACCCTAATATATGTTGTAAAGGGTACAAGTCGGCCCCACCATGTAAAGATAATTAATATTGTGTCAAAGATTAATTATATTATTGAGTTATAGAGGTCGGCCCTATTGTGCCAATAGACACATCTATTTTATGTAATAGGATTTGTATAAATAAGAGATAGATCCCCATTGTGGATCATCTCTCTCATATATGCTAAACGCATGGTCTAAATTTATGAGGACTAAAGTGCACACTTTCTAGGCACTAGTCCTTATTGGCCATAGAAGCACCCTCTTGTGTTCTAGGGTTTGGTGGTGGATGGTGGATCTTCTCTTAGAAATATAAGCAAAGGATTGTTGGGTTTTTCCCTTGGTTGAGAAATTTTTTCTCATGATACTTCTTGTGTTCTTGTGCATGGTTATTCTTCTTGTGATCTTAGTTTATTGTAGCTAATGTATTGTTGATGCAGTGTTTATGGTTCAAGTAATGCTAAAATGAAATAAAACTCATGTGCATGACCTAAGCATTAAAATTCAACATGGTATCAGAGCAGTTTCTATCGTAGGTGTAAAGGAGAGGGTCAAACCCTCCCTTAAATTCTGAAGTGAAGTTTAAGGTTGGCCACAAGCCTATCAGCCTTTGATTGAGTTCTGTTGAGGGTCTTATAGGTAGACTACAGCAAGAAGAAACCCATTTGGGGTTGTTGCAGCTAGAAGGATCCCTAAACTGACCCCTAACAAAAATTACAGACTAGTTTTAAAGTGTTTTCTGAGGTAGTACTTCAACATAAATTTGTATATGTTCCGAGGCAAGTTAAGGCCTATTTTGGAGAAAATATCAGGGATATTAGGCATGGTTTCTAGTGCTATCTACAAGAGTATTTAACTGAGCCTCAGATTTGTTTGCTACAAATATAAGGTTTGTCCTTTGTGCAAGTTATATGGGTGTTTTGATCAAGCCCCATATATGTATTGGGTGAAAATCTCAGAGTAACTAAACCAAGTTTCAGGAGAATTATTAGCATAGTTTAGATATGTTCTTCAACACAGTTTCTGATTTTCTTTCTGATCTGTCTTGGCAAATATTTCAAAGTCTGTAATAGGCAAGATATGAAGCAGTTGGACCAAATTTTCTAAGGATATAGGGTGGATCTGAGGTTGTATTAAGGGGCATATCTAAGATTGAAATTCAGCAGATATGGGCAACGAATATCCAAGGTTTGTCCAAGCAAGTTAGAGGCCAAATTTAAGGTTGTCCTGACATAGATATAAGCTTGTTCTCAAGGCAAGTCAGATAACATCTTGGGATAATTCTACAAAGCTATTTGAGGAAGAGTTTAGAGTAGCAAAAGACCGAGTTTTTAAATCTATATGAGACATTTCTAAAGAAAAGTTTTTTGGTCACATCTGAGGCCAATCTCTGAGCACAAGTTTTTAGGTTGATACAGAAAGTATGTCTAAATCTGAGTTTGAAGAATTTTTGAGTAAAATTATGAAAACTTGTTTTAAGATTGATCCTTGGGGTGACTTTTGAGTGTGTGCTATAAGTTCATCTTAATCAAGCTCTAGTGAGGAGACTAGACTTGTAATTAGTGATGTGAAAGGTTTCAAGCCCTTGTCACTATGTGGGTAGAGAGGAAAGAAACTTTAGCCACCTCAAAAGAAGTCAAGGAATGCAAGCAAGAACGACAAGGAGTTCTTCTCTACCTCAGTCTTCTTAGGAAGACCAAAAGCAAGATTGAGCATGATTGCAGACTACGGTAAGTCTTGTACTACTTCCCTTAATGGAATTCATCATTACTCTATAGTAGCTTGTTTTTTTATAATGAAAGGTATTGTCCCTAGTATGGGAACCCTCATGACTTGGACCATGATCCCTAGTACGAGAGTCCAATTTTTTCTTCTTGGTTGGTTATTGTCCTAGTACATGAGGCAATTTTGGTTGTTATCCCTATGAGAGGCCATCTTGGTTACTATCCTAGTACGAGAGGCCAAATTTCTTATTCAATTATTGAAGGGCCATGATCCCTGGTACATGAGTCCAATTTTTGGTTGGTTATTATCCTAGTACGGGAGGCCATTTTGATTGTTATCCCTATGGGAGGTCATCTTGGTTATTATCCTAGTGCGGGAGGCCAAAAAATTATTGTAGAGGAAGTAGAGGAATTGAGAAGACATGGGATGTCTCCAGGTTAGCAAAACCAAAAAAGGAAGATGTTTATCCTTCAGACTTCAAAGGGAGTCACTTGACTCATAGGGATTCAAACTGTTTGAGAAGAAGGAAGAAACAATACCTTCTCCCCCTTCAACAGTTCATAGGGAGACTGTTATTGATCCATTTGATCATGTAGCTCCAGTTGATGTTCCCAGAGACATGGAAGTAAGTCAAGAGAGGCCTACATGGGCTTGACATAATCTACAGGAGGCAGAGGGACATGCAGCTCCTCATGATACATTTTGATAGAGCAAGAGACCACCGATATTTTCGAGCTATATTTCAAATATGAGCCACATCCTTGATACTGAGCCTTCTTGTCATGAAGAAACAGCAGGTCAACAAGTTTGACAATATGCCATGATCGAAGAGTATCATTCCATCATGAAGAATGATGTGTGCGATATTGTTCTGAGACTAGAAGGGAAGTCTATAGTGACTTCCAAGTGGATCTATAAGATCAATCATGCAGCTGATGGAAGTGTCGAGAAGTACAAAGTGAGATTTATGGCTAGAGGATTCTCTCAGGTTGAGAGAATATATTATGAGGAGACATTTTCTCATGTTGCTTGATACACTTCCATCCGTACGATTATTTCCCTAGCTACATCCATGGTTTGGAGACTACATTAGATGGATGTAAAGACAACCTTTCTCAATGGTGAGATTGAGGAAGAATTTTACATCAAGCATCCAGATGGATTAGTGATACATGAGAAGGAGTCTCATGTGTGCAAGTTGAAGAAAGCCTTGTATGGACTAAAACAGGCTCCCCGTGATTGGTATGAGAAGATTGATGGATACTTGATGAGTTTAGACTTCAACAAGAGTGTTGTTGATCCCAACCTATACTACCACATTGTTGGTGATGAGTGTCTGATTTTGGTCCTATACGTTGATGACATATTCCTCATTGGTTTAGAAAGTTTTATTGTTGAATGCAAGCATGAATCGACTTTTGAATTCGAGATGAAGGACCTTGGTATAATGCACTACTTCTTGGGAATAGAAGTATGGAAAAGGACTGATGAGATTTTCCTGAGTCAAGGAAAATATACAGTGGAGATAGTGAATAAATTCGGGACGATGGACTACAAATCCATGCCTACACCGATGGTGATGAATTTGAAGAAAATGAATGAGGCTTCTACTGATTCAGGAGAGATTGATCCACATCTTTACAGACAGATGATTGGATCATTGATGTATCTGGTTAACACCAGACCTGATATATGTTATGCAGTGAGTATACTCAGTTAGTTCATGAGTCAGTTGATACAGACACACTAGAAAGCACTGAAGCATGTATTGAGATATCTACGAGGCACAATTGATTATGGCCTGAGATATGCCTCCAGTGTAGACATGAGATTGCAGGGATATGCTAATGTAGATTGGGAAGGGAGCGCAATGGAATGGAAGAACACATCTGATTGTTGTTTTACCTTGGGAACTGCCATGGTTTCCTGGTGCAGCAAGAAACAAACTTTTGTGTCTTTGAATACCGCAGAAGCAAAGTATATTGCATGATGTGTGGTAGTCCGCGAAGTAGTGTGGCTTCACAATCTCCTTGCAGACTTATTTGGACACGAGATAGATTCCACCGTTATCCACTGTGATAACCAAAGCTGTGTAAATATCTTTGAGAATCCGATGTTTCATGATAAATCGAAACACATTGAGATCAAATACCATTATATCAAAGATATGGTGCAGAGGAAAGCAGTACATGTGCAATACCTTTCTACACACAAGCAAGTTGCATATGTCTTCCCCAAACCACTTGCCAGGATGAAGTTCGAGTACTTTCATGAGAGACTTGGCCTGGTGGAGAATGCCTCCCTAGATGAGAGGGAGTGTTGATCATTGCAATGTTGTGTGACATTCTCCAGTTCGCTCTCCTCTAGATTGAGTTGAGACGATCTGTGAGAGAGCCCATGTGTTGGGTGTGCCCATGTGATGGGTGTGTGTCAAACTCTGGACTGAGTTGTGATGACGTGTGGTCTCTTGCCAACTCCTTTGGACTGAGTTGAGATGACTTGAGATGGTTTCCAGCCTTGTACTCCTCTGGACTGAGTTGATTTGGCTTGAGATTATCTCCTACCTTGTACTCCTATGGACTTAGTTGAGTCAACTCGAGATGGTTCTCCAGATGGTATTCCTATGGACTCAGTTGAGTTAATATTTTGAGAGTGACGTCCCTATGGGTGAGCACAGGTGGATGTGTCCCTAGTGGTTGAGCACTAGAAGATGTATAATATCCCTTTCTATATTGTCAAAGAGTAAGACTTTGGTAAAGCCATAATATGTGTTGTAAAGGGTACAAGTCTGCCCCACCATGTAAAGATAATTAATATTGTGTCAAAGATTAATTATATTATTGAGTTATAGAGGTCAGCCCTATTGTGCCAATAAACACATCTATTTTATGTAATAGGATTTGTATAAATAAGAGATAGATCCCCATTGTGGATCATCTCTCTCATATATGCTAAACACATGGTCTGAATTTATGAGGACTTAAGTGCACACTTTCTAGGCACTAGTCCTTCTTGGTCATAGAAGAACCCTCTTGTGTGCTAGGGTTTGGTGGTGGATGGTGGATCTTCTCTTAGAAATATAAGCAATGGATTGTTGGGTTTTTCCCTTGGTTGAGAAGGGTTTTCCCAGGATACTACTTGTGTTCTTATGCATGGTTATTCTTCTTGTGATCTTGGTTTACTATAGCTAATGTATTTCTGTTGCAGTGTTTATGGTTCAAGTAATGCTAAAATGAAATAAACCTCATGTGCATGACCTAAGCATTAAAATTCAACATTGGTAACACGTTGTGTGGCTGCATTTTGAGTATATTATATGCCTAGGTTCTTCAAATACTTGTAGGGAATTCTAATGTTTCATAAAATACTTGTATGACATGCTAATGCCACATAAAATACTTATAGGGCTTACGTGCAGACTAGATTTTGGGCAGAACGTTGCTACGAAGGGGTTGTGTGAAGTGTCCATATAGTGTAGTGAGGGAGAGTCAATGAGATCAAGAGGGATTATTCCCTATAGCTAGGGAACATTATTATGTCCATGCCAACATTATTTTTCAAAACCGATTATTAATTTGGTGTTGGTGCAAGCTACTAATGGCCTCAAATGGTACTGTATGTATGACCTATGTTAATTTCATGGCCCAAATTATTTGATATTGAAATTAATTTTCAAAACATTATAATGTGACTAGTAGAGATGTTTGATTTCCAAAGAATCACCAAAAATAATGAAAAGCATTAGCCCTTCATCCACTTTATCACTAATGAACAAATTTTGTATAATTGTTTATAGAATTCTTCATGAAGCATTTACTGAATTTACCTTTTGCTTCATATTAAACACTTGGTCCATAGAAATGGAATATTTAGAATAAAAGGTTAGGTTTTTACCCCATACCATGTCCTAGAAGAAGTTTATAGTGCATTAGAATCCATTATTTTATACCTTGAAGCATGAGTTAGGCCAAGAGACCCACTATTGATGTGCCAAGCCTTTTAATACGTCCCATATCCCATTCTTGCAGTGTATATTCCATACAAATGACTTATTAATGGTTTTAGGGTCAATTTTGGAACTATCGAAACACTAATGCATGCACATATTTGTTTGAATAAAAATAGAAAAGGCACAAAGAACAACTTAATTGTCTCTAAAAAACAAGGTCAACTCTACACAAGCACAAATATTTCCCATGAAACATTGTTATTTCAATATTTTTTTGTTTAATGTGATTGGGAAGACAATTTTTGTCAATTTCTTATTGTCATTGATCCTTGTGAATATGTGCAATAAATGAAATCAAGCAAGAAAATTTGATAGGAAGGAGCAAACCCTTGAAAAAATCAATGAAATAAGAGAAAAGGTAAATTTGGGTATGGAAAAACATAGGCATTCATAAATCACCACCTCAATCCTTGAACATCAGATGCCATGATGATCTCTACTTCATCATGATAGGTGAAGCATATGCATCCAATGGAGGACATTCCAATTCTTACACCAAATGAACCTTCAACCAATGTTCCATCAACAAACAATGATCAACTTTAAGAAGACATCCAAATTTTGGTAGACATAGAGTATATAGATGGCGAATTTAGATGTTCATATTTGTGAATAGGCTCATGTGATGTAAGCGGTTTTTGAATAGTTAGTTGTTCCTCATATTGGACATAAGCATGTCCAGAGCATTCTCAATCTTTACCATCAAGTGAATGAACTGCTACAATCTCTTGGTTAATTTTGGTTATGTCATGGTGATGGGTTCTAGACTTTGGGTTCACCTTCCTTACCTCATTTATCTAGTGTGCAAGGAAGAACTCCTAAATATGTTCATGTGGATGAAAGTTCCCTAGTGATCCTTGAAGGTAATTTACCTAAATGAGCTATTGAATGGTAGTGCAACAAAATTATTAAAGAGTATTTTGAATATAAAAAAATTGTGAATCTAAATGTCAATTAGTTGGCCTTGTTAAATTACACAGTTCAGTTATTGTTAGGATAATGTTAGGCATAAGAACAATTAAATTTTAGAGATCACTAATCATTTTTTTAGAAGCATTTAGGTTAGTTTTAATACAATTGGAAAGATACTTATTCAAAAGACCATATTGTGGCACATCGTGTATTGCCAAAATCTATTGCAAAGAAAACCACGGGGCAACATTGCTTTCTCTCACACGCATTTGGAATTTTTAAAATGTGTCAAATCCCTTCGAAAATATTCTATTAGAAGAGAAAGTCTCAACAAATTGAATGGAATTGATTATTGGGCCTTTGTTGGTAGGATGTCTCATTCCAACATGAAGTTAATTCAAGTAGTTAAGGGACTAGTCCAAAATTTAGGTATGAAAACACCAGGCCTTCATCAAACCAAAAAGATGTGCTAATCATGTTGAGAGTGTTGGTTTTTCATAAGAGATGATATTGTATGTGAATGAATATCTTATTACAATGATGAGTGTTCTATATATAAAGAACATATGGTGACCATGGTGACCATCCATGAAGAGATGTGTCCTTTGGGTAATAAATATATTTATACTTTATATTATATTACACATATAATATAAATATACTTTATGCTTTATGCTTTATGCTTTATGCTTTATTATATATATTTATACTTTATATCATAAATATATTATTACAATAATAATATTATAATTAATAATATTTCTTAATAATTAATAATCTCATTATTAATTATCAATCTGGTAGAATGTATTTTTGATGCTACCCAAACATCAACACTCCCTCTCAGCGAGGGAGACATTCTACATTTTTCTAATATTACCTTTGAAGATTACATGTGGGTAGCTCTCACATAGCTTCAACATGTCACCATGACATCCATTACCTCGCAATGCATATGTACTTCATCATGTGAACCCTTGTGACTTCACAACCAATGCATCCAAGGCTTGTGGGTAGTTCTCAAATACTACAACATGTCCCCAAGACATCCACTACCTTACAATGCATATGTACCTCATCACCTGTACCCTTGTAACTTCACAACATGCATATGGGGTCGGTGGTTATCTCTCCAATAGCTACAACATGTCATCACGAGACTATCCAGTTTCCCACAGAAAATTGGATATCTTATGCATGATATCCAATACCTTGCAATAACATATGTACCTCGTCTCTTCAACATGCATCTAGGGTCGGTGGGTATCTCTCTAATGGCTACAACATGTCATCATGGCATCCACTACCCTGCGATAACATCTGAAGCCATCACTCCATCTGAAGAGGGAATACATCGAGCTTGTCCCTGAAGTACTTGAACTTCATCCTTGACAATGGCTTTGTCAGCACATCTGCAACCTTATCACCGTTAGCCACACATTGGAGCCACACTGCTCCCTTATGCACCATATTGGAGCCTCATTTCTCCATTATGTACCAAGTGCCTAGAAACCAAGTGTCACTTCCATGAGACATAGACTCAAAGTCTGATAGCACACGAGCTCACATCCATTGATTGTTGAACATGTGAATCTATACATCCTTAGATATCCATAGTGAAACATGACATCACCCCATGAAACCAAGGTCTGTGGGTAGCTCGCAATAGCTACAACATGTCCCCAGGACATCCACTCCCTGCGATGCATTAGTACCTGATCATGTGCACTCATGTCTCAGTGCAAGCCCTCGAATATCCATAGTGCAACATGACTTCACCCCGTGCAACCAAGGTTTGTGGGTAGCTCTCAATAGCTACAACATCTCCCTAGGACATCCACTTCCTATGATGCATCAGTACCTGATCATGTGCACTCATGTCTCAGTGCCAACCCTTTTTCATGTTGGATGAGAACACTCAGTGCCAACCCTTTTTCATGTTGGATGAGAATACTCAGCGTCAAACCTTTTTCATGTTGGATGAGTTTCACATGTCTCAGTGTGAACATGACTTCACCCCATGAAACTAAGGTATATGGGTAGCTCTCAATAGCTACAACATGTCCCCATGACATCCACTCCCTGCGATGCATCAATGCCTGATCATGTGCACTCCTGTCTCAGTGCCAACCCTTTTTCATGTTGTATGATAACACTCCCTCTGAAGAGGGACCACACCAAGCTTTCCCTTGAAGTACTCAAACTTCATCCTTGATGACGGCTTGTTAAACATGTCTACAACTTAATCCTCTGTAGTCACGAAACTGGAACCTCATTGCTCCCTTCTGCACTATATCCCTGATAAAATAATATCTGATATTGATATGCTTCGACTTGTCATAGAAAACGAGGTTCTTTGAAAACTTCATGCAACTCTGGTTGCCACATCAAATTTAGGTCACCTCCAGTCTGAGACCAATTAACCAAGACAAAAGTTCTCTAAGCCACACTACTACTGCACATGCTGCCAAATACTCAACTTCAACCGTACTGAGAGCCACACATGACTTCTTCCTACATCCAATGGATCCTCCTACTCCTTACTGTAGTACCCAGCTCCCTCTGGAACTGAATTTCCAGCTCCCTCTCAAGCATTGATAGTCAACTAAATCTTCAACCTGTTGACATCTTCACTTGTCCTCCAGAACAAGTCTCATCACCGTCTTCTTGTAGGTCTTACCTACAAGTAAAATTTAGTCCAATAGTCATCAATTTTCGAATCCACACTGCTTTGCGCTTTGCTGCACATGCTTCCACATACTCTGACTCAACCATACTGAGTGCTACACACAACTGCTTCATGTTGCTCCATGAAACCATACTGGAGCCTAGACTGAAGCAATATGTCGAAGTACTCTTCCAATAAGGAATACTGTCGGCCCAATCTGAATCTGAATATCCATATAACACGAACTCATGGTCTGTCACATACCATCTGTGTGTATAAAGTAACATCCATAGTCTCTGAATTCATGTCCTACAACAACTTCAGATTTGGTACCAAAGGTGTAGCCATTGCCTTGCATCTTCACCTTACATAGTAACTCCAAAAATTAACCTCTAGTACAATTGTACATTTCTGCATGCTTTCTTCACCATCGGATCGATCTTGTCCTCCATGTAGTCACCAATGCAAATAGAATCAACACTGCATTTCCACATGAGACACCTATCCCATGCTTTTCTTTTCTCCAACACTTATCTCTCTTGTTTTCCTGAGCCCTCCTGTGAGGGAGTTAAGCATGGTCCCGCTACGATACCATGTCGGTTTTTCATAAGAGATGGTATTGTATGTGAATGAATACCTTATTACAATGATGAGTGTTCTATATATAAAGAGCATATGGTGACCATCCATGAAGAGATGTGTCCCTTGGGTAATAAATATATTTATACTTTATATTATATTATACATATAATATAAATATACTTTATATTTATGATTTATGCTTTATACTTTATTATATATATATATATTTATACTTTATATCATAAATACATTATTACAATAATAATATTGCTTAATAATTAATAATCTCATCATTAATTATCAATCTAGTAGAATGTCTTTCCGATGTTGCCCAAACATCAACAGAGAGGGGGCTCCAAGGGCCATGAATTTCACATTAAACATTGTCTTGACATGACACTGATAGAACTCTATGAGAGATCCATGAATGAGCACAAGGAATTGAGCATGGGCCAAATATCTTTAAAGAAATACAAACCTTGGTACGTTAGAATATGCATGGACCATAATACATGCTACTGCAAATACCACATAGAATTTGATTATTATTATAGCACATATATACATATCCATTTTGTTTTTCATACTAAGCATTTGTATGAATGTGTATCCATACTAATTCCAATTCATCAAGAGACTTTATTCATAGCATCATGTGTCCAAGGCCTCATTAACAAACACATTATGCTAAGTCTTGGTTAGGTGGGACATACCCCAAGCGAGGTGGATTTGCATTATTGATCCAATGTATTCATGAAAGTGGGGAGCATGAATTTGGGGGAATTTTGGTTAACATGCAAAGCTTTAAATATGTTACTTGTGAACTAGATGGTGGGAAAGAAAGGAAAATAATAGCAATGGTGATGTCCCAAGTTAGAGTTGTGTACTTCTAATATATTATTTCAAATTGCATTTAGAAATTAGGCATATAGTTTTAAAATGTTACGTTGAACTCATGCCCTAATTTTCATGTCACTAGTAATGAGTATGTGATTTCATCAAGGAATTTTTCGAAAAACCCCAAGAATATGTTCATCTTGTCCATGTGGTGTGATGGAGAGATGAACAATTTAGAATATGTAGGGGTACCTTTCCCCTTGATACTATACTTTTAGTTGTGGGTTTTGTTGAGAACTACACCCTCCAACCACAAAATGAGATCTAAAGCCAATCTTATCATTCAAATCAAGTCAATATAATAGTACATATCACATGTAGGCATGAGCCAGATAACAATAAAGACAAGAAAGTATTGAAGGAGTCTAACTTTTTCATAAGTGATGATAGGTGCCATGACTTGCATTATGTACAACATTACTTTCAGATGTTCTATGATCACTTGGAGAGAGATATACAAATGGATCAAAATTGGATTTGGTTGGATGGTTATGTAGGCTAGTTTAAAAATGCCCATGCATTTTAATAGTTGAGTTTGTTAAACAAAAAATGCAATGTTCCATATATTTGGAACTATTTTGAGATCTTGCATGGTGAAGGTGAACACACTAGAGTTGGTGCATGTGTCAAAACTACATTATATAGGAACGAGATGAAATTGATAAATCCCCCTATTCAAGATGCAAAATCTGTATTCCAATAGTATTCTACATTAATGGCAGATGGAACAAAAAGGTGAGAAGAATCAACAAGGAGAGGATAGGTGCAAATAATTTTTTGGGATGCGGTTGATGTAAATTGGTGACATGCATACCATTGCAACATAGTACATGGAACTATTGGATTTAATTTAGTTCAAAGTTCAAACAACCTCATATTTGAAACATGGACATGAAGTCTTTCTCACTTTTGTGGACCATGCAATAATGGTGAATGGGGTGATTGTGAATTAGACGACTAGGTTGATGCATGGGATTGCATATAACTTGCAATAGATCCATGTGTAATTGTTGAATCAACCTAGTAAGAGGAGGAATGGTCATTTATTTCACCAGATAAGGATCATGTCTTGGATCTTGTACAACTAAGTATGTTACAGTTGGAAAGACTTGAAAATATTGTGGCAAAATATATGAGATTTTGTGATTTATCTATTTAGTTATATTCTATGTCCTATTAAACTCCTACAAACTTCATTTTTGTAGGACATATATGCATAGTGGTTGCCTTGAAACATGATGAATGGAGCACTGATTATTGGTTGGAATGATGCCAAGAGGGGAAGCAAACCATGACGATGAATGCAATGAATTTATGATTCACTTGACGGTTGTTAAACATGATTAATACCTTACACTTGATGAAAACTCAAGAAAGACATGTAGTTATGTATTCATGGATTACAGATAAAGTGCATCTATATATCACTTTATGAACTTAGTCATTGATACAAACTTGCACCTACAAAAATGTGTAGAAAGATCTTATCAAAGGTACAATATTTCTCACCTCATACAGAGCATGAGAAATTGGTGTAGACCATTTGAGTAACATAGATGATCTAGATGATCTACTTGAATAACCTCAAGTATATAGGTGAGGTAAAATAACATGTTAAATATTATGTTCTATTTAGAGGTAGTGTGTTGTTTGTTATTTTTGTTATTTTTTCAATGCATTTACATGTGACAACATTGTGAGTTGTGATCGTTGGTGGGCTTTAATTAAACATTATTATCAAGGTTGGTTATGGTTTTCTTTTGGTGATGACATACACTATTTCTATCAATTGAGAGACAAAGAACATGAAATTCATATAGGGTTTTCATTTAGTTATGCTTTCCATTTTTTCTCTTTCAATAGTTTTCCACATCATATTTATCTTCTTTTCCATATTTTGTTTTAGTGGGGTGTCCTTGAGGATTTTCAAATCTAGATTTCCTAAATTTAAACATGGGTTTTATTTAGATATATTGTTCATTAGAAGTTTTGTTTGTTAATATGTGATATGGACATGGGAAGAGAAAATATGAACTAGGGCTGGCATTAAGGTAAAAAAAATTGTCGGCTCCCTCAAAGAAAAAACAACAACAAAATGTTTGTTTAGATTTACTTTAGTTTTTTTCATATTAAAAAACAAAATATGAAAAAAAATATTATGAAATTCAAATGAGATAGAACACTTCATATATATTTTAATAGTGATAAAGTATTATTTTTATTGTAAATAAATTATTCTTTATTTTAAAAAAAATTCTTATTATAAAATGTACTATTACTTATTATTTACTATTTTAGCATAATTTTGCAATATAATTAAACAGAAAAGGACAAAAATATTTGTTATTATAAAGTTCACCATTACTTACTATTTATTATTTCAGTACAATTTTTATAATGAATGATTAAACCCAAAATGAACCAAAAAAACAATTAACAATTTTTTTTTTTAAACAATATATGCATATTATGATTTAAAAAAATCTTGAAACAACACATCTAATATTTACTCGTTCCCACATTCAAAACATTATCATATAATCACCAAAACATACTTACATCCAAATATATACATATATGATATGCACTTAAGAAGAGGTCATTTCACATCAACCTATATGTCGTCTATTTTTCATTTGCATTGATGATATTGTTGCATATATAAATACGATGGGCATAGAGTCCACAAAAGTGGAAGTGTTTTTATGTATTTTAGGAAAAACAGTGGTTTGGAAGATTAGAAATGAATGCATCAAAACATCAAGTGTAATGGAAGCTGAGACTCTTATTTAACCAATTGCCTTTTCTATATATATATATATATGTGTGTGTGTGTGGGGTAGATTATAAGCATATTTGTCAAATTACATAGTAGAATATGGTAGATTATAAGTATATTTGTCAAATTACATAGTAAAAGTTCAATCTTGAATTTTGGCTTTTCTCATCGGTCAAATAATATTATTATTATTATTATTATTGTGAGATGTGATCGTTAGTAGGATTTAATTAGATGTTATTGTGGAGGATAGTTAATGATAGACACAATATCTATCAAATAAGATGAAATTGAAAGACACAAAGAATTTAGAATTTGTGTGTAAGCATTCATTTATTCATTTAAGGTTAGTGAGAGGTAACACCGATTTTGCATTAAGGGGTCAAATTTTGAAAACTCTATCCTAGGAGCATGTGGATGACATATTCACATTGACTACTTCAGTGATATTTTCTCATCCTAGCCCTATATTACTTCCTTACTCATGTTACTTGAGTAATATTCTCTCATCTTAGCCCTATACTTATATATATTGGATAATTGGTCATGGGCATGACTAATTGAAGCAACAATGTTGTCAAATGAAGTGGCAAAGAAAACACAAGATGATTCTTTAGTATTCTTAATCTCATCAATTGGGTTTCTAATTTCATCTAAACATTGATTAATCTCTGTGTATGGGCCTCGTGAGGGTTAGCATTTGGGTTTGGATCAAGGTTTTATTCCATCTTAAACAACAACTGAATAATTTTAGAAACTAATTAAATTTGTATGATTTAACAAATATAAAAATGATATTTGGAATAAAACTACTTTGAAATGAGAACTCCTCTATATGAAATGCTAAATGTCAATCATTCCCACCTCCCTCATGCTTGTCCTCATTGGATCTAAGTTTAATTAGCAACAAAACATGCACATGGGTTGGAGAAAAAATGCCAATGATGCTCGCCTCCCTCGTGCTTGTCCTCATTAGATCTAAGTTGAAGTAGCAACAAAACATGCATGTGGATTGGAGAAAAAATAGAGAAAAGAGGGCATGGGTTGGACAAAATAGTGGAAAATAGATTATGACTTACAAAAAAAAGAAGACAAAGGAACATGCACACATTAATAAAGTGTACACATAATTAACTTGTGTGTACCTTTAATACACACATTTTTGCACATAGATTAAAATATAATTGGAGGGAAACATGGAAGAGGGTATGGTGTGGAGGTTTGACAAGGGCAAAAACAATTCAAATAGGAATGCATATGCATTTCTATTTTTCTGGATGCACATCTTGGCTCGAAAAATTGCGAAGAAGGAAAATCATTTTTCAAGCCTGTGGAATAGGTAGGTGGCCACCTATATCCACCTGGATCAATCCTCCCTCCTTAGGAAGCAATGATATCCATTGCGTTGAGTTCTCAAGGGAGAGAGGGAAGCATTTGTTGAATCTGAATCTTGGTGTGTTGCTTGCCTTGCTAGAGAAGTTATGTTGCTTAGTTTGTTGAAGGCTGTCACGAACCTGTTGTTGGCGGGGTTGAATCTGTTCAACCAATCGGGCTACATGAGATGCCTATTTGCAGAAGGAATATTTGCTCTTTGTTGTAGTCTTGTTGACCCTCTTTTGTGTGATAAAAGGAGCTTGGACCGAGGTTGTAGTGGTTGCAGTATCCTTATGTTCACCTTTTGAACAGATTGTGAAGAAGCTGAATTTCATAGTATGAGATACTACCTTGCGGCATTGTTTAGGTGGGACAATAGTTGGAATTACCTCTAGTATTCTATAGAGATGACCCCCCAGAGTAAAAATGACACTGCGGAGTCGAGACTCATAAATAGCATGGCGATTCCACATATATGCTTGGCCCAATAGAACATCACAAACATCTAGTGGGGAAACATCACATAATACCTCATCTTTGAAGGGTTGGATGCCATATGACAATCGACACTACTGGCTGACACGAATATCTCGTCCTTAGCAAAGCCACCCGATGTTGTATGGTTGCGGGTGTGGTATTTTCGACAATCCCAACTATTTGACGACCTATGTTGAGATGAGTTTCTTCTGGCTTTCGATATCAACAATAAAATGCAACGGGATCCCCTTCACCCACATCTGTGAATGAAAAAGGCACTCCCCCTCTTCAGGATCTGTTGGTTCTTCTAGTTGAATTTTTGCGGTCGCAACTATAGCAGTGGGATCTGTGTCAATGATCTCTCTTCTATCAGTATTTTCTGAATCATATTCTAAATCAGGGTTCAACTCCTTGTCTTTGATCTCGACCACCAATGACTATCTGAGTGACATTCATCGGTGTTGTGCCAAAGGATTTTATGGAAATCACACCATTTTCTAGTGTTCTTCTTTGTCTATCCATGATCCTTCTTTTCCTGTGGCTTGGACTGGTTTTCAGGAAGCTGTGTGTTAGGGTCGTCTTTATCATACTTTGGTTGTTGTAGATTTGCAGACCCAAACTCCCGTTTTTTCTTGTGCTTAAATTTCTGCTTAATTTTAAAAACATATTGATAAGCAGTACTGAGTGATGAGTTGTCCAGAAAATCCATTTCAGTTTGGATGTATCTGTCTAGAGCCCCATGGTATTTCAAAACCAAATGTCACTCGGAGTCTTTGATACCCAGCTTGGTGTGCAAGGTATGGAAGGTATTGGTGAACTCTAAAAATGCTTGGCCCCTCTCTTGTCGCAATGTGGTCCATCTCATGTATCAGTCCTCATAGTTGCCAACAGGGTAATACTGTTCCTTTACCACATCCCCAAAAAAATCCCAAGTGGGATCAACCCCATATATTCCAAAGTCTGTGGAAATTCGCTCCTAGTAAGTTTCCCACCATTGTTTGACATGGGGGAGAGCCTTAAGGAGCACGAAGGTGATCTTTTCTCCGTCGAAAAAATTGTGAACAGAGAAATAACCTTCTAATAGATTTAACCATTTGTCTAGGGCATCCGCATATATCTGACCTTCAAATATAGGAATATCAAAATTGACCTGTACCTTGAAAGGTGAAGTTCCTCCAAAGTGGTCGTTTGATGAAGATGCGCCTGCTACTATTGGCAGGCATTGAAGGATGTGGGCAAAATTCTCCATCATTTCGTCTCTCTATCGTGTGAGAGCTTGCTCGAGCAACAGATTAATAAAATCGTCTGCTCTGTCATTTTTCTTTTCTTCTGCCATGGAGGGTTTCTTGGGCGTGCAAGAGCGATTTTCCTCAAGAGAGACAAGCTCGAGACCCAACTTGCTATACTCTAACCCAGTCGAGGACATGCACTGAGAAAAACGATCAAGAGAAGCATGCTCTGATACCACTGATCTAGATTATTTTTTAGAATGAAATGAAAGCAGAGATATTACAATGAAATACACATAAATATTTCCAGAAACAGAGAAATACAGTAATACATTATTTATATTAATGAAAGAAATGTACAGAGACTGTAAAAATACAGAGTGAAAGACTCGCTAGAATGGTGGCAACTTATCTATGAGAAGAGATGTGACGGCTACTTGCATCCGCAAGAAGATGATCGTTACAATGAGGCTCCAAAGGCCTTTTTAACACAAGTAAAATAAAAAACCCTAACCCTGGAAGATGAAAATCCAAAAAGGTTTGTGGGCCCCGATGGGGGTAGTTGATACGTCAACTTCCTAGGGGCGTAAATTTTGCATATGATCTCTGTTTGGGGCACTCGATACACCGTTGGAAAGGTATAACCAAGAAGAACAATTTTCGGCTGGCCTAGGTTAGTGTCATAGGCAGTCACCTAGGCCCCAAATCCCCAAAAAACGTCGCTTAGGGCCTCAAAACGGCCCCAGAAGTTTAGAACCCGAAAAACTGCCAAGATGGAAAACTGTTTTTCGAGCCCGTGGAATAGGTGGGTAGCCATCGATATCCACTTGGATCAATAGCGCATAGAGTAGCATCATTATCATGTTTTTTTGATAACCCGTCCACAACCAAATTCTCCTTCCCTTTTTTATAAAGAAAATCGAAATCAAAGACCTGGATTTTGCTCACCCATTTTTGCTACTTTGATGAAAGGTTTTTCTGAGTTAAAAAATACTTCAAGCTATTGTGGTCTGTTTTCATGAGAAATTTCCTTCCCAACAAGTATTGTTTCCACTTAATCAAGGCATGCATAATTGCCAACATTTCTTTGTCAATGTTGATTTTCTTTGCTCCCTTGGTTTGAATTTTTTACTTTCGAATGCGATGGGATGATTATCTTGCGTAAGTATGACACCTAATCCAGCTCCCGAAGCATCACATTCAAGGACAAATGATTTGGATAAATCTGGTGTTGACAAAACTAGAGTGGATGTCATTAAGAGATTCAAATTTCTAAAACATGCTTTAGCTTTTTCATTCCACTTAAATGCATATTTTTTCAATAATGTTGTTAGTGGGGGCACGATTTCTGCATAGTTTCGAACAAACCTTCTATAGTACCTGGTAATACCCAAGAATCCTTGTAATGATGTGATTAATTTGGGGCTATGCCACTCAATAACTGCTGCAATTTTCTTTGGATCAACCTTGATTCCTTCATCTGATACAACATGTCCCAAAAATACTATCTCTTTTTGTCCAAAACTACATTTGGATTTGTTAGCATAGAACTTATTCTCTTGAAGTATTTTTAATACTGTCTTAATGTGCTTGAGGTGTGAGTTCCATTTCTTACTTTAAACAAGGATATCATCAAATAAGACAAGCACAAACTTTTGTAGGTATGGATGAAATAAATCATTTATTACTGCTTGGAAGGTAGCGGGAGCATTGGATAGGCCGAAAGGCATGACTCATAATTCATAGAACCCTTCATGGGTACATAAAGCAATTTTAGGAACGTCTTCCTCTTGAATTCTTATTTGGTAAAACCTAACTTCAGGTCTAGTTTGGAGAAATATTTGACGCCATGGAGCTCATCTAATAACTCATCCACAATTGGAATTGGAAATTTATCCTTTATCATAATTTTGTTTAGTTCCCAATAATCAATACAGAGTCTATATGATCCATCCTTTTTCCTAACAAGTATGACTAGAGCTGAGAAAGGACTCTTTCTTTGTGTAATAACACCACAATCCAATAATTGTTGAACCAAGCATTGAATTTCTATCTTATGTTGGTGTGACTCTCTATAGTATTTTTTTCTAATTGGTGCAGAATCGTGGATTAATTCTATGATGTGATCTCTAGAACGAGGTGGAGGAAGCCCACGAGGAAGTTCTTGAAAAATGGTGTAATATTTTCCAAGATTTTTTTCCAATTTCTTGGGATCGTCATTTTTGTCCTCTTTAGTAGTGCCCTCTATTACATAGCAATGTAAGAAATAAGCATGGGCTCCCTTTTTAATATTTTTTTCCATTCTATTGGACGAGACTATTTGTAGGGGGGGGACACTTAATTCCATGTAATTTGTACTTTTCCTCATTTTGATAAAACCTTATAAATCGCTCTTGTAAGTTTAATCCAATGGTACCAAGCGTGGCTAGCCACTAGGCCCCCAAGACAATAAATACCCCTCTGATTGGCATAGCATACATAGGAGATTTTAATTTTTAGTCACTCATGGATATTTATACCTTGTGGAATTTCCCATCACATGACATAGTCCTATTTCCTGGGATGGAGACTTAAAATTCATAGGTAGGATGAATGAATATCTTTAATTGTCTTCCTATGTTTGTATCTATAAAATTGTGTGAATTTCCACTATCGATGAGCACTGTTACTTTAGTTTTCTTAACATATCCATAAACTTTCAAAGTTTGGGGATGAGAAATACTCGTCATTGCAGCAACATGGAGTGTCGAATTTGCGTTTTGATTCCCTAACTCATGGAGATTTTGTGAGTCTTCATTATTTGTTTCTTCATTGGATGAAGATATGTCCCTTTCTTCTTCGTCCTTGTCACTGTCATTCTTGTCTATTTTGCAATGAAATTTTATTTTCTCTTTGCACTTATGCCCTGGTTTCCAATTAGGTGCGTTACATTTAAACATTGGTCCTTAACGTCATCTTGTCTCGTGTCTGGTTGTGGTGTCATTTTGTGAGGGGGAATATATTTGGAGCTAGAGACTTCGAGTGAGTGCCATGTTGTCTTTTGATATACTTTAAGTTTATTTTCAACGATTTTAGATTTCTATCGAGCTTGCTTGATATCTTTAATGCCAAGTAGTTCGACCTCATTTCAGATATTTTCCTTCAATAATGATAAGGTTATTTGTAGTATCCAATCTTCTGATATATTATGTACATGAGTGGCTAACACATGTAAATTCTAAAAAAAATCTTCCACTATACCAGACTGTTGTAATTAGGTGAGTTTAGCAAAAACCCATTTTTCTTCTGTGTCGAGAAAACGTAGGAAGAAGTTCTTTTTTAATATAACACAGTCTCTTGCTAGAGATTTGGATTTTTCTCTCCACCATAGGAACCATTCATACACAAATTCCTTCTGATGTATAGATGTGACATTAATTTTTTCTTCATCATCATAAATATGATAATACCTGAAGTACTGCTCAATTTTATTTACCCATCTTGTTGCTTCTCTTACATCTGATCCATCAAATTCTGGAACAATAATCTTTGCCTTGGGCATGCCATTATTAGACGTCCCCATGTTAGGCAAGTGATGTGATTGGTGAGGCCCCCATTGCAAAGTTGAGTTACCTGGGATTCTACTCTCATTTGTGATTGATTTGAGCTCTAATCTCATGTCATGGTAGTTTTTATTGAATTCTGCTAGTTCTTCATTTAGTTTGCCAATTTGGGCATCGAACGAAGTACTTACTTGATTCATAAGGCCTGTAAAAAACTCTTTAGAGTTTTTTCTTAGCATCAACGTGGGGGAAGTGTTGTCCTCTGTCTTTTTATATTCTTCTCTCGAATTTCTCCTAGTGTTTCTCATGTTGAGGTCGATGTATTAAATATTTATTATATTTAATATTTTAATATTAAATATAGGGTATGTATCAACTGGAAGGAAAATAGTGGAGGAGGGAGAATTAAGGTTCTAGGATTTGGACAAAGAGAAAATCGTGGAGGAGGATGGAGGGATCTGTGGGGAGAGGGTTGCAGGAAGGTGGTGAATGAGGAAGTCAGGGCGAATGAGGAGGGCCAAAGCGAATGGACGAGGGACGAATGAAGAAGTCAAATGGAGGGAGAAATGGGCAAATCGAGGGCGAATGGAGGGCGAAATGGGTGAAATGTAGGTCATGATAGGAAGGGAATGTGAATGGAGGTCGAACTGGGTTTTGGAAGTGGGAGTGCGTGCGAGAGGAACTTTGTGAGGTCACACATATGGGAGTGGGCGAGGGACTGCAGAGGAGGCAAGGAAAACATAACGCCCTGGTACCAATTGGAACGATGAAATCTAAATACAACAATAAATGTATTGAATAACATATAATATTCTTTATTCAATGATAAATTTTGGTGTACAAAATGTGTATATATACACATAATTGGGTAAAGTCACGTCTCTTTATGCAAAGAGCGTGACTTTAAATTTTAATAAGTTTTAAACGTAATATATAAAAATATATATATTACGGTGCACAACCAAGGAGGGTAGGTTGGAAGAGAGAAAGAGGAGCTTTGCGGTTCTGAGGAAGCTTAGACAAAGAGGGGCGAGATCCCTCAAGGAGTGAAGTCACTCCACATGGGAGGACTTGTGCTGCCTTGAATTGATTCTGTGAAGAATATGGGGTGACCTTCTTTTGGGATGTATTTGGGGAAGTCTGGAAACATAGGTTTGTTGGAGGCATGTGTAAGACATAACCAAAATCTATGAAGTCTTCGGTAATGAAGGGGAAACAAGTCTGCGGTTGAGGGCATGTCTGAGGTGCACCACAAAAGGTTGCGGAGATGGTTGTGATAGAGAGTCTTGGTGTGAAGAATCTATGTATGAGTGTCTTGGTGAGGTGAGGTGAGTCGTGTGACTTTTCCTATGTTGTAAACCGAGTTGATAATGCTCATATTGTAATTGTTTCACAATAACAAAGACTTAGTCGGGTGTTAGGAATGGTTCATGTCACCCACACTATTTTTGTGTATGTCCTTCATTTGTTTCGCTATTGTTCTCTTGGTTTCTCATGTTCATGGATGTATGCTTATATATGACTAAGTGTTAAACTATTATCAATTGTCTCAGTATACAAGAGTTGCACTAGAGTAGGAGTGTGACTTGTCAATAGCCTAAGATAGAGTATGGGTATGCTCTAGGTGAAGAGGTGTATTCTAGATGAAGTATCCTTGGTGTTGCCAAGAAGCCAAGTGATACATGTTGTGGTGTTGAACACCCTCAAGATTAGGTGCACGATTGCAAGATTCGGCTAGGCACATTATGGGGACATGACAATAGCCATGAAGAATTTGGAAACATCGTTTTTGATTGTGTGATCAAAATATTGTTCTACTTCACAAAATCACATCATGTCACAACATGGGATTTTAAACTGAGTGGAAAGGATAACATTTTTCCTCATAACCACTCAATCTAAACCCACTTAACAAGATATACACATTTAATTTATGTAAAATTGTGTAATTAATAAATCTTGAACAATTTAATGGCTTATTTAATTTGTTTTCTATATTAATTAAGGTCACAACATCATTCTAAAAATATTTATCATAGACTCCAACTAATCAAATCCAAGAGAATTCATTGATATTATTAGAAACAACATGAAACTAGCTAGTTAATTGAAGCCCATTTCTAAAGAATTAGGGCTTGTTTTGGATTTTCATGGGTCCACTAATATATTTTCATGTTTAGATTCCATCCTTTTGTTTTTTGATATTTTGAACCCTTAATTTGTAGACCACTTTTTTGTTCACTAAATTTTTGTACAACTTATGAACAACAAACTTTTGAAAACAACATATTTTCAAGAACATTGATTTGTTACCACTACGAGGTCTTTGCTTGGACCTTGTAAAAAATATCATAGATTATTAGTTGACATATCAAGATTGGAGATTAATGTAAAACAAATGGAAGAATTGATCTTAGGCATTGCTTTTGCTATCATGTACCATGTTTTTTTTGTAGTAACTAACTTGTAGTTTGTCATGATGTCTACTATATGAATTTTTTTTAGGTCATTCCAATATGTCTTCACGTGAAAAATTATTTTATGCAGGTTGAAGAATCTTTCCCCTTCTCCATTACTTTATGTTGGAAAGGACATGCCCCCACCTTGGAAACAAATGAAGGAAGCATAGCAATGCAATCAAATAATGTTTTATTCTCAAAGGGAAACCCAATACCCAATAGAAAAATGCTAACATTTCATAGGGTAGGCACCTTCAATTAAGATGTTTTTAAGCTAATATGAAGGATTTGCTACCTGGAACATCTCCAAAGATCAACTCTTTCATTGTAATCATCTCTCTTCCATTTGTTTACCTTTTTGGTGTGTGAAAGTGTGTTTTATGGAGGATTTTTCCTTGAATTTGGTGATGGTTTGTATTGGTGTATCGTTGTTTCAACCTTGTTATCACACATGTTGTAGGTTGGGTAAATCCCAACCCAATCCATAAGATGGAGACAACTAAGGGAAGACCAACCCACTGTCACCTCAAATAGGTACTCCCATCACTTTAGAGGTGAAGTGATCACCTCAAAGGGGGAATCTCGGGTGACCCTAGGGGGAAATGAGATGGAAAGTGGTAATTTTGAATGGATTCCCCTATAGGTACAATTTATAGATGGAAGAAGGATTGGAAATGAGTCTCGGTAGTGGTCAATGGTTTCCAAGAAGTTTAAGCACCTATGGACAATGATAGTACCTTCCTGAGACACAAGAAAATCCAAGTATACAAGATATATGTTAGGTGGAAAAGAAATTTAATCTTGTTGTCCCTATTTGCAGAAGTCAACAAATATATATATCAGCAAGTAAATAGTTGTTAGGGCTGCTAAACAAATGCTAAAAGTCTGATAAATGATGCAAGAGATAAGCTAGCTAAACACTAGTGTAACTCTAATACAAGAGCACATGACTCTATCAATGAAACAAGGTTGTAAGAAACACATATTGTAGATATATTATTCATCCTTATTGATATTTGAATGAACTAACAAATGTAGATTTTCCTTACCAATTACAAGAGAGAGAGAGAGAGAGAGAGAGAGAGAGAGAGATCAAACCCTAGTTCACCAAGCAAATTACCATCGAAGAACAAGAACATAAGCCTTCAAGAGGGGTGCACCACATTATCTCAAGCATTCACCAAGAAATATCACCAATAATCATTTGCACAAGAGAGAGAGATACCAAGAATTCCCAAGAGGGTGCAAATTTCAACCAATATGTTTTCTCACAATGGGAGAGCTATGTCCAAATGAAATAGAGTTGATATATATTTATACAAAATGTTCTAAAACATGTTTGTCCACAAAACTTACGGTAAAACACAAGATAAGGGGTCAACAACCCTTACATTTCCCCTTTACAAAAGCAATATTATTTAATTCATAGTTTGTATATAAGAGAAACCCTAAAAACAAGGCGTCACCCCTTTTTTGGGCAACGTTTGACACTTTTGGTCAAGTCGTTGAGTTGGAGAATTAGGCCTCCAAAGGCCAATTGTCTTGAACCAAATCCTTTCTTCCACGATCCATGGGCCTCTTCCTCCAAAAGTTGCCGAATGTCCATCAAAAAATACATCACCACAACAACCTAGCCCTAAGGTGATGTCAAGCCCTCAAAAGGTGATCTGTTGGCCCTTTCAAGCAAGTCGTTTGACATGTATGGGTTGGGTAAGATCTTCCAAGGTGTCCTCTAGGCCTCCAAAGGCATGTCATCATAATCCAGAGTGTGGGGCCTTGGCATCCGATCTGTGGGCTTCAAACCCCAAGGAAGCCCAATCTAGGCTTGTTCTTCCAAAACTATCGACCAACTAGGTCCTGCAAAAACAAATGAATACATCCAAGGATCTCAAGTCAAATGCATCATGATGAGTAAATAAAATCAATAAAATATTCATCCAAGCATGTACATCCAAACTACCTCATCAAAATAAACAAGTGCTTCAAAGACCCTACACAATTTTCCAAGTTTAGGTATGAGAGGGTTGACAAAGCGACCTATTGGGTAAATTGTACCTCAAGTTTAGGAGTGTTTCCCAAG
>ML805285.1:277421-304015 GCA_009831015.1 Picea engelmannii
AAGTATATAGGTGAGGTAAAATAACATGTTAAATATTATGTTCTATTTAGAGGTAGTGTGTTGTTTGTTATTTTTGTTATTTTTTCAATGCATTTACATGTGACAACATTGTGAGTTGTGATCGTTGGTGGGCTTTAATTAAACATTATTATCAAGGTTGGTTATGGTTTTCTTTTGGTGATGACATACACTATTTCTATCAATTGAGAGACAAAGAACATGAAATTCATATAGGGTTTTCATTTAGTTATGCTTTCCATTTTTTCTCTTTCAATAGTTTTCCACATCATATTTATCTTCTTTTCCATATTTTGTTTTAGTGGGGTGTCCTTGAGGATTTTCAAATCTAGATTTCCTAAATTTAAACATGGGTTTTATTTAGATATATTGTTCATTAGAAGTTTTGTTTGTTAATATGTGATATGGACATGGGAAGAGAAAATATGAACTAGGGCTGGCATTAAGGTAAAAAAAATTGTCGGCTCCCTCAAAGAAAAAACAACAACAAAATGTTTGTTTAGATTTACTTTAGTTTTTTTCATATTAAAAAACAAAATATGAAAAAAAATATTATGAAATTCAAATGAGATAGAACACTTCATATATATTTTAATAGTGATAAAGTATTATTTTTATTGTAAATAAATTATTCTTTATTTTAAAAAAAATTCTTATTATAAAATGTACTATTACTTATTATTTACTATTTTAGCATAATTTTGCAATATAATTAAACAGAAAAGGACAAAAATATTTGTTATTATAAAGTTCACCATTACTTACTATTTATTATTTCAGTACAATTTTTATAATGAATGATTAAACCCAAAATGAACCAAAAAAACAATTAACAATTTTTTTTTTTAAACAATATATGCATATTATGATTTAAAAAAATCTTGAAACAACACATCTAATATTTACTCGTTCCCACATTCAAAACATTATCATATAATCACCAAAACATACTTACATCCAAATATATACATATATGATATGCACTTAAGAAGAGGTCATTTCACATCAACCTATATGTCGTCTATTTTTCATTTGCATTGATGATATTGTTGCATATATAAATACGATGGGCATAGAGTCCACAAAAGTGGAAGTGTTTTTATGTATTTTAGGAAAAACAGTGGTTTGGAAGATTAGAAATGAATGCATCAAAACATCAAGTGTAATGGAAGCTGAGACTCTTATTTAACCAATTGCCTTTTCTATATATATATATATATGTGTGTGTGTGTGGGGTAGATTATAAGCATATTTGTCAAATTACATAGTAGAATATGGTAGATTATAAGTATATTTGTCAAATTACATAGTAAAAGTTCAATCTTGAATTTTGGCTTTTCTCATCGGTCAAATAATATTATTATTATTATTATTATTGTGAGATGTGATCGTTAGTAGGATTTAATTAGATGTTATTGTGGAGGATAGTTAATGATAGACACAATATCTATCAAATAAGATGAAATTGAAAGACACAAAGAATTTAGAATTTGTGTGTAAGCATTCATTTATTCATTTAAGGTTAGTGAGAGGTAACACCGATTTTGCATTAAGGGGTCAAATTTTGAAAACTCTATCCTAGGAGCATGTGGATGACATATTCACATTGACTACTTCAGTGATATTTTCTCATCCTAGCCCTATATTACTTCCTTACTCATGTTACTTGAGTAATATTCTCTCATCTTAGCCCTATACTTATATATATTGGATAATTGGTCATGGGCATGACTAATTGAAGCAACAATGTTGTCAAATGAAGTGGCAAAGAAAACACAAGATGATTCTTTAGTATTCTTAATCTCATCAATTGGGTTTCTAATTTCATCTAAACATTGATTAATCTCTGTGTATGGGCCTCGTGAGGGTTAGCATTTGGGTTTGGATCAAGGTTTTATTCCATCTTAAACAACAACTGAATAATTTTAGAAACTAATTAAATTTGTATGATTTAACAAATATAAAAATGATATTTGGAATAAAACTACTTTGAAATGAGAACTCCTCTATATGAAATGCTAAATGTCAATCATTCCCACCTCCCTCATGCTTGTCCTCATTGGATCTAAGTTTAATTAGCAACAAAACATGCACATGGGTTGGAGAAAAAATGCCAATGATGCTCGCCTCCCTCGTGCTTGTCCTCATTAGATCTAAGTTGAAGTAGCAACAAAACATGCATGTGGATTGGAGAAAAAATAGAGAAAAGAGGGCATGGGTTGGACAAAATAGTGGAAAATAGATTATGACTTACAAAAAAAAGAAGACAAAGGAACATGCACACATTAATAAAGTGTACACATAATTAACTTGTGTGTACCTTTAATACACACATTTTTGCACATAGATTAAAATATAATTGGAGGGAAACATGGAAGAGGGTATGGTGTGGAGGTTTGACAAGGGCAAAAACAATTCAAATAGGAATGCATATGCATTTCTATTTTTCTGGATGCACATCTTGGCTCGAAAAATTGCGAAGAAGGAAAATCATTTTTCAAGCCTGTGGAATAGGTAGGTGGCCACCTATATCCACCTGGATCAATCCTCCCTCCTTAGGAAGCAATGATATCCATTGCGTTGAGTTCTCAAGGGAGAGAGGGAAGCATTTGTTGAATCTGAATCTTGGTGTGTTGCTTGCCTTGCTAGAGAAGTTATGTTGCTTAGTTTGTTGAAGGCTGTCACGAACCTGTTGTTGGCGGGGTTGAATCTGTTCAACCAATCGGGCTACATGAGATGCCTATTTGCAGAAGGAATATTTGCTCTTTGTTGTAGTCTTGTTGACCCTCTTTTGTGTGATAAAAGGAGCTTGGACCGAGGTTGTAGTGGTTGCAGTATCCTTATGTTCACCTTTTGAACAGATTGTGAAGAAGCTGAATTTCATAGTATGAGATACTACCTTGCGGCATTGTTTAGGTGGGACAATAGTTGGAATTACCTCTAGTATTCTATAGAGATGACCCCCCAGAGTAAAAATGACACTGCGGAGTCGAGACTCATAAATAGCATGGCGATTCCACATATATGCTTGGCCCAATAGAACATCACAAACATCTAGTGGGGAAACATCACATAATACCTCATCTTTGAAGGGTTGGATGCCATATGACAATCGACACTACTGGCTGACACGAATATCTCGTCCTTAGCAAAGCCACCCGATGTTGTATGGTTGCGGGTGTGGTATTTTCGACAATCCCAACTATTTGACGACCTATGTTGAGATGAGTTTCTTCTGGCTTTCGATATCAACAATAAAATGCAACGGGATCCCCTTCACCCACATCTGTGAATGAAAAAGGCACTCCCCCTCTTCAGGATCTGTTGGTTCTTCTAGTTGAATTTTTGCGGTCGCAACTATAGCAGTGGGATCTGTGTCAATGATCTCTCTTCTATCAGTATTTTCTGAATCATATTCTAAATCAGGGTTCAACTCCTTGTCTTTGATCTCGACCACCAATGACTATCTGAGTGACATTCATCGGTGTTGTGCCAAAGGATTTTATGGAAATCACACCATTTTCTAGTGTTCTTCTTTGTCTATCCATGATCCTTCTTTTCCTGTGGCTTGGACTGGTTTTCAGGAAGCTGTGTGTTAGGGTCGTCTTTATCATACTTTGGTTGTTGTAGATTTGCAGACCCAAACTCCCGTTTTTTCTTGTGCTTAAATTTCTGCTTAATTTTAAAAACATATTGATAAGCAGTACTGAGTGATGAGTTGTCCAGAAAATCCATTTCAGTTTGGATGTATCTGTCTAGAGCCCCATGGTATTTCAAAACCAAATGTCACTCGGAGTCTTTGATACCCAGCTTGGTGTGCAAGGTATGGAAGGTATTGGTGAACTCTAAAAATGCTTGGCCCCTCTCTTGTCGCAATGTGGTCCATCTCATGTATCAGTCCTCATAGTTGCCAACAGGGTAATACTGTTCCTTTACCACATCCCCAAAAAAATCCCAAGTGGGATCAACCCCATATATTCCAAAGTCTGTGGAAATTCGCTCCTAGTAAGTTTCCCACCATTGTTTGACATGGGGGAGAGCCTTAAGGAGCACGAAGGTGATCTTTTCTCCGTCGAAAAAATTGTGAACAGAGAAATAACCTTCTAATAGATTTAACCATTTGTCTAGGGCATCCGCATATATCTGACCTTCAAATATAGGAATATCAAAATTGACCTGTACCTTGAAAGGTGAAGTTCCTCCAAAGTGGTCGTTTGATGAAGATGCGCCTGCTACTATTGGCAGGCATTGAAGGATGTGGGCAAAATTCTCCATCATTTCGTCTCTCTATCGTGTGAGAGCTTGCTCGAGCAACAGATTAATAAAATCGTCTGCTCTGTCATTTTTCTTTTCTTCTGCCATGGAGGGTTTCTTGGGCGTGCAAGAGCGATTTTCCTCAAGAGAGACAAGCTCGAGACCCAACTTGCTATACTCTAACCCAGTCGAGGACATGCACTGAGAAAAACGATCAAGAGAAGCATGCTCTGATACCACTGATCTAGATTATTTTTTAGAATGAAATGAAAGCAGAGATATTACAATGAAATACACATAAATATTTCCAGAAACAGAGAAATACAGTAATACATTATTTATATTAATGAAAGAAATGTACAGAGACTGTAAAAATACAGAGTGAAAGACTCGCTAGAATGGTGGCAACTTATCTATGAGAAGAGATGTGACGGCTACTTGCATCCGCAAGAAGATGATCGTTACAATGAGGCTCCAAAGGCCTTTTTAACACAAGTAAAATAAAAAACCCTAACCCTGGAAGATGAAAATCCAAAAAGGTTTGTGGGCCCCGATGGGGGTAGTTGATACGTCAACTTCCTAGGGGCGTAAATTTTGCATATGATCTCTGTTTGGGGCACTCGATACACCGTTGGAAAGGTATAACCAAGAAGAACAATTTTCGGCTGGCCTAGGTTAGTGTCATAGGCAGTCACCTAGGCCCCAAATCCCCAAAAAACGTCGCTTAGGGCCTCAAAACGGCCCCAGAAGTTTAGAACCCGAAAAACTGCCAAGATGGAAAACTGTTTTTCGAGCCCGTGGAATAGGTGGGTAGCCATCGATATCCACTTGGATCAATAGCGCATAGAGTAGCATCATTATCATGTTTTTTTGATAACCCGTCCACAACCAAATTCTCCTTCCCTTTTTTATAAAGAAAATCGAAATCAAAGACCTGGATTTTGCTCACCCATTTTTGCTACTTTGATGAAAGGTTTTTCTGAGTTAAAAAATACTTCAAGCTATTGTGGTCTGTTTTCATGAGAAATTTCCTTCCCAACAAGTATTGTTTCCACTTAATCAAGGCATGCATAATTGCCAACATTTCTTTGTCAATGTTGATTTTCTTTGCTCCCTTGGTTTGAATTTTTTACTTTCGAATGCGATGGGATGATTATCTTGCGTAAGTATGACACCTAATCCAGCTCCCGAAGCATCACATTCAAGGACAAATGATTTGGATAAATCTGGTGTTGACAAAACTAGAGTGGATGTCATTAAGAGATTCAAATTTCTAAAACATGCTTTAGCTTTTTCATTCCACTTAAATGCATATTTTTTCAATAATGTTGTTAGTGGGGGCACGATTTCTGCATAGTTTCGAACAAACCTTCTATAGTACCTGGTAATACCCAAGAATCCTTGTAATGATGTGATTAATTTGGGGCTATGCCACTCAATAACTGCTGCAATTTTCTTTGGATCAACCTTGATTCCTTCATCTGATACAACATGTCCCAAAAATACTATCTCTTTTTGTCCAAAACTACATTTGGATTTGTTAGCATAGAACTTATTCTCTTGAAGTATTTTTAATACTGTCTTAATGTGCTTGAGGTGTGAGTTCCATTTCTTACTTTAAACAAGGATATCATCAAATAAGACAAGCACAAACTTTTGTAGGTATGGATGAAATAAATCATTTATTACTGCTTGGAAGGTAGCGGGAGCATTGGATAGGCCGAAAGGCATGACTCATAATTCATAGAACCCTTCATGGGTACATAAAGCAATTTTAGGAACGTCTTCCTCTTGAATTCTTATTTGGTAAAACCTAACTTCAGGTCTAGTTTGGAGAAATATTTGACGCCATGGAGCTCATCTAATAACTCATCCACAATTGGAATTGGAAATTTATCCTTTATCATAATTTTGTTTAGTTCCCAATAATCAATACAGAGTCTATATGATCCATCCTTTTTCCTAACAAGTATGACTAGAGCTGAGAAAGGACTCTTTCTTTGTGTAATAACACCACAATCCAATAATTGTTGAACCAAGCATTGAATTTCTATCTTATGTTGGTGTGACTCTCTATAGTATTTTTTTCTAATTGGTGCAGAATCGTGGATTAATTCTATGATGTGATCTCTAGAACGAGGTGGAGGAAGCCCACGAGGAAGTTCTTGAAAAATGGTGTAATATTTTCCAAGATTTTTTTCCAATTTCTTGGGATCGTCATTTTTGTCCTCTTTAGTAGTGCCCTCTATTACATAGCAATGTAAGAAATAAGCATGGGCTCCCTTTTTAATATTTTTTTCCATTCTATTGGACGAGACTATTTGTAGGGGGGGGACACTTAATTCCATGTAATTTGTACTTTTCCTCATTTTGATAAAACCTTATAAATCGCTCTTGTAAGTTTAATCCAATGGTACCAAGCGTGGCTAGCCACTAGGCCCCCAAGACAATAAATACCCCTCTGATTGGCATAGCATACATAGGAGATTTTAATTTTTAGTCACTCATGGATATTTATACCTTGTGGAATTTCCCATCACATGACATAGTCCTATTTCCTGGGATGGAGACTTAAAATTCATAGGTAGGATGAATGAATATCTTTAATTGTCTTCCTATGTTTGTATCTATAAAATTGTGTGAATTTCCACTATCGATGAGCACTGTTACTTTAGTTTTCTTAACATATCCATAAACTTTCAAAGTTTGGGGATGAGAAATACTCGTCATTGCAGCAACATGGAGTGTCGAATTTGCGTTTTGATTCCCTAACTCATGGAGATTTTGTGAGTCTTCATTATTTGTTTCTTCATTGGATGAAGATATGTCCCTTTCTTCTTCGTCCTTGTCACTGTCATTCTTGTCTATTTTGCAATGAAATTTTATTTTCTCTTTGCACTTATGCCCTGGTTTCCAATTAGGTGCGTTACATTTAAACATTGGTCCTTAACGTCATCTTGTCTCGTGTCTGGTTGTGGTGTCATTTTGTGAGGGGGAATATATTTGGAGCTAGAGACTTCGAGTGAGTGCCATGTTGTCTTTTGATATACTTTAAGTTTATTTTCAACGATTTTAGATTTCTATCGAGCTTGCTTGATATCTTTAATGCCAAGTAGTTCGACCTCATTTCAGATATTTTCCTTCAATAATGATAAGGTTATTTGTAGTATCCAATCTTCTGATATATTATGTACATGAGTGGCTAACACATGTAAATTCTAAAAAAAATCTTCCACTATACCAGACTGTTGTAATTAGGTGAGTTTAGCAAAAACCCATTTTTCTTCTGTGTCGAGAAAACGTAGGAAGAAGTTCTTTTTTAATATAACACAGTCTCTTGCTAGAGATTTGGATTTTTCTCTCCACCATAGGAACCATTCATACACAAATTCCTTCTGATGTATAGATGTGACATTAATTTTTTCTTCATCATCATAAATATGATAATACCTGAAGTACTGCTCAATTTTATTTACCCATCTTGTTGCTTCTCTTACATCTGATCCATCAAATTCTGGAACAATAATCTTTGCCTTGGGCATGCCATTATTAGACGTCCCCATGTTAGGCAAGTGATGTGATTGGTGAGGCCCCCATTGCAAAGTTGAGTTACCTGGGATTCTACTCTCATTTGTGATTGATTTGAGCTCTAATCTCATGTCATGGTAGTTTTTATTGAATTCTGCTAGTTCTTCATTTAGTTTGCCAATTTGGGCATCGAACGAAGTACTTACTTGATTCATAAGGCCTGTAAAAAACTCTTTAGAGTTTTTTCTTAGCATCAACGTGGGGGAAGTGTTGTCCTCTGTCTTTTTATATTCTTCTCTCGAATTTCTCCTAGTGTTTCTCATGTTGAGGTCGATGTATTAAATATTTATTATATTTAATATTTTAATATTAAATATAGGGTATGTATCAACTGGAAGGAAAATAGTGGAGGAGGGAGAATTAAGGTTCTAGGATTTGGACAAAGAGAAAATCGTGGAGGAGGATGGAGGGATCTGTGGGGAGAGGGTTGCAGGAAGGTGGTGAATGAGGAAGTCAGGGCGAATGAGGAGGGCCAAAGCGAATGGACGAGGGACGAATGAAGAAGTCAAATGGAGGGAGAAATGGGCAAATCGAGGGCGAATGGAGGGCGAAATGGGTGAAATGTAGGTCATGATAGGAAGGGAATGTGAATGGAGGTCGAACTGGGTTTTGGAAGTGGGAGTGCGTGCGAGAGGAACTTTGTGAGGTCACACATATGGGAGTGGGCGAGGGACTGCAGAGGAGGCAAGGAAAACATAACGCCCTGGTACCAATTGGAACGATGAAATCTAAATACAACAATAAATGTATTGAATAACATATAATATTCTTTATTCAATGATAAATTTTGGTGTACAAAATGTGTATATATACACATAATTGGGTAAAGTCACGTCTCTTTATGCAAAGAGCGTGACTTTAAATTTTAATAAGTTTTAAACGTAATATATAAAAATATATATATTACGGTGCACAACCAAGGAGGGTAGGTTGGAAGAGAGAAAGAGGAGCTTTGCGGTTCTGAGGAAGCTTAGACAAAGAGGGGCGAGATCCCTCAAGGAGTGAAGTCACTCCACATGGGAGGACTTGTGCTGCCTTGAATTGATTCTGTGAAGAATATGGGGTGACCTTCTTTTGGGATGTATTTGGGGAAGTCTGGAAACATAGGTTTGTTGGAGGCATGTGTAAGACATAACCAAAATCTATGAAGTCTTCGGTAATGAAGGGGAAACAAGTCTGCGGTTGAGGGCATGTCTGAGGTGCACCACAAAAGGTTGCGGAGATGGTTGTGATAGAGAGTCTTGGTGTGAAGAATCTATGTATGAGTGTCTTGGTGAGGTGAGGTGAGTCGTGTGACTTTTCCTATGTTGTAAACCGAGTTGATAATGCTCATATTGTAATTGTTTCACAATAACAAAGACTTAGTCGGGTGTTAGGAATGGTTCATGTCACCCACACTATTTTTGTGTATGTCCTTCATTTGTTTCGCTATTGTTCTCTTGGTTTCTCATGTTCATGGATGTATGCTTATATATGACTAAGTGTTAAACTATTATCAATTGTCTCAGTATACAAGAGTTGCACTAGAGTAGGAGTGTGACTTGTCAATAGCCTAAGATAGAGTATGGGTATGCTCTAGGTGAAGAGGTGTATTCTAGATGAAGTATCCTTGGTGTTGCCAAGAAGCCAAGTGATACATGTTGTGGTGTTGAACACCCTCAAGATTAGGTGCACGATTGCAAGATTCGGCTAGGCACATTATGGGGACATGACAATAGCCATGAAGAATTTGGAAACATCGTTTTTGATTGTGTGATCAAAATATTGTTCTACTTCACAAAATCACATCATGTCACAACATGGGATTTTAAACTGAGTGGAAAGGATAACATTTTTCCTCATAACCACTCAATCTAAACCCACTTAACAAGATATACACATTTAATTTATGTAAAATTGTGTAATTAATAAATCTTGAACAATTTAATGGCTTATTTAATTTGTTTTCTATATTAATTAAGGTCACAACATCATTCTAAAAATATTTATCATAGACTCCAACTAATCAAATCCAAGAGAATTCATTGATATTATTAGAAACAACATGAAACTAGCTAGTTAATTGAAGCCCATTTCTAAAGAATTAGGGCTTGTTTTGGATTTTCATGGGTCCACTAATATATTTTCATGTTTAGATTCCATCCTTTTGTTTTTTGATATTTTGAACCCTTAATTTGTAGACCACTTTTTTGTTCACTAAATTTTTGTACAACTTATGAACAACAAACTTTTGAAAACAACATATTTTCAAGAACATTGATTTGTTACCACTACGAGGTCTTTGCTTGGACCTTGTAAAAAATATCATAGATTATTAGTTGACATATCAAGATTGGAGATTAATGTAAAACAAATGGAAGAATTGATCTTAGGCATTGCTTTTGCTATCATGTACCATGTTTTTTTTGTAGTAACTAACTTGTAGTTTGTCATGATGTCTACTATATGAATTTTTTTTAGGTCATTCCAATATGTCTTCACGTGAAAAATTATTTTATGCAGGTTGAAGAATCTTTCCCCTTCTCCATTACTTTATGTTGGAAAGGACATGCCCCCACCTTGGAAACAAATGAAGGAAGCATAGCAATGCAATCAAATAATGTTTTATTCTCAAAGGGAAACCCAATACCCAATAGAAAAATGCTAACATTTCATAGGGTAGGCACCTTCAATTAAGATGTTTTTAAGCTAATATGAAGGATTTGCTACCTGGAACATCTCCAAAGATCAACTCTTTCATTGTAATCATCTCTCTTCCATTTGTTTACCTTTTTGGTGTGTGAAAGTGTGTTTTATGGAGGATTTTTCCTTGAATTTGGTGATGGTTTGTATTGGTGTATCGTTGTTTCAACCTTGTTATCACACATGTTGTAGGTTGGGTAAATCCCAACCCAATCCATAAGATGGAGACAACTAAGGGAAGACCAACCCACTGTCACCTCAAATAGGTACTCCCATCACTTTAGAGGTGAAGTGATCACCTCAAAGGGGGAATCTCGGGTGACCCTAGGGGGAAATGAGATGGAAAGTGGTAATTTTGAATGGATTCCCCTATAGGTACAATTTATAGATGGAAGAAGGATTGGAAATGAGTCTCGGTAGTGGTCAATGGTTTCCAAGAAGTTTAAGCACCTATGGACAATGATAGTACCTTCCTGAGACACAAGAAAATCCAAGTATACAAGATATATGTTAGGTGGAAAAGAAATTTAATCTTGTTGTCCCTATTTGCAGAAGTCAACAAATATATATATCAGCAAGTAAATAGTTGTTAGGGCTGCTAAACAAATGCTAAAAGTCTGATAAATGATGCAAGAGATAAGCTAGCTAAACACTAGTGTAACTCTAATACAAGAGCACATGACTCTATCAATGAAACAAGGTTGTAAGAAACACATATTGTAGATATATTATTCATCCTTATTGATATTTGAATGAACTAACAAATGTAGATTTTCCTTACCAATTACAAGAGAGAGAGAGAGAGAGAGAGAGAGAGAGAGAGATCAAACCCTAGTTCACCAAGCAAATTACCATCGAAGAACAAGAACATAAGCCTTCAAGAGGGGTGCACCACATTATCTCAAGCATTCACCAAGAAATATCACCAATAATCATTTGCACAAGAGAGAGAGATACCAAGAATTCCCAAGAGGGTGCAAATTTCAACCAATATGTTTTCTCACAATGGGAGAGCTATGTCCAAATGAAATAGAGTTGATATATATTTATACAAAATGTTCTAAAACATGTTTGTCCACAAAACTTACGGTAAAACACAAGATAAGGGGTCAACAACCCTTACATTTCCCCTTTACAAAAGCAATATTATTTAATTCATAGTTTGTATATAAGAGAAACCCTAAAAACAAGGCGTCACCCCTTTTTTGGGCAACGTTTGACACTTTTGGTCAAGTCGTTGAGTTGGAGAATTAGGCCTCCAAAGGCCAATTGTCTTGAACCAAATCCTTTCTTCCACGATCCATGGGCCTCTTCCTCCAAAAGTTGCCGAATGTCCATCAAAAAATACATCACCACAACAACCTAGCCCTAAGGTGATGTCAAGCCCTCAAAAGGTGATCTGTTGGCCCTTTCAAGCAAGTCGTTTGACATGTATGGGTTGGGTAAGATCTTCCAAGGTGTCCTCTAGGCCTCCAAAGGCATGTCATCATAATCCAGAGTGTGGGGCCTTGGCATCCGATCTGTGGGCTTCAAACCCCAAGGAAGCCCAATCTAGGCTTGTTCTTCCAAAACTATCGACCAACTAGGTCCTGCAAAAACAAATGAATACATCCAAGGATCTCAAGTCAAATGCATCATGATGAGTAAATAAAATCAATAAAATATTCATCCAAGCATGTACATCCAAACTACCTCATCAAAATAAACAAGTGCTTCAAAGACCCTACACAATTTTCCAAGTTTAGGTATGAGAGGGTTGACAAAGCGACCTATTGGGTAAATTGTACCTCAAGTTTAGGAGTGTTTCCCAAGCAGACCTTTCTCTAATTCATGTGGATGAGGTGACATGTATGGGGATAATATTTTTGGGCATGGTTTTCATGACATACAAGGGGTTTTAGTATCTCATTTATGGGTTCCTTTGTAGAGGGTGTGTGTCACCTTTGTTTTCAATGCATCATTTTTCCAAGCCAATTTATTGCCTTTTATTCTTTTAGGATGTTTCCAGGTTGAAGCCAAGGTGAGGCTTCTACCTAATCATGAAAAACAGTGCCTACCTTGACTCTACCCTGGTCACATCATGCTTCCTCAAGTTGAAAACATGTGTGGGGCTTGTACCTAACAATTCAAAACAATGCCCACACATGCTCCTCCTTGGTTGGCATTTTGTATTAGTTATTTTCATGGGTCCCATAAGTTTCTTACGAGAGACATTTCATTGTCCTCTAGATCCTTGGGCAAGCATATAGAAGCTTAATGGTTGGACTTTATATTTTTCCAATTACAATCCGCTGGGCCTTCAGCCCCTTCTTCCCATGAAATGAGGGACAACCCCGTCTTGGGTTAGTACACTCGAAAATCCCAAAGGAGATGAGGGAATGAAGTGTGGAAAGTGACAAGTATGGTCGGGAATGGCACGATGACTCGTCAAAAGGACCTCCAAGTAGAAAACCTATCTCTAAGGGTAACCCACTTACTAGGGATAAATTTCAACCACCAAAGTGAAACAAAGAAAAGAACAAATGTCCAAGCAAACATTACATAACCAAAAAGCAGTTTAAAATGAAACAAACTCAAATGCCTCAAATATTGAAATGAAACTCACCATAATACCTTACTTGTACCTCATGGAGAAAGACCCAATGTCTTTTGGAAGCCAACTGATAAGGTGGATATCGTTGTGATGAACTTGGAACTGTGGTGGTGAGGTGGGTCTCTATCTATGCAAGTGGACACTATTGATCAAGTTGTCTCTTGGTACTCCATGTATGCAACCCGAGGGCCTTGAGACATCATCTCCTTAGTTATCCCTAGGAGTTGGGGATAAGAAACCTCTTGTATGAGGAATTCTTATTATAATTTTTATAAGTGCTTATTAATTTATTTATGTACCTCATCATTGAATGCATATTTTTCAATGCTCATTGCTAACATTTACATATATGTTAAAACTTAAAAATAGGCTACTATAATGAGCATCTTTAGGGAAAATCACAACTTTGATTTCAAGCTCCATTACATGAGCATTTATTTTGGATTCTTCATAGGCACTAATTTCTGTTTCATTTTCATATTTTCCCTATTGTTTCTAACTTTTAATATGTCTCACACAAGTTAGTGTACTCATTTAGTTTTCAAAAAAATGAATATTCTTGCTTATAAGGGTATATGTTTGAATGTTTGTCTACATTGGCATGAGCATTGTTGAGAAGACATACCTATTCAGTTCTTGAAGAACTTGGGAAGGGTTTAATGTTTGAAATAGTTGAAGGGTTAAATGGTCAAATTTGGGCGAATGGTCATTTTTTTAGACAGTCGTTCTACTGTCAAATCACATTATGTATGCATGAAACTTAAAGTGGCTCTCAAGCCATTGCAAAGAGTTCATCAATGACATCGGTGCCTACCTAACTTTCCTGCTCTATCTTCTCCTCATGTCAACAATAACAAGGTGGTATGAGCTCATGGTTCAACAAACCATTTAACTTATTCCTATTTTGGATTATCGTGACATTGTGATCATGATATATAATTGAGGGACTTATATCCCACTCGCTTCACCAACAAGGAACCTACGTGGAATTAACTTTCTTTGTCTATATCTTAGTTTTGTCTTTGAGTTGTGCATATGGTTCTTTGTCTCTTGGAGAGCCTCAACTCTTTTCCCTGCACATAGAACTTCCTTATTCTCCAAATGAGAAAGGTCCTCGTTCAATGTAACCTGCAAACAACCATTAGTTGGCAATGGAAGGTTGACAATTAAAATATCTTCCAAGAAACAATTGAGCAACTCAATTAAACATCTATTTCATACTGCATTAGTATTTTTTTTATCATGACCAAGATTTTCTTATAAGAACGTTGTGAGCATGAGTATATATCAAATTACATTTGGAATTTGGGTTGGTTTATGGTCTAGGTTAAGTGGCTTGCAACATAAGAGCAGGTAAGCCATTTCCTTACATTCCAACCATTAATGAGCTAGGTGCTTGGTTAATAATATCAATTCTTAGTATGACCCAATCTCATGCTTCAATAGATTAAACATTCATTCACCTCCATTTAAACCATGATGGTTATGTTCCAGATGGCCACTCAACTTGCACAGAAGCATCATAATAGTGTCTAGTACTAGATTTCATGTCAAAGTTATGCCGAGCTACGTGTGGGAAAGAGAATATGCACCAATGCTCAAGGTGGAATCTCAATGCCATGTATGGATCATGAGAGGATGAAGAAATGTGGGTAGAGGTTGTTGATGCATGGTAGCATCAAACATGTATTTCCACACAGGTCTATGTGTCTAGACATGTGGAAATTGTCCAAGGCCTTCTGCCCTTGACTTTAATTAAAGCAATTATTAAAGTAACATGATTTTATTAGTAAGTTGAGTTTTATTTAAAGAAATGTTTTTATTAGCATTAATGAATTAAATATTAATTGTTGATATCAAGTAAGGTGAGAAGTAATCACAGTTGCCAATCACTTTGGAGATTAGGGTTAGGTCATAACTCAATCTTATAAAAGCAAGGCTAGGGTGAAGGAGGAAGACACTTTGACAAATTGATTAAGAGAGATTGATTTGACACGAAGAGAATTGGATCATGAAGGATTTTGATTCAAAGAGATATTGGATAGGTGGAGAAGGACTTCCATCTAGAGATCTAGGCTATAGGAAGTGTGAGAACAACCGTACAACAAAAGGATTAGTCATCATGGAACAATGTTGGTATTTTGGTACAGGTTGCACAAAATAGCACGATTTTCAGTGTAATAGTCGTGCAGATGCCATGAGTATCAACGTAACAATCACACTATTGTTGTACATGATCATACAACAGGTTTGGAAGCCACCAACTAGTCAGGTTTTTGATGCACTTTGTCTCTTTTGTATTTGGGACATTTTCCTAGTAAGGGAGCCCTTGTAAGTTTTGAATTTATTTCAATCATAAGCTTAGTTGATGGGCATAATATATGTATGTATTATGCATGATGTTTTTGGTTCCAGTATTGCTTTTGCTATCTTTATTTGAGTTGAATATTTCAACAGTGTATGTTGTTTTGTGAGCTGCTAACTTGATTTGCAGTAAGGAAATCACTAGATAACAAGATACCTAGGTGTCAAAGTAAGGATTTCAACACGGTATCAGAGAAATCGCTCTAATTGGAAGCTAAATCTTAGATCCATAACCAACAGACAAAAATTGAAGGACGGACTTCAAGGAAACAATCGTACTGCAGTCTGGTCGTTCATCGAGGACAATACAAGTATTTTTTATACAAGCGCGTAGATAGCACAAGTATTTGATTATAGGTTGCACGAAACAATGTGGGTATCTGTATACAGGTTGCGCAGAACATCACGAGTATCAACTTACAAGTCACACAAAACAACATGAGTATAAACATACAAGTTGCGTGGTTAGCGCAGGAAAAGGATGTACAGGTCAATATAGGGGCAATTTTAGCAACATGTTATTTTCAGGGAAGTTTATTAGGTCTAAGGGATGGCATCAACACCTTTGAGAGTTGAAGGTAGATTGGATGGAGCATCCAACTTCCTATCTTGAAAAGAAAGAGTAGCTTTGGCGTTAAAGGAGTATGATTGTTGGGAGTTAGTGGACAAAGTAGTTGCTCCACTGTCAGATCCTGCAGATTTGGAAGTTCACCAGAAGAAGGAGATCAAATATAAGCGGGGACTCTTGGATTCAGTGAAGGATCATCTAATTTCTCATTTATCCGAGAAGAAGACAACCAAAGAGATGTTTGATGCCTTGGTAGGTTTATTCCAGAGCACTAACATGAATAGGAAGATAGCCTTAATGAATAAACTTAGATCAATGCAAATGTCTAGATCTGACAATGTTACCAATTGTTTCAAGAGGATCACTCAGGTACATGATCAACTTGCAACAATAGGGGAGAAAATAGGGGATGCAGAGGTCATGAATGTTGCATTTAATGGTCTTCCCAAGTCCTGGGAACCATTTGACAAGGGAGTATGTGCTCATGAATGTCTCTCAGATTGGTAGAGGCTTTGGAATGATTTCATATAGGAAGAGACTTAAGAGGAGTCTAAGGAAAACAAGCAAGGAAGTAGTGATGAGAAATTGGCTCTTGTTTGTAAGACAAAGAAGAGAAAATGAAAGGGTTCTAGTAAGAAGGGTAATAATTATGGAGGATCATCACAACAAGGGAAGAAGAAGGACTTGAGTAAAATCAAGTGCTTCTCATGTCATAAGAATGGACATTTTTCATCTCAGTGTCCACATAAGAAGACGGGTACAGGAAAGACGCAGAAAAAAACATTAACAAAGAAACAACTTGATGAGTTTGCAGTGAAGCTTGAGAAGGATTACTCATTGGTTTCTTGCCTTTCTACCATCACACCTACCAGAAGTGCATGGTACTTGGACAATGGGGAATCTCGTCATATGACATAAGCATGGGAGATATTTAGTAGTCTGATGGAGAGGGATTCATGTGTTCATGTGGAGCTTGGTGATGAAGCCAGGTATGTAGTGAAGGGAGAGGGAATAGTTACATTCCAACTCAAGTTATGAGGTTCGTTTGATGCCCAAGACATGGTTTGAAGAAGAATTTTCTCTCAGTCTCAACGATGGAGGACAAGCATTTTTTCGTTACTTTTTAGAGAGGGAAAGTACTCATATGTCCAGAGAAAGCTAGCCCGAACACATCAATGGTCGTTGGGCTTAGAGAGGGAACTTTATACAGTTTGTGGGGCAATACTGTTTAGTATTTGGTACACGATAGTGACATCCTATGTGATTTATGGCATAGGAGGTTGGGACACCTACACTACAGATCATTATTGATTCTAATGGGTATTGTTACAGGTCTTCCGGAGTTCAGTATTGAGAAGCAAGGAGTGTGTAGAGGGTGTGCACTTGGAAATAATTCCAAGGCCATTTTTTCGAGCAATGAGAGTAGGTCCAAGGGGATATTGGATCTTATCCATTCGAATGTGAGTGGGACGATGTTAGTAGCATCAATACATGGATCGTCATACTATGTGATGTTTATTTGATGACTTTTCCAGAAAAATCTAGATCTTCTTTATGAAGACCAAGGATGAGGTCTTCAATCAGTTTCAGGAGTTTAGAGCTCAAGTGGAGAATCAGACATGAAAGAAGATCAAGGTATTGAGGTTGGATAATGGGGGATAGTAAACCTCCAATGATTGCAAGGATTTTTTCAAGGAGGAAGGGATCAAGAGGGAGTTGACAGTCTCATACAACCCTCAATAAAATGGGGTTGCAAAGAGAAAGAATTGCTCCATCATTAGTTCTTCCAGGGCTATGATACATGACTAGGAGTTGCCTATGGTTCTTTGGGTAGAGGCATGTAACATGACGGTATATGGGTAGAATAAGATTCCTCACAGGATATTGGGGAATAAGAATCCAAAGGAGGATTTCTCAGGAGTGAATCCAAATATTGGTTATTTGAGGATCTTTGGTTGTCCAGTATATATCCATGTGCCTGTGGAGAAGAGGACGAAGTTGGAGCCTTCAGAATAGAATATTTCTGGGTTACAACGAGACCTCAAAGGCTTATAGGATCTTCATTCCAGCACAATGAAAGACAATTGTGAGCAGGGATGTTAAGTTTGAGGAGAAATTGGCATCTAGGAGATCTTAGGAGTCATCAACAATGATAAAGGACAAGGAGCAACAAGCTCCCAAGGATGAGAAACAATCGATAGTTTAGACTTCAAGTGGAGAGGAGGAGATAGCCCATTCCAGTCCTATCAGGAGACCCAGGTGGATATTTTCAAACATTGAGGGATGTTGATGAGGCTCTTAGGAGTGTGGTTAGAGAGCGCAGGTCTTCGAGGAAGTTTTTGAACTATACGATGCTTATGAGTAGCATCGTTGATGTTGAGATTTCCAGTTTTGAGGAAGCAACATATTAATAGGTATTGTGGTATGCCATGGTAGAGGAGTACACCTCTATTATGAGGAGTGATGTTTGTGACATAATGCCAATATCGGAGAGGAAGTTAGTTGTGAGTTCCAAGTGGCTCTACAAGATCAAGCATGTTTCATATGGTAGCATCAAGAAGTTCAAGGTGAGGTTTGTAGTGAGAGGTTTCTCCCAGAAAGAGGGAGTGGACTACGAGTCGACATTTTCTCCAGTCGCCAGGTATGCTTCTATTCAAGATGTAATTTATATTGCTTCAATTATGAGGTGGAGGATACATCAGATGGATGTGAAAACAACTTTCCTCAACGAGATCATTGAGGAGGAAGTATACATATCCCCCTCCAGTCCTGTCAAGAAACCTAGGTGGTTATTGAAGACATTGAGGGATGTCAGTGAGGTTCCTATGAGTGTGGTCAAAGAGCGCATGCCTCCAAGGAAGTTTGCAAACTATATGGCGCTTATGAGTAACATCATTGATGTTGACCCTTCTAGTTTTGAGGAAGCAATAGATCAACATGTATGGTGGGATGCCATGGTAGAGGAGTACACCTCTATTATGAGGAATGATGTTTGCAACATAGTGCCAAGACTGGAGGGGAAGTTAGTTGTGAGTTTCATGTGGCTCTAAAAGATCAAGCATGTTGCAGATGGTAGAATCAAGAAGTTCAAGGCGAGGTTTGTGGTGAGAGGGTTCTCCTAGAAAGTGGGAGTGGACTACGAGTAGAAACTTTCTCCAGTCACCATGTATGCTTCTATTCAAGTTGTTATTTCTATTGCTTCAATTATGAGGTGGAGGATACATCAGATGAATGTGAAAACAACTTTACTCAATGAGATCATTGAGGAGGAAGCATGCATAGAGAAAACTCAGGGCTTTGAGGTACATGGGAGGGAGTATCATGTGTGTAGGCTTAAGAAAGACTTGTACAGACTCAAACAGGCACCCAGGGCATGATACTCCAGGATTGACGGATACTTGCAAAGTATGGCCTTTTCCAAGAGTGAGGCGGATCCTAACTTGTACTTCATACTTGTTGGGGAAGATCCACTCATCTTGGTTCTATACGTAGATGATGTGTTTCTCATAGGTGCAGAGGAGATGATTGCAGGGTGCAAAGAGGATGTAGCTACAAAGTTTGAGATGAAGGACATTGGCTTGATGAATTATTTCTTGGGGTTAGAGGTGTGGTAGGTATCGGGAGAGATCTTCCTTGTTCAAGGGAAGTACACAATTGAGATATCAAAGAGATTCAGGATGGAAGATTGTAAACCGATGTCTACACCTATGGTTACCAATATGAAGAAGGTCCTGAATTCATATTCAGAGTTGGTGGATTCCAGGATATACAGGAAGTTGATAGAGTCCTTAATATATTTGGTCAATACTAGGCCAAATATATGTTTTACTGTGAACACCTTGAGTTAGTTCATGGTGGATATGAGGCAAGTGCATTGGATAGAAGTGAAACATGTACTCATGTACTTGAGAGGTACAATGGAGTATGGATTGAGGTATCTTGGAGGAGATGGAGTGGAGTTGCAGGGATACTCAAACTCAGATTGGATAGGGAGTTTAATAGATAGAAAGAGCACCTCAGGGTGTTACTTTATCTTGGGATTAACAATGATTACTTGGTTTAGTAGGAAGCAAATTTCTATAGCACTCAGTTCAATAGAGGCAGCGTACATGGCAACAAGTATGGCTAGTTGTGAAGCCAGTTGGCTTCACAAATTTATTATGGGTTTATTTGATCAAGATTTGGAGCCATGATGATATACTATGAAAATCAGAGTTGTATCAAACTCTCTAAGAATCCAATATTCTATGACAAGTCCAAGCATATAGATATCGGATACCATTTCATCCGAGATAAGATCCAGAAGGGAGCAGTGAAGCTTCGATATATTTTATGAGATGAGCAGGTTGTAGATATTCTAACCAAACCCTTGGTTAAAGGGAAGTTTGTGATCTTCAAAGACAAACTTGGAGTGGTGCAGAATACCTTCCTCTCTAAGAGGGAGTGTTGATGCATGATAACATCAAACATGTATTTTCGCACAGACCTATGTGTCTAGACATGTGGAAATCATCTAGAGCCTTGTATCCTGGACTTTACTTTAATTAAAGGAATTATCAAAGTAAAGTGCTTTTATTAGTAAGTTGAGTTTTATTTAAGGAAACAATTTTATTAGCATTAGTGAATTAAATAATAGTCATTGATCTCAAGCGAGGTGAAAAGTAATCTCAGTCGTCAATCACTTTAGAGAGTAGGGTTAGGTCATAACTCAATCTTATAAAAACAAGGCTAGGGTGAAGGAGGAAGTCACTTTGATAGATTGATCAAGAGATATTGATTTGACACAAAGAGAGTTGGATCACGAAGGACTGTGATTCAAAGAGATATTAGATAGGTGGATAAGGAATGCCATCTAGAGATCTAGGCCAGATGAAGAGTGAGAACAATTGTACAACAAAAGGATCAGTTTCCATGGAAAAGTGCAAGTATTCTTGTACAGATTGCGCAGAATAGCGTGATTTTCAGTGTAATAGTCACACATATAGCATATAATAAAGAGGGTATCAACATAACAATCACGTTGTTTCCATACATGATCGTACAATAGGCTTGGCAACAGATCAACCAGTTAGGTTTTTGATGTACTTTGTCTCTTTTCTATTTGGGACATTTTCCTAGTAAGGGAGCCCTCGTAAGATTTGAAGTTATTTTAATGATAAGCTTAGTTGATGAGCATAATATATATATGTCTTGTGCATGGGATTTTTGTTTTCCAGTATTTCTTCCGATATCTTTATTGGAATTGAATAGTCCAACAATGTATTCTATTTTGTGAGATGCTAACTTGATTTGTAGTAAGGAAATCACTAGATAACAAGATACATAGGTGTCGGAGTAAGGATTTCAACATAGGTTATAACTGACCCAAGGTGATAAATTGTGGGCGTCCATGCAACAAATACGATTCCATGGAGTGCCTTGGAGACAGGTCAAGGACGTGGAATGATGATGTGTTACACCAAACGCTCAGAGAATAGGGTTAGTTTTTTAGCACGTCAACCATCAAGTGAAACTTATTATGGTTTCTCCACGGTTGACAACAAGAATACCCAATGTTTGGAAAACAAGTGGAACATGCATGGGATATTTCTTGAGTGCTAGGGTTTACACTCATTGTTTGGATGACAAGGAAGAAATGAGTGGGTACTTGAGAGCAGAGAAGAGTGCGCCCAACCGTGTGGTCACTTAGATAGAAATAAGAACACTTTGTGGAATGTCCAACACTCAAGAATGGCTCAGGTATGGAGGAAATGACCCAACAATGATTGGATATGCCTAACAAGAGATGAGGTCAAGTCGACATGCAAATTAAATGCCCAGTTGGTGGAGTGAAGTTGTGTGCAATTTAAACAATGGAAATAATTCTTGGTAGAAAATAAATGAGACTTGGGACATTCAACTCTCAAGGAATGGCTTAGATGCACCCAAAAACATACCAAACGACCCTCTAATGGTTTCATTTGCACAAGAAAAGATAACTATGTGTGGACACTTCAATACATCAACAATACGATAACAATTCATCCCAAAGAGAGAGAGAGAGAGAGAGAGAGAGAGAGAGAGAGAGAGAGCGAATCCCACGAGAGAAAAATAGAGTTTTAGCAAGTTCTCCCATAGCTTCATAAAGTTGACCATCGATCTTCTATCACCTAATGCATTCAACGATGGATATTAGCTAATGGTTGCAATGGGTAAGCACCATTTAAACAATAATCTTTGTGAGAACCTCTCACACAGTAAACTAGAAGAGTATGCAACAAATAAGTCCTCCTCTAGTCAAAATAGATATAGAGAATCCATTTGAGTTAACTAACAAACTTCAATTAAATGCAATGAAGAATTTAACCACAACACACAGATGAAAAACACATTAAGGCATAATTTTTTTTTACCTTGGAACCTAATTGGGAAAACCAGTCTCGAATAATGCTCAATATTCTTCTTTCTACAAGTTTGGATACAATGCTCTCCTCCTCCATGGCCAAAATCCCTTTGGAAATAAGTGAGAATGAAGAAATAGGGTGAGCTAGGGTGCAAGGGAAGGCCAACAACCATGGCTCTTCACTTCTTGTTCATTAGCTTTCTCTCTTATTTGTTTCCTTGTCATTTTAATTATTCTTCTTTAACTTTTCTCTTACATCCTTATTTGGCTTATTCCACGTTAACTTGCATTGTTTTACATTGTTTTAGATGGCTTACATAATATTGGTTGATTGTCAATCTATGTTGCAGGTACTAACTCTTATCCATTCTCCAGTACAGATCCGTTTCACATCACATCATCATTGGAATTTTTACTAGATTTGCATTGTGCTTATCCTCGTGACCAGGTACATTTCATGGTTTTTTGTTCAATAACATTGTTCTCTACTTTTAATTATTTTTATTCAATAGAAAACCAAGTATATATAGGTTTTCTTATTGGGTTTTAGTTTGAAATTTATACACTAGGGCTTAGGACATAAAAGCTAGTGTTTCAAAGCTCTAGCCTACATGACCCAATTAATACTTTCTCTCGATCTAGGAGGATAGAGACCTACTTCACCTCTCATTTCTATGGTTTCAAATATGGGTCTCTTTGAAAGTCTAGTTTTTTAATCCTTTTGTCTCCTTTACTTTTTCTCTACTCTTTTTTCCCTCACGAGTTCTATTTCTTTTGAATGGGTAGGTTTGTAATGTTTATCAAGTATGATGACTGAATTACATCTCTAAGATGGAACCAATTTTTTCATTCCTGAATGTTAAACTTTGAGGCATTTACAATTACTTTGACTTGCTAATGCATGCGAAATCTACGACAGGTTTATGGTTAGCTTAATTATTACAATAATATATATCCTAATTGGTGTTTCGTGAAGACATCATAACATTGTGTCTTATCAATATATCAATGTTTTGAAATGTCTCTGCCCATGTAAACACAAAATTGATAAGAGAGGTTGTAAGTGACTTCTTTGTAAGCCTAACAATTTATCTTTATTAATTTATCTCATTTGTTTTCCCTTCTTTTCTCTTATTTTTTCTCTTCTCCTTTGTCATCTTTTTCCATTCCACTCATCCCCTCTCATTATATTTCACCTCTCAAATGGACTTGGGTGCCTAATAGAGTTATGTTTTATCCTTGAGCTTTCCCATGGGGTTTACATATCAATAACTTCGAGGTCTTCTAAGCTGGTGGTCTGATAGACTAGCCACCCCCTCTAAGCTATTGAAGTAGACATCCTTGGTTGTTTCTCTCCACGGGTGTTGCATTTTAATATATTTAAAAACTTAGGAGTTAGTTAAGTTCAACTTGGTCTATATGTATTTAGGAAAACGTGTGTTTCTTTGGTATATATTAGTATGATTTTGTAGTTATGTAATCGAACGGTCACTATATGTCAAAGGTTACCGACTTCTTCAACGTCATTCCAATGAAATAATTATTAGAAGATATTTTAAATTTGATGAAAATCTCTTAACCTGCGATCCTAATTTGGCACTTGTGCCATCTTTTGTTCCTCTTCTAGTTTAATCTTCAGATGAAAATCCACCACCGCCAACTCACCTTTCTCCAGATGAGTCCATTGAACATGAACCTACACCATCACCATCGCTTCCCAGATGGGTTCATTCAACTTGAGAAGAAACAAGTGATCTTACCGACGATCCTATAGATTAACATTGGACATGTTCACAGTTCCAATAAGCCTCCTCTCTTGGCTCAAGTTTCAAAGACTTATGATCCATACACATTTGTATAAGCTTCTGGCCATCCAAATTGGGACACAACAATGAATGAAGAATATCATTCCTTAATGGAAAATGATACTTGGGATCTTGTACCTCTTTCGAAAGGAAGAAAACCTATCAGACGTAAATAAGTGTATATAACTAAGTATGCATCAGATGGAAATGTTGAAAGACATAAGGCCTGGTTAGTTTCCAAATGATTCTCTCAAGTTGAAGGGATTGACTACAATGAAACCTTTGCCCCTGTAGCCAAAATGAATTCCATCCACCTTGTTCTAGCCCTTGATGCCTCAATAGATGGGAATTCCATCATATGGATGTTAAATCTGCCTTCATGCATGGGTATCTACAAGAAGAAATCTACATGGAACAACCTCTTAGCTATGTTCAGAATGAATCCATCCTTGTATGTTGCCTTAAGAAATCTCTCTATGGTTTTAAGCAAGCTCCTTGAGTTTGTTATGCAAAATGGATAGATTTCTTCTTGACACTGGTTTTTCTAGATGTCATTCTAACACTAATGTCTATACTAAGAAAGTAGGAATCCATCTCATAATACTTTTACTTTATGTTGATGGCCTTATCCTCACTAGTAGTGACCTTAAACTTTTAACCCATGTGAAATCTAGCCTTAAAAATAAATTTGAAATGACAAAATTAAGATATTTGTATTATTTTCTTAGCCTCCATATATTGCAAACTAAGGATGGTATTTCCCTTTCCCAGACTAAGTATGGATGTGACCTTCTTCGTTGCTTTCACACGAAAGATTCTAAACTAACTCCTTCTCCCTTCCAGTTTGGAGTCAAAATTGTTGCCACTTGTACTAGTCCTAAAGTTGATGCCACTTTGTACCATCAGTTAGTTGGTAGCCTTCTATATTTGACTCATCCCATCGTGCTATTTCCTTTGTTGTTGGTCTTGTTGCCTGGTATATGCAAACACCCCATGAAAGCCATTGGAAATAAACAAAAAGGATACTTCGGTATATCCGGGGTATAGTTTAGTTTGGGATACATTACATTTTAGGGGGGGATACTTTGTTGGATGGTTTCAATAATTCAGATTGGGCCGATGAACTTGATGACTGAAAGTCTACTGCATGTTATGTTTTCGGCCTCGGTTCCGAACCTTTCACTTGGGATTGTAAGAAACAACAAGCTATTGCTCTTTTTTTAGCAAAAGTATAGTATCGAGAAGCGATTGATGCAAGCCTAGAATCCTTGTGGCTTCAATAGATCCTTTCAAAGTTTGGATTCCGAGAGAAACATTCGACCACCCTATGGTGCGATAATCAGAGTGCCATCAAGATCGCCAAAGATCCAGTTCAACATCAATGCAATAAACACATTGGGCTAGACATGCACTTCATTAGAAAGCTCATTCAAGATTGAGTTATTGAAGTGTTCCTTTGCTGTAGCACCACTTTTCGGTTACTAAGGCTTAATCACTCTTCAATAAAACTATAACACCACTTTGTACATAGCTCATACCGACATTATAGTAATAACATGCATTTAATCAAGAAATTCAATTAAACTCAGAGTAAACATAAGATTTACTGCTATAATCAACAATCAATAGTATTAACATTAAATTGATATACACAGCGGAATACATGAATCAACATCATCTGATACTTATATTCGAAATAGTGGTAGATTCCACCAACCACGTGCAGGCCTTCCATGAATCTCCCAGCCTTAGACCGCACTTCTCATCATCTTAGCAATGGGTCACCCCCAAGTTGGGACTAAGCTCCATCCTAAGGCAAGGATTCCTAGGCTAGGCTGAAGTTACAGGGAAAACAAAACAGAAAAATGGAAGGATTCTTCCCAAGATGCCATCTTATGCCCACTACTACCAGACGCTCATTCCCCACATGCATGTTCCGCCTGGGAGTATACACCTTCACAAGCACAGTCCATCAGTGCTAACCTCCCTCTCTGGGTCTCGGCAACAGGCCAGATCAGGAAGTCTCAGAGCTCGAAGCTGGTGTTGGACACTCTCTGGAAGAAACCACTTCCCAACAAACTCTCTCACCTAGAGAGAATTGTTCACAGGCCTGACAAACCTGCCTCTTCCAACAACAGTCACCTCCCTCGCCTGGAGAGAGGTCATACATAGGCTCAATCAAAACTTGCACTGGCCAACAAGCCACACTGTTAGGACCACACAATGTACCTTTTTGCCTATACTTTTTGCCACCATTATACTCTTGATCACCTACATTTAGACTCATACTATCACTTTATCTGATCATCTCAAAGGTATACAACGTCCCTTCTCATTACT
>ML805285.1:311881-323884 GCA_009831015.1 Picea engelmannii
ATTTTTCCCGATGCTGAAACACCACTGTTCAGCATTTTTCATTTCTTCCCACTCCCAAAACACTCCAGCCCGCCATTTTCTCACTATTTTCATTGCCGAAACAACTCCGTCTAGCACTTGTTTCGACTTTCTTCCTTTTGTTGCTGAAACACCATTATCAGCAACCCTTCATTTTTTTCTCACCTTCCATCATCGACGAAACAATTCCTTCCAGCAATTGTTTCGCCTCTTTTCGTTGCTGAAATACCATTTGTCAGCAACCCTTCATCATTCATTCACGATGCTGAAACACCACTGTTCAGCATGAGTGACTTCTGCCCGATGCTGAAACACCACCGTTCAGCACTTTTTCATTTTCTTCCGATACTGAAACACCAGTCATCAGCAGTTCTTCATCTACAACAATTGTTCTGATCTTCTCTGTTGCTGAAACACCAGTCTCTCACCATCGTCCCTCTAAACAACAGGCCCCCGACACAATCAAAATCCGCCGCCACAACAGCATCACCACGAACAAGCATGATATCTGGTTGGCCGAACAAACCAAATGGTAAGGCGAGGTATGTAAATATTGTGTAATTCAGATTAGATTGTAGTTAATGAGAAAGATTTCAAGCCTTTAAGACCATTTAAGTCCCATTATTACTAATCGCACTTAACGGGAAGGGAAGTACACGTCAAATCAACAATACCATCATTTCCTTCGATTTCATCGCTGCCCTTCCCTTTTCATCACCTTTTGCGCATTTAACCACTATTCTTGCATATAACCGCTCGGAAAAACTTACTCTGTGCCAGAGTTGATACACAAACTCTCGACACTGTATCCTACTAAGTTAGTAGCCATGGGAGGAGCTGTCGTCCGCAAAGAACCTGCCACGACAGCGCTGCTCGAACACTATCCAGCAGCGTATCAAATCTTCGAGCAAGCAGGCTGGCTCAATTACTTCCGCAGGCTTCAAGGATATAATGAACGGCACGTACTATAGTTCGCCCGAAATCTTCAGGAGAACCATCCTGTCGTCGTAGGCATCCGAATCTCTGTGACAGAGCAAGACATATCCGCGGTCTCAGGCCTCCCCATTGATGGCACTCGACAGTTCAGCCGGAAGCATATCATCAGAGATGTCCAGCAGGATTGGAGCGCTGGTTAGCAGTTGCTTCAATCGCTGGAAACTGCTCTCACACTCTTCAGTCCACTGAAACTTCTTCTCCTTCCTTTGCAAGGAAGTGATAGGGTGAGCTATCTTTGAGAATCTGGCTATAAACCTTTTGTAGTAGCCTACTAGACCCATAAAAGATATAACTTCTGACATATTCCTTGGCGCTAACCATTCTCGGACGACCTCAACTTTTTTCAGGATCCAAAGCGATCCCCTCTTCTGAAATAATATGTCCCAAGTAATGGATTTGCCTTTGATAAAATGAGCACTTGCTCAGCTTGGCGTACAAATGGTGTTCTCTCAACACTTGCAACACCATTCTCATGTGTTTCTCATGCTCTTCCTCTGACTTGGAATACACCAAGATGTCGTCCAGGAAGACTATGACGAATTTGTCTAAATAGTCCCTGAATACACCATTTATTAAGCACATGAAAACAACAGGTGCGTTTGACAATCCAAACGACACCATAATAACCGTGAATTCATAATGACCACACCTTGTTCTAAAGGCGGTCTTGTTGATGTCCTCCTCATTTATTCTCATTTCATGATATCCTGATCGAAGATCTATTTTTGAAAATATTTTTTCATCCTTCAACTGATCAAAAAGATCATCGATCCTTGGCAGAGGATACTTGTTCTTGACAGTTATCTTATTCAACTGTCGGAAATCAATGCACAGCCTCAACGTCCCATATTTCTTCTTCACGAATAGGACTGGGGCTCCCCAAGGTGACATGCTGGGGAGAATGTATCCCTTCTTTAGTAGATCTTCAAGCTGCAATTGCAACTCCTTTAACTCTGGCGTACTCATTCTATAAGGAGCCTTTGAAACTGGAGTTGCTCCAGGCATCAAATTTATAGAAAAATTGATGTCCCTCTTCGAAGGTAGTCCAGGTACCTCCTGAAATACGTCCTTGAACTCTGTGAGTACCTCATGGTCTTCCAGATTTGAGACTACATCACTGGATGCTTCTCCCACACGGGCTGCAAATAACTAACAGCCTTTCCTGTAACACTTCTTTAGCTGCATGGCTGAGATTTCTCTAACAGCCACGGCTCTGGGAATTCCTTGGACTGTTACCTAATTTCCCTCTTCATCCAGGCATGTGAACTTCTTGTTACGACAATCCAGAAGGGCATGGTGTTGGTCTAACCAATCCATCCCAATTAAGCAGTCATAGGAGCCTAAAGGCAGAATATTCAATTCAGCGTTAGTGCTCAATCCTTTCATGTCCATTGAACATGACTTAACCAATTCAGTGACCTTCCTTTTGGTTCGTGTGGCTAACTGCACTAGCCAAGACTTTTCATGTTTGCTCCTAGATAAACGCAAACTTTCCACCACCCTAGGATCTACATAACTATAACCTTGAATCAATTAAAATAATTAGTGGTCGGTTGTTAATCATACCTTCCACTTCAATCATGTGTGATTGAAATTCTGCTTGCTTGTTGTCCAGGGCTACGTAGATCCTCGGCATTCTGCGGCCCATATCCTCCATTATTTCATCTTGCTGAACAGTATGAACAGTTCTCGCTTTACCATTTTTATGGGGACAATCTCTGTACTTGTGGTTCCCTTTACAACCCCAACACTGAATGGGCGTTTGTCTTTGTCTTTGTGCTCCCTCTTCAGTCATTCTCGGCTCTCTAAACAATGGTTTTCCCTGAAGACTGTTTCTGAAAAAGGAAGGCTTGTTTCCCTTCTGCCTTTGTTCCTTCTTAAACTTCCTCTAATCATTCCAAGCCTTCTGAAGGATAGGCCTTTCTCCTTGCTGTTCATACAAGAATTTCGCCCTTCTTATTGTTTCTTCCATAGTCTTAGGATCGTCATACTGAATCTTGTCACCCATGGAAGGTGGCAGTCCACTCAGATATCTCTGAATCTCGTCAGCCTCGTCTTTGATGAAAGGAACATACTTCAGTAGTTCCAGAAAACTTCGTTCATACTCATCAATAGTCATGTTGCCTAGCTTGAGTTCGAAGAACTCCTTCATCTTTCTGTCATAGTATCTTTTAGTCAGGTATTTCTTCACGAAATACCTCTTAAATTCCTTCCAAGTGAATTCTTTCTCTCTGATGTGCTGCACTTGCACAAACTGATCCCACCACATGGATGCTTTTCCTTTCAGTTGATACATTGCAATTCTTCCTTCTGCATGGGTGGAATAATTCTGCAGTTGGAAATATTTCCTCATGCCAAGCAACCATGTCTCGGCATCTTCCTCTTTATTATGTTCTCCATCGAATGTTGGAGGCTTAATCTTGTTCATCTCCATTTTCAATTCATCATTTCCAGATTTTCGGTGTTTTCTGGTAGGGGATGGGCTTGAACTACTGTGTGTTTCCTTGCCAGAATGCTTCAGGGAGAGACGGTAATGTCTGCTACCACTCCTCGATCTTCTTCTCCTCTCAGGGGTTCTAACACTTCTTGATCTGCTTGTGTCACTTTCTTTTTCTAATTTCTTTTCTATTCTTTCCAGGCTATTCAACATTTTTAAGTTGAATTCACCTTGCCGATCCTTGACTTTCATGAGCTTTCGGCTATCAGCTCGGCGTGCCTGGGCATCTCTTTGAAATCCTTCAATGATTTTCATTATGTTCCCTTCCTTGTCTAATTCTCTTCCATGCCCATTGGAGTTCGATCCTTCAACTCCCAGGTTGACATCTCTTCCTTCTCTTTCATCCTCTGAAATGGAGGCAATCCACACCTCTTCCATTTCTATACTCAGCGTCAGTTTTTGGCTGTCCTGATACTCGTTGAACTCTGCACACACAACATGCAATCAACCGAAGTCTGTTAGGCCTTAATCCTTACAAAATCACAATATTCATAATTCAATGTGAGCAAAAAATCATTTTGGCTTCACAAAGTTTTCTGAGCTCGAACGGCTTTGTAATTTCAGGACTTCATTTTTCGGGTTTTTTGTCCACGAGGATCCAACAGTTAAATCCTCGACAGTTCTTATGTCCTTCGAAAATTTCGAGACTTCGGGATTTCGGGGTTTTGGGTTTCAGGGTTTTGGTTCCCCAGAGGTTCTCACGTTCACTTCTCTCTCTGACTCTCGACTCCCGAACTTCGACCTTTTTTTTCCCCTGGGCCCACATCATAGCTATCACCAACTATGGTAAAGATTTTGGGTTTTCGGGTATTTGGTACCTGGAAGTTCACGATGTAGTGAATCCCAACCTCTTGTCACTCCTATCCCCGGAATCCGATACATGTTTTCTTGTACGAGATCCAACGATCCTTGATGAGTTGGATCTAACGGTCCAGATCCTTTCAGGATTTCATGACCAGAAATTCACGATGCATCGACTCCCACTCTTTATCGCCTCAATTCCCGAATTCTGAAAATTTAGTTTCCTTACTCTCCGGGCCCATAGCACAGCTGTCGCCCTTAAAACCTATGACGGTTCTTCAGTCTCCGATGGATTCGGGACTTCGGGTTTCAGGACTTCGGGTTTTCGGTACCCGGAAGTTCACTATGCACCGACTTCCAACTCCTTGTCACTACAATCCCCGAAATATGAAATTCCGATTTACTTTATTCTCCGAGCCCATAGCACAGCTGTCGCCCTTAACCGCAGTGGCACGTTCTGGAGGGTCCATGTCATGCTCAGTGACGTCATCGGGTCCCACCACTCTTGCCCGTCTTCTCGACTCACTAGCACATGGTACACACCCGTGTGTCCACGCCCATTCCAAATGAAATTCAACGGTCATATATTTATCAGATCTACGACATAGATCCTTTCGACGTTTCGGGGTTTCAGGCATCGAGAGTTCGTGCACCCCACATATCGAACTTCCATCTGCCGAAATCCTAAAATTACAGTTTACTCCTACGCTGAATCGGACAATCAACTACCTTCCTACGATCTACGGTGTAGATTGTTTCGACGTTTCGGGTTTCGGAGGTGTTCACCTTCCTCACTTCCCATCTCCCGACTTTGAGAAATCTGAAAGGTTTTTGCGACTAAATCGAGCGTGACTCTGCCAGATCTAACGGTCGAGCCTTCCTCCCAGATCCGCAACATAGATCTTCTCGGGTTTTTGGGTTTTTGGGAGTTCACGTATCGCGATTCCCACACTCCTGTGCAATTCAAAAGGGATTTTAATCCCTGCACACATTTTCCAGGTCTGACGGTCACGAGGGCTCACCTTCCCTCCCGAACCAATCCTAAGGTTCCAATACTGCTGGTGTGGAGTCCTCTCTCCCTGTGACCATATACCACACCAGCTGCGGTTTCATAACACCGCTATACCTCTTGAGCTTATAGGCATGGTCAAGTAACTCTTTGACACTCCGGACCATACCAGGGTCCAGAATTGGTCCTTCAGACACAATTTCTCCTCTCACCCTCGGTCCAAAGACCATTCAACTAGCCCATCTAGGCTCAGTGTCGAAACCTTGGCTCTAATACCAATTTGTAGCACCACCTTTCGGTTACCAAGGCTTAATCGCTCTTCAATAAAACTATAACACCACTTTGTACATAGCTTATATCGACATTATAGTAATAACATGCATTTAATCAAGAAATTCAATTAAACTCAGAGTAAACATAAGATTTACTGCTATAATCAACAATCAATAGTATTAACATTAAATTGATATACACAGTGAAATACATGAATAAACATCATCTGATACTTATCTTCGAAACAATGGTAGATTCCACCAACCACGTGCAGGCCTTCCATGAACCTCCCAGCCTTAGACCGCATTGCTCATCAGCTCAGCATTGGGTCACCCCTGAGCTGGGACTAAGCTCCATCCCAAGGCAAGGATTCCTAGGCTAGGCTGAGGTTATAGGGAAAATAGCATAGAAAAATGAAAGGATTCTTCCCAAGATGCCATCTTACGCCCACTACTACCAGACTCTCATTCCCCACATGCATGTTCCACCCGGGTGTATACACCTTCACAAGCACAGTCCATCTGTGCTAACCTCCCTCTCTAGGTCTCGGCAACAGGCCGAATCAGGAAGTCTCAGAGCTCGAAGCTGGTGCTGGACACTCTCTGGAAAAAACCACTTCTCAACAAACTCTCTCACCTGGAGAGAATTGCTCACAGGCCTGACAACTTGCCTCTTCCAACAACAGTCACCTCCCTCACCTGGAGAGAGGTCATACATAGGCTCAATCAAAACTTGCACTGGCCAACAAGCCACACGCAGTCTAGCTCTACGTGGCCACCACCGCCAACTTAAACAACAAATACGGCTTCCCAAACAGGCTTAGCAATGGCACAAGGTCTCATAGTGTTGGTTCTTGGGAATGTGTGACAAACAGTTCACGCAGGGAATGACACAGGTTCCATGGCTCAGAACAGAGAGGGTGAACCTGACCTTTTCAGAAACGAACACAGGCATCTCGGCTTTCAGAACAGAGGATATACACGGTTTTTTAAAGCCAAACATAGGCTTTTCAGCTCACAGGGAAGCACGAGGTTCTCTGCAAAGCTTAGGTCAGTCGTACTGCTCAGAGCTCCGTACACGCTCATGTAGTCGGGTGGAATGGGCGAGGAACCCCTCTCACGGCTCATCCTGGCCATTTTATTCGCATGCACAAGGGTTGACACTTGTCACCCATGGAACTGCATGTGTTCCATCCAACATGCATTCCTTCCCATTTAGCAGTCCCTCGTCCTTCCCCAAGAACTTAGGATAAAATGTCACATTCACATAATTCATGTGGATTTTTGGAATAATAATAAAATATTATTCCCAAGGCTTAAGCCCCTAGGCTTAGCCCTTAGGCTCAACACTTAGCCCTTCTTCCCACCTTCCAGCCCCTAATTCCTTGCCCACTCTGTGGAAGCTCAGTCCCCCATCACTCATTCATCGTGGTTGGTCTGCACGCAGCGATGTCTATATTTATTAATGTGTTGCATACATACAAGTACAAAATCAGGCCCTTGGCCTCCAACCCTTAGGCTCTCTGGCCTAACAATTACATAAGCCCACCAACATATACAAACTTGGCTCACCAGCCTATAACACATATTTACAATTCATTTCATACATCAGATTTACAACTGGGCTCAGCCTTGGGGACATTACATTTTCCCTATAGATGATCAAGTTGCAGACATTTTCACAAAGTCTCTTACAAAAGAGAGGTTTTTCAAGCTTTGATCTATGTTAGGAGTTTAGGAAGTTGTCATTAAGGGGGGATATGCTCTAATGCCTCCTTGTTTCTCCTATTGTGCCACCTTTGTAAATCCTTCAATCCTATCCCAAGTTGTTCTTAAGGGGGCATGTTAGGATATTTAAACACTTAGGAGTTAGTTAAGATCAACTTGGCTTAATATGCCTTTAGGAAAAAGTGTGTTTCTTTGATGAGCATTAGTATGCATTTGTAGTTATGTAATCCGATGATCACAATATGTTCTTGACATAGAGTGATTAGACAAGTCATATTATCCTCAACCTTAACAACTATATTGATTCATGGATTAACACCCGATTGGCCCATCATCTATATTTAAAGAACATGGAGGGTCATTTGTTGATGATTGATTGTGAAAAATTCTCTTGTATAATATTTTTCTTTTGCATTAATGTATCACCTCAAGTGGCCACATTGACTACGGCCATGAACTCCCTCTCCGATGGTTTTAACCACGTAAACCACCAGTGTGTTAATCTTTGATCTGGTTGCGTGAGTGGTTACTGAAGGTGTTTTTCTTGTGTGGAATACCCTATTTTGTCGAACATTGCAAGTAGGTATCGTTGGTTACTGTTTGTAGTCAGTGATTGATATAGCCAGGGACAATGACCTATATAGTTTGATTCCTCAAAGAGCGTGGAAACCAATGATGCAAATTGCACTGCTCCACAAAAGTGTTGAGAATTATCAGTCAAGCTTTTCCTACTTCAGTGGCATACTAGGCATATTGTTGTGGAAGTCTTGGAATTTGTTTTTTTGGATTCTAAATAGATTCTTTCTAAGATAACTAAAAATATATATTTTTGAGTTTTCTTATAAGGGAGCATAGCTCGACCCATGCAATCAGAGCATTATTCTAGTTATTTGTAATTTTCAAGGCATCCTTATTGATTTGATTAGAGGTAACAAATGTTTCTCTTAAGATTAATGAGATAGGGTGTATAACTAATTCTTGTTATTGATATTTGTAACATTAAGCATCAATTTTTCAAGGCGGTAATAGAAAAGTGTTTTTTTTTAATCTTACTACAATATTTAACAATGTTGAATATTAAGTACTAAAGGTTAGAAGTAGCACTTCTCACGAGGTAATTGAAGTAATCAGAGAATTGCTATCTTAGAACAATGCTATGATGTGTTGGCATGCATTTATAGTTCCACATTTTTGGACCATTTATTTTTCTTTGTGTTTTTTATATGGACTCATTCATTAGAATACCACATGCATAGAAAGAGGAACATTCACAGGTTCATTTTTTCCATCATGTTTGTAGACATTCTTGTCTTCTTCACGTTGCAACAATTTCCAACATCCATGCAACATTGTCATATTTTTTCTTATTGTAAAAACATTATCATATGCACACCAAGCTTACACTATGGATAGTGTAAATAGATTGGCTTGCCATATTGCTATTTGATGGTGACTATTATTCATGCTTATCGTTAACCAATTTAAGTCTCTTTGTTATGGTACAATGTCTTCATTTTAGATAAAATAACAAAAATATTGTGCCAGTACCTATGTATCATAAAACCTTTTCCTAGAGATGGTGCAATACCTTGGTTTTAGATCTATTTAAATAAGTAAAAAAAATAGTTCTAACTATACAAATCATTGCAAAGTGAGATGAAGATGCAAAAACACCTTTGGGAGAGGGAATACCTTACATAATTAGCACTTGTTAAATTGTATGCACCTGGGATTGAGGCAAATGTTTTATTAATAAAGATCATATTAAAAAATAACTTTGCTTTTACAAATCTATTATTTAATAAATATGATTTAAGACATGATTTTTTTAAAGCAAATTCTTGAAATACAACACTCTTCACTTTGATAAAAAAAAAATGTTTTGACAAAAAAAAACTTTTCAAAATTTCAAATATATTAATTTTTCAAATATTCAATTCCTTAATACAATTTTAATTACAACATTTTCACTTCTCCACCTTACCCTTCACCTTATAATGATAGTACTATTTTACTTATAACGTTATTATGGATTTACAAAAACATATACTAAATACAATTTCATATTAATCCAACCACATTGCATTTTAATTTTTTTAAATCTCTAAGTATTTTTTATAATTTACATTTTTCTATTTTTATCACCCTTTCACCTTATAATGATATTATTATTTTCTTATAACCCTGATGTGTTATTATGTGCTTGCAAAGACATATAATGAATACAATTTCATATTAATCCAACCACATTGCATTTTAATATTTTAAATCTCCAAGTCTTTTTATAATTTACATTTTCCTATTTTTATCTTCATTGATTTCTGTCTTTTTTATAATTTACATTTTTCTATTTTTATCTTCATTGATTTCTGTCTTTTTTATAATTTACATTTTTCTATTTTTATCTTCATTGATTTCTGTCTTTTTAATAATTTACATTTTTCTATTTTTATCTTCATTGATTTCTGTCTTTTTATTTTATTGGTCTTGAAGGTAGGATGTCAACCTTGGAATTTGGAGTCGTAGAGGGGGCGGCGAACTCACGTCAATGGTTATGTGCCGCGCTTGTATTGTGAGTTCCGTGTCATGTAAATTTGATTACTTGCCCCTGTCTACAGTCCAATTTCAAAGAACGCCCTCGGCAGTTCTAATTCGATGCCCCCGCCGTCCGAAGCCTCCCAACTCCTCTCCATCCATCCCCTATGCCCTTCCCAACGCCCATTTCTCAGGGCATTGCGAGGAGGAGCCCAGAACCAGGCCTACAGTTCCTCGGCGCATTGATAATGCCCCTCCCCACCTGCATATCTCATTGCTCATCAAGTTGATGATAAAATCAGCGGCATTTTTCTCACCCTTCAGCGCTGATCCCTACGAGGAAGAACCTAGAACCAGGATGAGCCTTGAACCGAATTCACTGATGTGGGCTTGGCTATTGGGTGCCGTCTTATTCGCCATTGGAGTAGCAGCTCGACAGAGTTAGATCTTCTTGGACGCTGGCGTGCCCATCATATGCAAGGTAAGTCTCTAACCCACAACCTTGGATTCACTAAGAGGACGAGTAGGATTTTCCCTATTTTTCGGACCCACCATTAATCAATGGCATCAAAGCTGTGAGAAATTTCTGTGTTTTGGTGATATACGGCTGTTTTTGCTCAATAAGTATATCATGTAGATAAATGGTAGGGCCGCCTTTGTAATAGTTGCAGCGATCAGAAAAAAGGAGGTAAACCAGCATCCATAGTAGCAGTGGAGAAGAAGCAGGAGCCAGCCCTTGTAAGTATCAGCAATATGAATATGTATTTTGCTTTAATTTTTTTTTAATGTGTGCTTGATAGCCCAGATACTGTACACTTTTTTTTTTTTTTAAAATGTTTGTTTGATAGCCCAGATACTGTACACTTTTATGTAAGTATCAGCGATATGAATATGTATTTTGCTTTTAATTTTGTTTAATGTGTGTTTGATAGCCCAGATACTGTACACTTATATAATTTCTTTTTGTTTCACTGTGTTGCCAAGATCGATCATGTAGTGTCATTTTTATTTTTAAATGTGTGTTTGATAGGCCATATAATTTCTTTTTGTTTCACTGTGTTGCCAAGATCCATCATGTTGTGTTGTTGTGTTGTGGCATTTTTATTTTTAAATGTGTGTTTGATGGTTCAGATATTAGATACAGTACATTTTTATATAATTTTTTTGGCTTTGGTTATTGTTTTAGTTATTGTTTTATGAAATGTTTTTTTTTCTTGGAAATTTGGTTATATAAATTTATACGAATTACTGTTTTTTGTTGTTCAGAATTTATTTTTAAATGTAGAAATGGATTTAACAGGTTGAAAAACTCTCAAAACAATTCTGATTTTACAGAAATAATTACTTAAATTTACAAATCCAACAATTTTTAACCAATTTCGAATAAATATCCCAAAAAATATCTTATTTCATAAAATCTTTAACCTATCTTTTGTTTGAAAAGATTCATCATATTCATCATGTCGTGCCATTTTTCTTGGGGGAGCCTGGGGGCGTCTGTGTGATCTTAGAGTGAGAAAATATAATGAATTGCAGTTAATTTTAGGTTATGTCGTGTCTGCGTTTTAATGGCGGCATTTGAGTTGTTTTTTTAGGGTTTTTGGGTGAGTCGAGTGGTTTCATATTGAAATTGTATAGTGGGTTTCATGTTGGGGAGTTTTTTTTGGGAAGCTTTTGGAATGGGCTATTTTGAGGGCCAGCTTTGTCTGTAGGTCCGACAGTGTTGATTTTCGGGTTGTTAGTGGGTTTGTCTGTCGGGTTTTCTGTATTGAGATGGGCCGGAATGCAAAAAATGTGGCAGGTGGTTTGTCTCTCTATGTTTAGAAGACTTATAAGGCTTTGTTTTGAATCAACAAGTCCCGTAGGTTTTGTAAGGAATCTGAGTCCTGAGAAGAAAATAATTGTTGGGATGTGCAGGCGTTGAAGTTCAGCAACGTTTAGGGCTTGGGATTTTTGCGTCTTAATTTGGGCTTGATTTTTAAGCTTTTGTTTCCGAGGTTAAAGGTTCGAATCACTAACGTGTTGTAATGCTGAAAAGGATTAATACAACAGTACCTATTTGTGTTTCTTCGATTTCTTCTACACACCTGCACCCATGTGCCCAAGAGTTTTCACCAGGGCCTTATGCTATGTTCCAACCACCACCA
>ML805285.1:354488-376414 GCA_009831015.1 Picea engelmannii
CTCTCTCCTTGGGATAAATTGTTATCGTAATGTTGATGTATTGAAGTGTCCACGCATAGTTCTATTTTCCCGTGCGAGTGAAACCATTAGAGGGTCGGTTGGTATGTTGTTGGGTGCATCTAAGCCATTCCTTGAGAGTTGAATGTCCCAAGTCTCATTTATTTGCTACCAAGAATTATTTCCATTGTTTAAATTGCACACAACTTCACTCCACCAACTGGGCATTTAATTTGCATGTCAGCTCGACCTCATCTCTTGTTGGGCATATCAAATCATTGTTGGGTCATTTCCTCCATAGCTAAGCCATTCTTGAGTGTTGGACATTCCACAAAACGTTCTGATTTCTATCTAAGTGACCATACAGTTGGGTGCACTCTTCTCTGCTCTCAAGTACCCACTCATTTTTTCCTTATCATCCAAACAATGAGTGTAAACCCTAACACTCAAGAAATATCCCACGCATGTTCCACTTGTTTTCCAAATGCTGGGTATTCTTGTTTTCAACCGTGGAGAAACCATAATAAGTGTCACTTGATGGTTGACGTGCTAAAAAACTAACCCTATTCTCTGAGCATTTGGTGTAACACATCATCATTCCATGTCCTCGACCTGTCTCCAAGGCACTCCATGGAATCATATTTGTTGCATGGACACCCACGATTTACCACCTTGGGTTAGTTATAACCTATGTTGAAATCCTTACTCCGACACCTAGGTATCTTGTTATCTAGTGATTTCCTTACTACAAATCAAGTTAGCAGCTCACAAAATAGAATACATTGTTGGACTATTCAATTCCAATAAAGATATCGGAAGCAATACTGGAAACCAAAAATCCCATGCACAAGACATATATATATTATGCTAATCAACTAAGCTTATCATTCAAATAAATTCAAAGCTTACGAGGGCTCCCTTACTAGGAAAATGGCCCAAATAGAAAAGAGACAAAGTAAATCAAAAACCTAACTGGTTGATCGGCTGCCAAGCCTATTGTACGATCATGTATGGAAACAACGTGATTGTTACATTGATACCCACTTTATTCTACACTATATGTGTGACTATTACACTGAAACTCACGCTATTCTGCGCAATATGTACAAGAATACTTGCACTTTTCCATGGAAACTGATCCTTTTGTTGTACAATTTTTCTCACTCTTCATCTAGCCTAGATCTCTAGATGGAATTCCTTATCTACCTATCTAATATCTCTTTGAATCACAGTCCTTCGTGATCCAACTCTCTTTGTGTCAAATCAATATCTCTTGATCAATCTGTCAAATTGACTTCCTCCTTCACCCTAGCCTTGTTTTTATAAGATTTAGTTATGACCTAACCTTACTCTCCAAAGTGATTGATGACTGAGATTACTTCTCACCTCGTTTGAGATCAACGACTATTATTTAATTCACTAATGCTAATAAAATCATTTCCTTAAATAAAACTCAACTTACTAATAAAAGAACTTTACTTTGATAATTCCTTTAATTAAAGTAAAGTCCAGGATACAAGGCTCTAGATGATTTCCACATGTCTAGACACATAGGTCTGTGTGGAAATACATGTTTGATGTTATCATGCATCAACACTCCCTCTTAGAGAGGAAGGTATTTTGCACCACTCCAAGTTTGTCTCTGAAGAACACAAACTTCCCTTTAACCAAGGGTTTTGTTAGAATATCTACAACCTGCTCATCTTGTAAAATATATCGAAGCTTCACTGCTCCCTTCTGGATCCTATCTCGGATGAAGTGGTATCTTATCTCTATATGCTTGGACTTGTCATGGAATATTGGATTCTCATAGAGTTTGATACAACTCTGATTATCACAGTATATCATCGTGGCTCCAAATCTTGATCAAATAAACCCATAATAAATCTGTGAAGCCAACTGGCTTCACAACTATCCATACTTGTTACCATGTACTCTGCCTCTATTGAACTGAGTGCTATAGAATTTTGCTTCCTACTAAACCAAGTAATCATTGTTAATCCCAAGATAAAGTAACACTTTGAGGTGCTCTTTCTGTCTATTGAACTCCCTATCCAATCTGAGTCTGAGTATCCCTGCAACTCCACTCCATCTCCTCCAAGATACCTCAATCCATACTCCATTGTACCTCTCAAGTACCTGAGTACATGTTTCACTTCTATCCAATGCACTTGCCTCATATCCACCATGAACTAACTCAAGGTGTTCACAGTAAAACATATATTTGGCCTGTTATTGACCAAATACATTAAGGACTCTATCAGCTTCCTGTATATCCTGGAATCCACCAAATATGAATATGAAGTCACAACCTTCTTTAGATTGGTAACCATAGGTGTAGCCATCGGTCTACAATCTTCCATCCTAAATCTCTTTGAGATCTCAATTGTGTACTTCCCTTGAATAAGGACGATCACTCCCGATACCTACCACACCTCTAACCCCAAGAAATAATGCATCAAGCAAATGTCCTTCATCTCAAACTTTGTAGCTACATCTTCTTTTCACCCTGCAATCATCTCCTCTACACCTGTGAGAAACACATCATCTACGTATAGAACCAAGATGAGTGGATCTACCCCAACAAGTATGAATTACAAGTTAGGATCCGCCTCACTCTTGGAAAAGGCCATACTTTGCAAGTATCCGTCAATCCTGGAGTATCATGTCCTAGGTGCATGTTTGAGTCTGTACACAGCCTTCTTAAGCCTACACACATGAGACTCCCTCCCATGTACCTCAAAGCCCTAAGGTTTCTCTATGCATACTTCCTCTTCAATGATCTCATTGAGGAAAGTTGTTTTCACATTCATCTGATGTATCCTCCACCTCATAATTGAAGCAATAGAAATAACAACTCAAATAGAAGCATACATGGAGACTGGAGCAAATTTCTACTCGTAGTCCACTCCCTCTTTCTGGGATAACCCTCTCACCACAAACCTCGCCTTGAACTTCTTGATTCTACCATCTACAACATGCTTGATCTTGTAGAGCCACATGAAACTCACAACTAACTTCCCCTCTGGTCTTGGCACTATGTTGCAAACATCATTCCTCATAATAGAGGTGTACTCCTCTACCATGGCATCCCACCATACATGTTGATCTATTGCTTCCTCAAAACTAGAAGGCTCAACATCAATGATGTTACTCATAAGCGCCATATAGTTTGCAAACTTCCTTGGAGGCATGCGCTCTCTGACCACACTCCTAGGAACCTCATCGACATCCCTCAATGTCTTCAATAGCCACCTAGGTCTCTTGACAGGACTGGAGGGGGATATGTATACTTCATCCTCAATGATCTCGTTGAGGAAAGTTGTTTTCACATCCATATGATGTATCCTCCACCTCATAATTGAAGCAATATAAATTACATCTTGAATAGAAGCATACCGGGCGACTAGAGAAAATGTTGACTTGTAGTCCACTCCCTCTTTCTGGGAGAAACCTGTCGCTACAAACCTCACCTTGAACTTCTTGATGCTACCATATGCAACATGCTTGATCTTGTAGAGCCACCTGGAACTCACAAATAAATTCCTCTCTGATCTTGGAATTATGTCGCAAACATCACTCCTCATAATAGAGGTGTACTCCTCTACCATGGCATACCACAATACCTATTGATATGTTGCTTCCTCAAAACTGGAAATCTCAACATCAATAATGCTACTCATAAGCGCCATATAGTTCAAAAACTTCCTCGGAGGTCTGTGCTCTCTAACCACACTCCTAGGAGCCTCATCAACATCCCTCAATGTTTGAAAATATCCACCTGAGTCTCCTGACATGACTGGAATGGGCTATCTCCTCCTCCCCACTTGAAGTCTAAACTATTGATTGTTTCTCATCCTTCGGAGCTTGTTGCTCCTTGTCCTCTATCACTGTTGATGACTCCTAAGATCTCCTAGATGCCAAGTTCTCCTCAAACTTAACATCCCTGCTCAGAATTGTCTTTCGTTGTGCTAGAATGAAGATCCTATAAGCCTTTGAGGTCTCATTGTATCCCAGAAATATAACCTTCTATTATGAAGGCTCCAACTTCGTCCTCTTCTCCACAGGCACATGGATATATACTGGACAACCAAAGATCCTCAAATAGCCAATCTTTGGCTTCACTCCTGAGAAATCCTCCTTTGGATTCTTATTCCCCAATATCCTATGAGGAATCTTGTTCTGCCCATATACTATCATGTTACATGCCTCTGCCCAAAGAACCATAGGCAACTCCTAGTCATGTATCATAGCCCTAGAAGAACTGATGATGGAGCAATTCTTTCTCTTTGCAACCCCATTTTATTGAGGGTTGTATGAGACTGTCAACTCCCTCTTGATCCCTTCCTCCTTGCAAAAATCCTTGAAGTCATTGGAGGTTTATTATCCCCCATTATCCAACCTCAAGACCTTGATCTTCTTTCATGTATGATTCTCCACTTGAGCTCTAAACTCCTGAAACTAATTGAAGACCACATCCTTGGTCTTCATAAAGAAGATCTAGATTTTCTTGGAAAAGTCATCAATAAACATCACATAGTATGATGATCCATGTATTGATGCTACTAACATCGGCCATTCACATTCGAATGGATAAGATCCAAGATCCCCTTGGACCTACTCTCATTGCTAGAAAAAATAGCCTTGGAATTATTGCCAAGTGCACACCCTCTACACACTCCTTGTTGCTCAATATTGAACTCCGAGAGACCTGTATCAATACCCCTTAGAATCAACAATGCTCTATAGTGTAGGTGTCCCAACCTCTTATGCCATAAATCACATAGGATGTCACTATCGTGTACCAAATACTAAACAAGATTGCCCTGCAAACTGTATAAAGTTCCCTCTCTAACCCCAACGACCATTGTTGTGTTCGGGCTAGCTTTCTCTGGACATATGAGTACTTTCCCTCTCTAAAAAGTAACGACAAAATGCTTGTCCTCCATCGTTGAGACTGAGAGCAAATTCTTCTTCAAACATGGTACATAAAGCATGTCTTGGGCATCAAACGAGCCTCATAAATTGAGTTGGAACGTAACTATTCCCTCTCCCTTCACTACATACTTAGCATCATCACCAAGCTCCACATGAACACATGAGTCCCTCTCCATCAGACTACTAAATATCTCCCATGCTTATGTCATATGACAAGATTCCCCATTGTCCAAGTACCATGCACTCCTGGTAGGTGTGTTGGTAGAAAGGCAAGAAACCAATGAGTAATCCTTCTCAAGCTTCACTGCAAACTCATCAAGTTGTATCTTTGTTAATGTTGTTTTTTGCGTCTTTCCTATACCCGTCTTCTTATCTGGACACTGAGATGAAAAATGTCCATTCTTATGACATGAGAAGCACTCGATTTTACTCAAGTCCTTCTTCTTCCCTAGTTGTGATGATCCTCCATAATTGTTACCCTTCTTACTAGAACCCTTTCATTTTCCCTTCTTTGTCTTACTAACAAGAGCCAAGTTCTCATCACTACTTTCTTGCTTGTTTCCCTTTGCCTCCTCTTGAGTCTCTTCCTATATGCAATCATTCCAAAGCCTCTACCAATCTGAGAGATGTTCATGAGCACATACTCCCTTGTCAAATGGTTCCCAAGACTTGGGAAGACCATTAAATGCAACATTCATGAGCTCTACGTCCCCCATTTTCTCCCCTATGGTTGCAAGTTGATCATGTACCTAAGTGATCCTCTTGAAACAATTGGTAACATTGTCAGATCTAGACATTTGCATCGATCTAAGTTTATTCCTTAAGACCATCTTCCTATTCATGTTAGTGCTCTGGAACAAACCTACCAAGGCATCAAACATCTCTTTGGTTGTCTTCTTCTTGGATAAATGAGGAATTAGATGATCCTTCACTGAATCCAAGAGTCCCCTCTTATATTTGATCTCCTTCTTCTGGTGAACTTCCAAATCTACAGGATCTGACAGTGGAGCAACTACTTTGTCCACTAACTCCCAACAATCATACTCCTTTAACGCAAAAGCTACTCTTGTTTTTCCAGATAGGAAGTTGGATTCTCCATCCAATCTACCTTCAACTCTCAAAGGTGTTGATGCCATCCCTTAGACCTAATAAACTTCCCTGGAAATAACATGTTGCTAAAATTGCCCCTATATTGACCTATACATCTTTTTCCTGCGCTAACCACACAACTTGTATGTTTATGCTCATGTTGTTTTGTGTGACCTGTAAGTTGATACTCGTGATGTTCTGCACGACCTGTATATAGATACCCACATTGTTTCGCGCAACCTGTAATTAAATACTTGTGCTATCTGCGCGCTTGTATAAAAAATACTTGTATTGTCCTCAACAAACGACCATACTACAGTAGGATTGTTTCCTTGAAATCTGTCCTTCAATTTTTGTTTGTTGGTTATGGATCTAAGATTTAGCTTCCACTCAGAGCAATTTCTCTGATACCGTGTTGAAATCCTTACTCTGACAACTAGGTATCTTGTTATCTAGTGATTTCCTTACTGCAAATCAAGTTAGCAGCTCACAAAAAAACATACACTGTTGAAATATTCAACTCAAATAAAGATAGTAGAAGCAATACTGGAACCAAAAACATCATGCATAATACATACATATATTATGCCCATCAACCAAGCTTATGATTGAAATAAATTCAAAACTTACAAGGGCTCCCTTACTAGGAAAATGTGCCAAATACAAAAGAGACAAAATGCATCAAAAACTTGACTAGTTGATCGCTTCCAAACCTGTTGTATGATCATGTACAACAATAGTGTGATTGTTACGTTGATACTCGTGGCATCTACATGACTATTACACTGAAAATCGTGCTATTTTGTGCAACTTGTACCAAAATGCCAACATTTTTCCATGACGACTAATCCTTCTGTTGTACGGTTGTTCTCACACTTCCTATAACCTAGATATCTATATGGAAGTCCTTCTCCACCTATCCAATATCTCTTTGAATCACAATCCTTCGTGATCCAATTCTCTCTGTGTCAAATCAATCTCTCTCAATCAATTTGTCAAAGTGTCTTCTTCCTTCACCCTAGCCTTGCTTTTATAAGATTGAGTTATGACCTAACCCTAATCTCCAAAGTGATTGGCAACTGTGATTACTTCTCACCTCACTTGATATCAACAATTAATATTTAATTCATTAATGCTAATAAAAACATTTCTTTAAATAAAACTCAACTTACTAACAAAATCATGTTACTTTCATAATTCCTTTAATTAAAGTCAAGGGTAGAAGGCCTTGGACAATTTCCACATGTCTAGACACATAGACCTGTGAAAAAATACCTGTTTGATGCTACCATGCATCAACAACCTCTACCCACATTTCTTCATCCACTCATGCTCCATACATGGCATTGAGATTCCACCTTGATCACTGGTACATATTCTCTTTCCCACACATAGCTTGACATAACTTTGACATGAAACCAGTACTAGACACTATTATGATGCTTCTGTGCAAGTTGAGTGGCCATCTGGAACATAACCGTCATGGTTTAAATGGAGGTGAATGAATGTTTAATCTATTAAAGCATGAGATTGGGTCATACTAAGCATTGATATTATTAACCAAGCACCTAGCTCATTAATGGTTGGAATGTAAGGAAATGGCTTACCTGCTCTTATGTTGCAAGCCACTTAACCTAGACCATAAACCAACCCAAATTCCAAATGTAATTTGATATATACTCATGCTCACAATGTTCTTATAATAAAATCTTGGTCATGATAAAAAAAATACCAATGCAATATGAAATAGATGTTTAATTGAGTTGCTCAATTGTTTCTTGGAAGATATTTTAATTGTCAACCTTCCATTGCCAACTAATGGTTGTTTGTAGGTTACATTGAGCGAGGACCTTTCTCATTTGGAGAAGAAGGAAGTTCTATGTGCAAGGCAGAGAGCTGAGGCTCTCCAAGAGACAGAGAACCATATGCACAACTCAAAGACAAAACTGAGATATAGACAAAGAAAGTTAATTCCACGTAGGTTCCTTGTTGGTGAAGCGAGTGGGCTATAAGTCCCTCAATTATATATCATTATCACAATGTCATGATAATCCCAAATAGGAATAAGTTAAATGGTTTGTTGAACCATGAGCTCATACCACCTTGTTATTATTGACATGAGGAGAAGATAGAGCAGGAAAGTTAGGTAGGCACCGATGTCATTGTTGAACTCTTTGCAATGGGTTGAGACCCACTTTAAGTTTCATGCATACATAATGTGATTTGACAGTAGAATGACTATCTCAAGAAATGACCATTCGCCCAAATTTGACCATTTAACCCTTCAACTATTTCAAACATTAAACCCTTCCCAAGTTCTTCAAGAACCGAACAAGTATGTCTTATCAATAATGCTCGTGCCAATGTAGACAAACATTCAAACATATACCCTTAGAAGCAAGAATATTCATTTTTTTGAAAACTAAATGAGTAAACCAACTTGTGTGAGACATATTAAAAGTTAGAAACAATAGGGAAAATATGAAAATGAAATGGAAATTAGTGTCTATGAAGAATCCAAAATAACTACTCATGTAATGGAGCTTGAAATCAAAGTTGTCATTTTCCCTAAAGATGCTCATGATAGTAGCTTATTTTTAAGTTTTAACATACATGTAAATGTTAGCAATGAGCATTGAAAAATATGCATTCAATGATGAGGTACATAAATAAATTAATAAGCACTTACAAAAATTATAATAAGAATTCCTCATACAAGAGGTTTCTTATTCCCAACCCCTAGGGATAACTAAGGAGATGATGTCTCAAGGCCCTCAGGTTGCATACATGGAGTACCGAGAGACAACTTGATCAATAGTGTCCACTTGCATAGACAAAGACCCACCTCACCACCACAGTTCCAAGTTCATCACAACGATATCCACCACATCAATTGGCTTCCAAAAGACATTGGGTCTTTCTCCATGAGGTACAAGTCATCGTGCCATTCCCAACCATACTTGTCACTTTCCACACTTCATCCCCTCATCTCCTTTGGGATTTTTGGGTGTACTAACCTAAGACGGGGTTGTCCCTCATTTCATGGGAAGAAGGGGCTGAAGGCCCAGAGGATTGCAGCTGGAAAAAGATAAAATCCAACCATTAACCTTCTATATGCTTGCCTAGGGATCTCAAGGACAATGAAATGTCTCTCGTAAGAAATTTATGGGACCCATGAAAAATAACTAATACAAAATGCCAACCAAGGAGGAGCATGTGTGGGCATTGTTTTGAATGGTTAGATACAAGACCCACACATGTTTTAAACTTGAGGAAGCATGATGTGACCAAGGTAGAGTCAAGGTGGGCACTATTTTTCATGATTAGGTAGAAGCCCCACCTTGGCTTCAACTTGGAAACATCCTAAAAGAATAAAAGGCAATAAATTGGCTTGGAAAAAGGATGCATTGAAAACGAAGGTGACACACACCCTCTACAAAGGAACCCATAAATGAGATACTACAACCCCTTGTATTTCATGAACCCCATGCCCAAAAATATTATACCCATCCATGTCACCTCATCCACATGAATTAGAGAAAGGTCTTCTTGGGAAACACTCCTAAACTTGAGGTACAATTTACCCAATAGGTCGCTTTGTCAACCCTCTCATACCTAAACTTGGAAAATTGTGTAGGGTCTTTGAAGCACTTGTTTATTTTGATGAGGTAGTTTGGATGTACATGCTTGGATGAATATTTTATTGATTTTATTTACTCATCATGATGCATTTGACTTGAGATCCTTGGATGTATTCATTTGTTTTTGCAGGACCTAGTTGGTCGATAGTTTTGGAAGAACAAGCCTAGATTGGGCTTCCTTGGGGTTTGAAGCCCACAGATCGGATGCCAAGGCCCCACACTCTGGATTATGATGACATGCCTTTGGAGGCCTAGAGGACACCTTGGAAGATCTTACCCAACCCATACATGTCAAACGACTTGCTTGAAAGGGCCAACAGATCACCTTTTGAGGGCTTGACATCACCTTAGGGCTAGGTTGTTGTGGTGATGTATTTTTTGATGGACATTCGGCAACTTTTGGAGGAAGAGGCCCATGGATCGTGGAAGAAAGGATTTGGTTCAAGACAATTGGCCTTTGGAGGCCTAATTCTCCAACTCAACGACTTGACCAAAAGTGTCAAACGTTGCCCAAAAAAGGGGTGACGCCTTGTTTTTAGGGTTTCTCTTATATACAAACTATGAATTAAATAATATTGCTTTTGTAAAGGGGAAATGTAAGGGTTGTTGACCCCTTATCTTGTGTTTTACCGTAAGTTTTGTGGACAAACATGTTTTAGAACATTTTGTATAAATATATATCAACTCTATTTCATTTGGACATAGCTCTCCCATTGTGAGAAAACATATTGGTTGAAATTTGCACCCTCTTGGGAATTCTTGGTATCTCTCTCTCTTGTGCAAATGATTATTGGTGATATTTCTTGGTGAATGCTTGAGATAATGTGGTGCACCCCTCTTGAAGGCTTATGTTCTTGTTCTTCGATGGTAATTTGCTTGGTGAACTAGGGTTTGATCTCTCTCTCTCTCTCTCTCTCTCTCTCTCTCTCTTGTAATTGGTAAGGAAAATCTACATTTGTTAGTTCATTCAAATATCAATAAGGATGAATAATATATCTACAATATGTGTTTCTTACAACCTTGTTTCATTGATAGAGTCATGTGCTCTTGTATTAGAGTTACACTAGTGTTTAGCTAGCTTATCTCTTGCATCATTTATCAGACTTTTAGCATTTGTTTAGCAGCCCTAACAACTATTTACTTGCTGATATATATATTTGTTGACTTCTGCAAATAGGGACAACAAGATTAAATTTCTTTTCCACCTAACATATATCTTGTATACTTGGATTTTCTTGTGTCTCAGGAAGGTACTATCATTGTCCATAGGTGCTTAAACTTCTTGGAAACCATTGACCACTACCGAGACTCATTTCCAATCCTTCTTCCATCTATAAATTGTACCTATAGGGGAATCCATTCAAAATTACCACTTTCCATCTCATTTCCCCCTAGGGTCACCCGAGATTCCCCCTTTGAGGTGATCACTTCACCTCTAAAGTGATGGGAGTACCTATTTGAGGTGACAGTGGGTTGGTCTTCCCTTAGTTGTCTCCATCTTATGGATTGGGTTGGGATTTACCCAACCTACAACATGTGTGATAACAAGGTTGAAACAACGATACACCAATACAAACCATCACCAAATTCAAGGAAAAATCCTCCATAAAACACACTTTCACACACCAAAAAGGTAAACAAATGGAAGAGAGATGATTACAATGAAAGAGTTGATCTTTGGAGATGTTCCAGGTAGCAAATCCTTCATATTAGCTTAAAAACATCTTAATTGAAGGTGCCTACCCTATGAAATGTTAGCATTTTTCTATTGGGTATTGGGTTTCCCTTTGAGAATAAAACATTATTTGATTGCATTGCTATGCTTCCTTCATTTGTTTCCAAGGTGGGGGCATGTCCTTTCCAACATAAAGTAATGGAGAAGGGGAAAGATTCTTCAACCTGCATAAAATAATTTTTCACGTGAAGACATATTGGAATGACCTAAAAAAAATTCATATAGTAGACATCATGACAAACTACAAGTTAGTTACTACAAAAAAAACATGGTACATGATAGCAAAAGCAATGCCTAAGATCAATTCTTCCATTTGTTTTACATTAATCTCCAATCTTGATATGTCAACTAATAATCTATGATATTTTTTACAAGGTCCAAGCAAAGACCTCGTAGTGGTAACAAATCAATGTTCTTGAAAATATGTTGTTTTCAAAAGTTTGTTGTTCATAAGTTGTACAAAAATTTAGTGAACAAAAAAGTGGTCTACAAATTAAGGGTTCAAAATATCAAAAAACAAAAGGATGGAATCTAAACATGAAAATATATTAGTGGACCCATGAAAATCCAAAACAAGCCCTAATTCTTTAGAAATGGGCTTCAATTAACTAGCTAGTTTCATGTTGTTTCTAATAATATCAATGAATTCTCTTGGATTTGATTAGTTGGAGTCTATGATAAATATTTTTAGAATGATGTTGTGACCTTAATTAATATAGAAAACAAATTAAATAAGCCATTAAATTGTTCAAGATTTATTAATTACACAATTTTACATAAATTAAATGTGTATATCTTGTTAAGTGGGTTTAGATTGAGTGGTTATGAGGAAAAATGTTATCCTTTCCACTCAGTTTAAAATCCCATGTTGTGACATGATGTGATTTTGTGAAGTAGAACAATATTTTGATCACACAATCAAAAACGATGTTTCCAAATTCTTCATGGCTATTGTCATGTCCCCATAATGTGCCTAGCCGAATCTTGCAATCGTGCACCTAATCTTGAGGGTGTTCAACACCACAACATGTATCACTTGGCTTCTTGGCAACACCAAGGATACTTCATCTAGAATACACCTCTTCACCTAGAGCATACCCATACTCTATCTTAGGCTATTGACAAGTCACACTCCTACTCTAGTGCAACTCTTGTATACTGAGACAATTGATAATAGTTTAACACTTAGTCATATATAAGCATACATCCATGAACATGAGAAACCAAGAGAACAATAGCGAAACAAATGAAGGACATACACAAAAATAGTGTGGGTGACATGAACCATTCCTAACACCCGACTAAGTCTTTGTTATTGTGAAACAATTACAATATGAGCATTATCAACTCGGTTTACAACATAGGAAAAGTCACACGACTCACCTCACCTCACCAAGACACTCATACATAGATTCTTCACACCAAGACTCTCTATCACAACCATCTCCGCAACCTTTTGTGGTGCACCTCAGACATGCCCTCAACCGCAGACTTGTTTCCCCTTCATTACCGAAGACTTCATAGATTTTGGTTATGTCTTACACATGCCTCCAACAAACCTATGTTTCCAGACTTCCCCAAATACATCCCAAAAGAAGGTCACCCCATATTCTTCACAGAATCAATTCAAGGCAGCACAAGTCCTCCCATGTGGAGTGACTTCACTCCTTGAGGGATCTCGCCCCTCTTTGTCTAAGCTTCCTCAGAACCGCAAAGCTCCTCTTTCTCTCTTCCAACCTACCCTCCTTGGTTGTGCACCGTAATATATATATTTTTATATATTACGTTTAAAACTTATTAAAATTTAAAGTCACGCTCTTTGCATAAAGAGACGTGACTTTACCCAATTATGTGTATATATACACATTTTGTACACCAAAATTTATCATTGAATAAAGAATATTATATGTTATTCAATACATTTATTGTTGTATTTAGATTTCATCGTTCCAATTGGTACCAGGGCGTTATGTTTTCCTTGCCTCCTCTGCAGTCCCTCGCCCACTCCCATATGTGTGACCTCACAAAGTTCCTCTCGCACGCACTCCCACTTCCAAAACCCAGTTCGACCTCCATTCACATTCCCTTCCTATCATGACCTACATTTCACCCATTTCGCCCTCCATTCGCCCTCGATTTGCCCATTTCTCCCTCCATTTGACTTCTTCATTCGTCCCTCGTCCATTCGCTTTGGCCCTCCTCATTCGCCCTGACTTCCTCATTCACCACCTTCCTGCAACCCTCTCCCCACAGATCCCTCCATCCTCCTCCACGATTTTCTCTTTGTCCAAATCCTAGAACCTTAATTCTCCCTCCTCCACTATTTTCCTTCCAGTTGATACATACCCTATATTTAATATTAAAATATTAAATATAATAAATATTTAATACATCGACCTCAACATGAGAAACACTAGGAGAAATTCGAGAGAAGAATATAAAAAGACAGAGGACAACACTTCCCCCACGTTGATGCTAAGAAAAAACTCTAAAGAGTTTTTTACAGGCCTTATGAATCAAGTAAGTACTTCGTTCGATGCCCAAATTGGCAAACTAAATGAAGAACTAGCAGAATTCAATAAAAACTACCATGACATGAGATTAGAGCTCAAATCAATCACAAATGAGAGTAGAATCCCAGGTAACTCAACTTTGCAATGGGGGCCTCACCAATCACATCACTTGCCTAACATGGGGACGTCTAATAATGGCATGCCCAAGGCAAAGATTATTGTTCCAGAATTTGATGGATCAGATGTAAGAGAAGCAACAAGATGGGTAAATAAAATTGAGCAGTACTTCAGGTATTATCATATTTATGATGATGAAGAAAAAATTAATGTCACATCTATACATCAGAAGGAATTTGTGTATGAATGGTTCCTATGGTGGAGAGAAAAATCCAAATCTCTAGCAAGAGACTGTGTTATATTAAAAAAGAACTTCTTCCTACGTTTTCTCGACACAGAAGAAAAATGGGTTTTTGCTAAACTCACCTAATTACAACAGTCTGGTATAGTGGAAGATTTTTTTTAGAATTTACATGTGTTAGCCACTCATGTACATAATATATCAGAAGATTGGATACTACAAATAACCTTATCATTATTGAAGGAAAATATCTGAAATGAGGTCGAACTACTTGGCATTAAAGATATCAAGCAAGCTCGATAGAAATCTAAAATCGTTGAAAATAAACTTAAAGTATATCAAAAGACAACATGGCACTCACTCGAAGTCTCTAGCTCCAAATATATTCCCCCTCACAAAATGACACCACAACCAGACACGAGACAAGATGACGTTAAGGACCAATGTTTAAATGTAACGCACCTAATTGGAAACCAGGGCATAAGTGCAAAGAGAAAATAAAATTTCATTGCAAAATAGACAAGAATGACAGTGACAAGGACGAAGAAGAAAGGGACATATCTTCATCCAATGAAGAAACAAATAATGAAGACTCACAAAATCTCCATGAGTTAGGGAATCAAAACGCAAATTCGACACTCCATGTTGCTGCAATGACGAGTATTTCTCATCCCCAAACTTTGAAAGTTTATGGATATGTTAAGAAAACTAAAGTAACAGTGCTCATCGATAGTGGAAATTCACACAATTTTATAGATACAAACATAGGAAGACAATTAAAGATATTCATTCATCCTACCTATGAATTTTAAGTCTCCATCCCAGGAAATAGGACTATGTCATGTGATGGGAAATTCCACAAGGTATAAATATCCATGAGTGACTAAAAATTAAAATCTCCTATGTATGCTATGCCAATCAGAGGGGTATTTATTGTCTTGGGGGCCTAGTGGCTAGCCACGCTTGGTACCATTGGATTAAACTTACAAGAGCGATTTATAAGGTTTTATCAAAATGAGGAAAAGTACAAATTACATGGAATTAAGTGTCCCCCCCCTACAAATAGTCTCGTCCAATAGAATGGAAAAAAATATTAAAAAGGGAGCCCATGCTTATTTCTTACATTGCTATGTAATAGAGGGCACTACTAAAGAGGACAAAAATGACGATCCCAAGAAATTGGAAAAAAATCTTGGAAAATATTACACCATTTTTCAAGAACTTCCTCGTGGGCTTCCTCCACCTCGTTCTAGAGATCACATCATAGAATTAATCCACGATTCTGCACCAATTAGAAAAAAATACTATAGAGAGTCACACCAACATAAGATAGAAATTCAATGCTTGGTTCAACAATTATTGGATTGTGGTGTTATTACACAAAGAAAGAGTCCTTTCTCAGCTCTAGTCATACTTGTTAGGAAAAAGGATGGATCATATAGACTCTGTATTGATTATTGGGAACTAAACAAAATTATGATAAAGGATAAATTTCCAATTCCAATTGTGGATGAGTTATTAGATGAGCTCCATGGCGTCAAATATTTCTCCAAACTAGACCTGAAGTTAGGTTTTACCAAATAAGAATTCAAGAGGAAGACGTTCCTAAAATTGCTTTATGTACCCATGAAGGGTTCTATGAATTATGAGTCATGCCTTTCGGCCTATCCAATGCTCCCGCTACCTTCCAAGCAGTAATAAATGATTTATTTCATCCATACCTACAAAAGTTTGTGCTTGTCTTATTTGATGATATCCTTGTTTAAAGTAAGAAATGGAACTCACACCTCAAGCACATTAAGACAGTATTAAAAATACTTCAAGAGAATAAGTTCTATGCTAACAAATCCAAATGTAGTTTTGGACAAAAAGAGATAGTATTTTTGGGACATGTTGTATCAGATGAAGGAATCAAGGTTGATCCAAAGAAAATTGCAGCAGTTATTGAGTGGCATAGCCCCAAATTAATCACATCATTACAAGGATTCTTGGGTATTACCAGGTACTATAGAAGGTTTGTTCGAAACTATGCAGAAATCGTGCCCCCACTAACAACATTATTGAAAAAATATGCATTTAAGTGGAATGAAAAAGCTAAAGCATGTTTTAGAAATTTGAATCTCTTAATGACATCCACTCTAGTTTTGTCAACACCAGATTTATCCAAATCATTTGTCCTTGAATGTGATGCTTCGGGAGCTGGATTAGGTGTCATACTTACGCAAGATAATCATCCCATCGCATTCGAAAGTAAAAAATTCAAACCAAGGGAGCAAAGAAAATCAACATTGACAAAGAAATGTTGGCAATTATGCATGCCTTGATTAAGTGGAAACAATACTTGTTGGGAAGGAAATTTCTCATGAAAACAGACCACAATAGCTTGAAGTATTTTTTAACTCAGAAAAACCTTTCATCAAAGTAGCAAAAATGGGTGAGCAAAATCCAGGTCTTTGATTTCGATTTTCTTTATAAAAAAGGGAAGGAGAATTTGGTTGTGGACGGGTTATCAAAAAAACATGATAATGATGCTACTCTATGCGCTATTGATCCAAGTGGATATCGATGGCTACCCACCTATTCCACGGGCTCGAAAAACAGTTTTCCATCTTGGCAGTTTTTCGGGTTCTAAACTTCTGGGGCCGTTTTGAGGCCCTAAGCGACGTTTTTTGGGGATTTGGGGCCTAGGTGACTGCCTATGACACTAACCTAGGCCAGCCGAAAATTGTTCTTCTTGGTTATACCTTTCCAACGGTGTATCGAGTGCCCCAAACAGAGATCATATGCAAAATTTACGCCCCTAGGAAGTTGACGTATCAACTACCCCCATCGGGGCCCACAAACCTTTTTGGATTTTCATCTTCCAGGGTTAGGGTTTTTTATTTTACTTGTGTTAAAAAGGCCTTTGGAGCCTCATTGTAACGATCATCTTCTTGCGGATGCAAGTAGCCGTCACATCTCTTCTCATAGATAAGTTGCCACCATTCTAGCGAGTCTTTCACTCTGTATTTTTACAGTCTCTGTACATTTCTTTCATTAATATAAATAATGTATTACTGTATTTCTCTGTTTCTGGAAATATTTATGTGTATTTCATTGTAATATCTCTGCTTTCATTTCATTCTAAAAAATAATCTAGATCAGTGGTATCAGAGCATGCTTCTCTTGATCGTTTTTCTCAGTGCATGTCCTCGACTGGGTTAGAGTATAGCAAGTTGGGTCTCGAGCTTGTCTCTCTTGAGGAAAATCGCTCTTGCACGCCCAAGAAACCCTCCATGGCAGAAGAAAAGAAAAATGACAGAGCAGACGATTTTATTAATCTGTTGCTCGAGCAAGCTCTCACACGATAGAGAGACGAAATGATGGAGAATTTTGCCCACATCCTTCAATGCCTGCCAATAGTAGCAGGCGCATCTTCATCAAACGACCACTTTGGAGGAACTTCACCTTTCAAGGTACAGGTCAATTTTGATATTCCTATATTTGAAGGTCAGATATATGCGGATGCCCTAGACAAATGGTTAAATCTATTAGAAGGTTATTTCTCTGTTCACAATTTTTTCGACGGAGAAAAGATCACCTTCGTGCTCCTTAAGGCTCTCCCCCATGTCAAACAATGGTGGGAAACTTACTAGGAGCGAATTTCCACAGACTTTGGAATATATGGGGTTGATCCCACTTGGGATTTTTTTGGGGATGTGGTAAAGGAACAGTATTACCCTGTTGGCAACTATGAGGACTGATACATGAGATGGACCACATTGCGACAAGAGAGGGGCCAAGCATTTTTAGAGTTCACCAATACCTTCCATACCTTGCACACCAAGCTGGGTATCAAAGACTCCGAGTGACATTTGGTTTTGAAATACCATGGGGCTCTAGACAGATACATCCAAACTGAAATGGATTTTCTGGACAACTCATCACTCAGTACTGCTTATCAATATGTTTTTAAAATTAAGCAGAAATTTAAGCACAAGAAAAAACGGGAGTTTGGGTCTGCAAATCTACAACAACCAAAGTATGATAAAGACGACCCTAACACACAGCTTCCTGAAAACCAGTCCAAGCCACAGGAAAAGAAGGATCATGGATAGACAAAGAAGAACACTAGAAAATGGTGTGATTTCCATAAAATCCTTTGGCACAACACCGATGAATGTCACTCAGATAGTCATTGGTGGTCGAGATCAAAGACAAGGAGTTGAACCCTGATTTAGAATATGATTCAGAAAATACTGATAGAAGAGAGATCATTGACACAGATCCCACTGCTATAGTTGCGACCGCAAAAATTCAACTAGAAGAACCAACAGATCCTGAAGAGGGGGAGTGCCTTTTTCATTCACAGATGTGGGTGAAGGGGATCCCGTTGCATTTTATTGTTGATATCGAAAGCCAGAAGAAACTCATCTCAACATAGGTCGTCAAATAGTTGGGATTGTCGAAAATACCACACCCGCAACCATACAACATCGGGTGGCTTTGCTAAGGACGAGATATTCGTGTCAGCCAGTAGTGTCGATTGTCATATGGCATCCAACCCTTCAAAGATGAGGTATTATGTGATGTTTCCCCACTAGATGTTTGTGATGTTCTATTGGGCCAAGCATATATGTGGAATCGCCATGCTATTTATGAGTCTCGACTCCGCAGTGTCATTTTTACTCTGGGGGGTCATCTCTATAGAATACTAGAGGTAATTCCAACTATTGTCCCACCTAAACAATGCCGCAAGGTAGTATCTCATACTATGAAATTCAGCTTCTTCACAATCTGTTCAAAAGGTGAACATAAGGATACTGCAACCACTACAACCTCGGTCCAAGCTCCTTTTATCACACAAAAGAGGGTCAACAAGACTACAACAAAGAGCAAATATTCCTTCTGCAAATAGGCATCTCATGTAGCCCGATTGGTTGAACAGATTCAACCCCGCCAACAACAGGTTCGTGACAGCCTTCAACAAACTAAGCAACATAACTTCTCTAGCAAGGCAAGCAACACACCAAGATTCAGATTCAACAAATGCTTCCCTCTCTCCCTTGAGAACTCAACGCAATGGATATCATTGCTTCCTAAGGAGGGAGGATTGATCCAGGTGGATATAGGTGGCCACCTACCTATTCCACAGGCTTGAAAAATGATTTTCCTTCTTCGCAATTTTTCGAGCCAAGATGTGCATCCAGAAAAATAGAAATGCATATGCATTCCTATTTGAATTGTTTTTGCCCTTGTCAAACCTCCACACCATACCCTCTTCCATGTTTCCCTCCAATTATATTTTAATCTATGTGCAAAAATGTGTGTATTAAAGGTACACACAAGTTAATTATGTGTACACTTTATTAATGTGTGCATGTTCCTTTGTCTTCTTTTTTTTGTAAGTCATAATCTATTTTCCACTATTTTGTCCAACCCATGCCCTCTTTTCTCTATTTTTTCTCCAATCCACATGCATGTTTTGTTGCTACTTCAACTTAGATCTAATGAGGACAAGCACGAGGGAGGCGAGCATCATTGGCATTTTTTCTCCAACCCATGTGCATGTTTTGTTGCTAATTAAACTTAGATCCAATGAGGACAAGCATGAGGGAGGTGGGAATGATTGACATTTAGCATTTCATATAGAGGAGTTCTCATTTCAAAGTAGTTTTATTCCAAATATCATTTTTATATTTGTTAAATCATACAAATTTAATTAGTTTCTAAAATTATTCAGTTGTTGTTTAAGATGGAATAAAACCTTGATCCAAACCCAAATGCTAACCCTCACGAGGCCCATACACAGAGATTAATCAATGTTTAGATGAAATTAGAAACCCAATTGATGAGATTAAGAATACTAAAGAATCATCTTGTGTTTTCTTTGCCACTTCATTTGACAACATTGTTGCTTCAATTAGTCATGCCCATGACCAATTATCCAATATATATAAGTATAGGGCTAAGATGAGAGAATATTACTCAAGTAACATGAGTAAGGAAGTAATATAGGGCTAGGATGAGAAAATATCACTGAAGTAGTCAATGTGAATATGTCATCCACATGCTCCTAGGATAGAGTTTTCAAAATTTGACCCCTTAATGCAAAATCGGTGTTACCTCTCACTAACCTTAAATGAATAAATGAATGCTTACACACAAATTCTAAATTCTTTGTGTCTTTCAATTTCATCTTATTTGATAGATATTGTGTCTATCATTAACTATCCTCCACAATAACATCTAATTAAATCCTACTAACGATCACATCTCACAATAATAATAATAATAATAATATTATTTGACCGATGAGAAAAGCCAAAATTCAAGATTGAACTTTTACTATGTAATTTGACAAATATACTTATAATCTACCATATTCTACTATGTAATTTGACAAATATGCTTATAATCTACCCCACACACACACACATATATATATATATATAGAAAAGGCAATTGGTTAAATAAGAGTCTCAGCTTCCATTACACTTGATGTTTTGATGCATTCATTTCTAATCTTCCAAACCACTGTTTTTCCTAAAATACATAAAAACACTTCCACTTTTGTGGACTCTATGCCCATCGTATTTATATATGCAACAATATCATCAATGCAAATGAAAAATAGACGACATATAGGTTGATGTGAAATGACCTCTTCTTAAGTGCATATCATATATGTATATATTTGGATGTAAGTATGTTTTGGTGATTATATGATAATGTTTTGAATGTGGGAACGAGTAAATATTAGATGTGTTGTTTCAAGATTTTTTTAAATCATAATATGCATATATTGTTTAAAAAAAAAAATTGTTAATTGTTTTTTTGGTTCATTTTGGGTTTAATCATTCATTATAAAAATTGTACTGAAATAATAAATAGTAAGTAATGGTGAACTTTATAATAACAAATATTTTTGTCCTTTTCTGTTTAATTATATTGCAAAATTATGCTAAAATAGTAAATAATAAGTAATAGTACATTTTATAATAAGAATTTTTTTTAAAATAAAGAATAATTTATTTACAATAAAAATAATACTTTATCACTATTAAAATATATATGAAGTGTTCTATCTCATTTGAATTTCATAATATTTTTTTTCATATTTTGTTTTTTAATATGAAAAAAACTAAAGTAAATCTAAACAAACATTTTGTTGTTGTTTTTTCTTTGAGGGAGCCGACAATTTTTTTTACCTTAATGCCAGCCCTAGTTCATATTTTCTCTTCCCATGTCCATATCACATATTAACAAACAAAACTTCTAATGAACAATATATCTAAATAAAACCCATGTTTAAATTTAGGAAATCTAGATTTGAAAATCCTCAAGGACACCCCACTAAAACAAAATATGGAAAAGAAGATAAATATGATGTGGAAAACTATTGAAAGAGAAAAAATGGAAAGCATAACTAAATGAAAACCCTATATGAATTTCATGTTCTTTGTCTCTCAATTGATAGAAATAGTGTATGTCATCACCAAAAGAAAACCATAACCAACCTTGATAATAATGTTTAATTAAAGCCCACCAACGATCACAACTCACAATGTTGTCACATGTAAATGCATTGAAAAAATAACAAAAATAACAAACAACACACTACCTCTAAATAGAACATAATATTTAACATGTTATTTTACCTCACCTATATACTT
>ML805285.1:376514-393061 GCA_009831015.1 Picea engelmannii
GGTATGTTACTTATTCTTGCCTCTTAGTAAATTCAATATTTAAAACTTAAGGAAAGAGTCCTATTCTGTCATGTTTTGTTCTAGATCCAGGTGGATCTAGGGAGATCGGTTTGTGTCCGCACTTACGGATTTATCCATAAACAGGAGCCTTCTCCCACCTCTTGGTGAGTCACCATGCTCTGCATTTGTAGATTCCCGCGGTTGATCGTCCGCTTGAGTGAAAGACAAACGCTGGATATTAGTCAAGAGTTAAATACATTTTATAATTTGCGCAAAATTTCATAACTCTTTCACATGCATACACAGTCGGGTTCTCATTTTCCAAGTTTTTAATCCTGGACAAGAGAGTTAAGTCAGGGGATTAATCCTCATAGGAGTGTTTCGAACAAGGTTTATGCACGACTCGTGCATGAGCCCAATCAGGCCGAGTGTTGTAACCATGCTCTGATACCACTTTGTAACATACCCACTACCTATAATAAAAAAAAAATTGGTTGATTTCTCAATAATGAAAATCCCTGGAGCGTGTAGTAGCAAAATGCCAATCTCTAAGTCGCAGGTCTTCTTTTTACCTACCTGACTCTCTGTACATAACCATGGTCTTATGTCCCTTTCCGTTGGGATTTCTATTTTCAACCATCCCGACTCGCTTAAATGCCAGTTAGGCTTCTAGGCTAAGCTCTTGGTTGCATGGCCTCCTCTATATGACTATGGTCATAACTCCCATCGGGCTATGGGGTTTCTAATGTCAAAATTCATTCACCCCCAAGACTCGCGATCCTTCGAATTCTGACGCGCTCCTTACGCATTAGCTCCCCAGGCCAAGCCTGTGGTCCACTGCCTCTGTGACCGTGGCCTTACCTCCTTTCGAGGCTACTCCTATCAGAGTTTCGGGGTTTCCAATTTCGTAATTCACGAGTCCTCAGAACTTGTGATTCTCCGATCCCCGATGCGCTCCTCCACGCGCTAGCCCTTCCGGCTTAGCTCCCGCTCATATGACCAACCTCCGTATGACCGCAGTCAAACTCTCATCAGGGTCTTCCCCATCGCGATGTCAAAGGATGTGGACTCCTTGTCCCCGGGATTCCCAATTTCCCGATTTGCGATGCGCTTCAGCCTTCCTAGCTAAGCCCTGGCCAACGTGACCGTCACTCCATGACCACTACCTTACCCCATCGGGGCTACGGGGTTTGCAATGCCTAAGTGCATACACCCACGGGATTCCCGATCGTTCAAATCCCGACGCTCCGTTACACTGACAGCTGACCTCCACTAAGGCTCTGTCCTCCTCCGCTGTTGTGCTGACAGCTGGCCCCCACTGATCGGGGTATCGCGTATCGCGATTTCAAGGTGCACGGTTCCCTTGCTCCCGGGATCTCTGATATCCCGATTTTCGATTAGCCGATGAACGACCTCCTGTCGGAACTTTCGCCGATGGCACCGATCTCCTGCCACGTGTCCTTCCAGATGGACGGTCTCGATTCCTCCAGGATTTCAAGACTTTCGAGGTCCTGGTTCCTTCGACCTGCGGAATGTCGATTTCCCGATGCCCCAAACGCCGATGGCGCTTGATCTCCGCCAAGTGTCCTCTGCCAATGGACGGTCCAGATCCTTGTCGGGATTTCACGTATCGCGATTCCCAACTGCAAGGGTTTCACACCTTCGAAAACTCCGATTCTCCAGGATCTGTTGACACATGTTCCACCTAATGGACGGTTCTGATCTTGTCGGTAAATCGCGGATCGCGATTCCGTATGACAATATTTCTTTGTGCTCGGATACTCCGATTTCCCGATCCCCGACTTCCGGGATCTCCTGACACGTGTCCCAAATAATGGACGGCTCTGATCAGTGTTGCTCCTATTCACGAGGCTTAACCCTCATCTATCTCCCTATAGATCCAACGACTGTCGGGTTTCCTAGCTAAGATCTGACGGTTCAGATTGGTCCCGGTGTTCTCATGGAGCCTGGGAGTCTACGATTTGGATTTCCTCGCTATTCGCGTAGATAAGGGAAAAGGGTTAAGGCGATTAACGCCCTCATTCATTCCTACGATTTAACAATCGTGAATGACCGCAGGTTCCTCGACAGGATCTCATCCGTTGATCAACACTTATCCTTACACTGCTACTTCGAGATTTTTAAGAGGAACATTCCTCTTCATACAGGGTTGTTAAGACTTGCACATTCAAGTCCTTTTTCCGGATTCTTGGTAAGCCTTTCTACGAGGGAAATCTCTGTGAAGAGATATGTACCGGGTATCCCTAAAGACAGATAAGGGAAAGCAACTTCTTGAGAACGGGCTGGGAACCTAACTTAGCTCAGTCTAGGCATAAATAGAATTGCTTTATCCCTGCCCATCATGCGTGGTTTCCTCTGTTGTGAGCATATATCTATTCATTCTTATCAAACACTGCACATACATTCTTACACAAAAATCATTCATAATTACACAGTTATATGAACCTATACATATATACATCATTCTATAAATTTCTAGATACAAATATGTAAAACACTTATCCGAAAATATCACCAGAAATGGATGCAACTGCTGAGAGGGGTGCTCATTTCCACCCAACCGTAGGCTCAGCGACTCCCAATGGATTTACCACTAGCCACCCCCGAGCTGAGACCACGATGCTCTGAGACTGCGTCTCCCTGTCTGCCAGTGACCAAGAGCGAAGGTTGCAATCCTTCCTCTTTGCTATCACTCACTCTGCGTAAAAACTGCCAGAGTTCCCCTCGCGTCTTCCCCCTTTCCATCTCTTCTGCCATACACCTTATCCTCTCACGAGGTTGCGTGTGGCACGATTACCCTCGCACCGATTAGGCCTGACGACTCTACGAATGGGCGGTTCACCATCCCATCCCTCATCAAGTCGCCCGCCTACCAGCCTACGAGACATTAAATTTGGGGGCCAGCGAGCCGCTTTTGGTTCTCCGGGCCAGTGGAGTCCAAATACAGTATTCATTCAGGGTGGAAGTTAACGCCACCTTTTCAGGAGCCTTCCACCGCCATCGTGGTCTCTTTTATGCACATCACCTCTCAGCAGTCCTACAATAAATTCAAAATATTATTCACATTCATTGACCTCTTCCTGTAGGTCCATTTACATCACATATTCATACTTATGAGTTTTCCATAGTCCTTGGCCAGTCCAGTTATATTTACAATCTGGGGGAAACAGGGTGTTACATGGTGCATGTGTCAAAACTACATTATATAGGAATGAGATGAAATTGATAAATCCCCCCATTCAAGATGCAAAATTTGTATTTCAATAATATTCTACATTAATGGCAAATGAAACAAAAAGGTGAGAGGAATCAACAAGGAGAGGATAGGTGCAAAGATTTTTTTGGGATGCAGTTGATGTAAATTGGTGACATGCATACCATTGCAACATAGTACATGGAACTGTTGGATTTCATTTAGTTCAAAGTTCAAACAACCTCATATTTGAAACATGGGCATGAAACCTTTCTCACTTTTGTGGACCATGCAATAGTGGTGAATGGGGTGATTGTGAATTAGACGACTAGGTTGATGCATGGGATTGCATATAAATTGCAATAGATCCATGTGTAATTGTTGAATCAACCTAGTAAGAGGAGGAATGATCATTTATTTCACCAGATAAGGATCGTGTCTTGGATCTTGTACAACTAAGTATGTTATAGTTGGAAAGACTTGAAAATATTGTGGCAAAATATATGAGATTTTGTGATTTATCTACTTAGTTATATTCTATGTCCTATTAAACTCCTACAAACTTTTATTTGACCATGCATTTCATTTTTGTAGGACACATATGCATAGTGGTTGCCTTGAAACATGATGAATGGAGCATCGATTATTGGTTGGAATGATGCCAAGAGGGGAAGCAAACCATGACGATGAATGCAATGAATTTTTTATTCACTCGATGGTTGTTAAACATGATTAATACCTTACACTTGATGAAAACTCAAGAAAGGCATGTAATTATGTATTCATGGATTACAGATAAGGTGCATCTATATATCACTTTATGAACTTAGTCATTGATACAAACTTCCATCTACAAAAATGTGTAGAAAGATCTTATCAAAGGTACAATATTTCTCACCTCATACAGAGCATAAGAAATTGATGTAGACCATTTGAGTAACATAGATAATCTAGATGATCTACTTGAATAACCTCAAGTAAGTATATAGGTGAGGTAAAATAACATGTTAAATATTATGTTCTATTTAGAGGTAGTGTGTTGTTTGTTATTTTTGTTATTTTTTCAATGCATTTACATGTGACAACATTGTGAGTTGTGATCGTTGGTGGGCTTTAATTAAACATTATTATCAAGGTTGGTTATGGTTTTCTTTTGGTGATGACATACACTATTTCTATCAATTGAGAGACAAAGAACATGAAATTCATATAGGGTTTTCATTTAGTTATGCTTTCCATTTTTTCTCTTTCAATAGTTTTCCACATCATATTTATCTTCTTTTCCATATTTTGTTTTAGTGGGGTGTCCTTGAGGATTTTCAAATCTAGATTTCCTAAATTTAAACATGGGTTTTATTTAGATATATTGTTCATTAGAAGTTTTGTTTGTTAATATGTGATATGGACATGGGAAGAGAAAATATGAACTAGGGCTGGCATTAAGGTAAAAAAAATTGTCGGCTCCCTCAAAGAAAAAACAACAACAAAATGTTTGTTTAGATTTACTTTAGTTTTTTTCATATTAAAAAACAAAATATGAAAAAAAATATTATGAAATTCAAATGAGATAGAACACTTCATATATATTTTAATAGTGATAAAGTATTATTTTTATTGTAAATAAATTATTCTTTATTTTAAAAAAAATTCTTATTATAAAATGTACTATTACTTATTATTTACTATTTTAGCATAATTTTGCAATATAATTAAACAGAAAAGGACAAAAATATTTGTTATTATAAAGTTCACCATTACTTACTATTTATTATTTCAGTACAATTTTTATAATGAATGATTAAACCCAAAATGAACCAAAAAAACAATTAACAATTTTTTTTTTTAAACAATATATGCATATTATGATTTAAAAAAATCTTGAAACAACACATCTAATATTTACTCGTTCCCACATTCAAAACATTATCATATAATCACCAAAACATACTTACATCCAAATATATACATATATGATATGCACTTAAGAAGAGGTCATTTCACATCAACCTATATGTCGTCTATTTTTCATTTGCATTGATGATATTGTTGCATATATAAATACGATGGGCATAGAGTCCACAAAAGTGGAAGTGTTTTTATGTATTTTAGGAAAAACAGTGGTTTGGAAGATTAGAAATGAATGCATCAAAACATCAAGTGTAATGGAAGCTGAGACTCTTATTTAACCAATTGCCTTTTCTATATATATATATATATGTGTGTGTGTGTGGGGTAGATTATAAGCATATTTGTCAAATTACATAGTAGAATATGGTAGATTATAAGTATATTTGTCAAATTACATAGTAAAAGTTCAATCTTGAATTTTGGCTTTTCTCATCGGTCAAATAATATTATTATTATTATTATTATTGTGAGATGTGATCGTTAGTAGGATTTAATTAGATGTTATTGTGGAGGATAGTTAATGATAGACACAATATCTATCAAATAAGATGAAATTGAAAGACACAAAGAATTTAGAATTTGTGTGTAAGCATTCATTTATTCATTTAAGGTTAGTGAGAGGTAACACCGATTTTGCATTAAGGGGTCAAATTTTGAAAACTCTATCCTAGGAGCATGTGGATGACATATTCACATTGACTACTTCAGTGATATTTTCTCATCCTAGCCCTATATTACTTCCTTACTCATGTTACTTGAGTAATATTCTCTCATCTTAGCCCTATACTTATATATATTGGATAATTGGTCATGGGCATGACTAATTGAAGCAACAATGTTGTCAAATGAAGTGGCAAAGAAAACACAAGATGATTCTTTAGTATTCTTAATCTCATCAATTGGGTTTCTAATTTCATCTAAACATTGATTAATCTCTGTGTATGGGCCTCGTGAGGGTTAGCATTTGGGTTTGGATCAAGGTTTTATTCCATCTTAAACAACAACTGAATAATTTTAGAAACTAATTAAATTTGTATGATTTAACAAATATAAAAATGATATTTGGAATAAAACTACTTTGAAATGAGAACTCCTCTATATGAAATGCTAAATGTCAATCATTCCCACCTCCCTCATGCTTGTCCTCATTGGATCTAAGTTTAATTAGCAACAAAACATGCACATGGGTTGGAGAAAAAATGCCAATGATGCTCGCCTCCCTCGTGCTTGTCCTCATTAGATCTAAGTTGAAGTAGCAACAAAACATGCATGTGGATTGGAGAAAAAATAGAGAAAAGAGGGCATGGGTTGGACAAAATAGTGGAAAATAGATTATGACTTACAAAAAAAAGAAGACAAAGGAACATGCACACATTAATAAAGTGTACACATAATTAACTTGTGTGTACCTTTAATACACACATTTTTGCACATAGATTAAAATATAATTGGAGGGAAACATGGAAGAGGGTATGGTGTGGAGGTTTGACAAGGGCAAAAACAATTCAAATAGGAATGCATATGCATTTCTATTTTTCTGGATGCACATCTTGGCTCGAAAAATTGCGAAGAAGGAAAATCATTTTTCAAGCCTGTGGAATAGGTAGGTGGCCACCTATATCCACCTGGATCAATCCTCCCTCCTTAGGAAGCAATGATATCCATTGCGTTGAGTTCTCAAGGGAGAGAGGGAAGCATTTGTTGAATCTGAATCTTGGTGTGTTGCTTGCCTTGCTAGAGAAGTTATGTTGCTTAGTTTGTTGAAGGCTGTCACGAACCTGTTGTTGGCGGGGTTGAATCTGTTCAACCAATCGGGCTACATGAGATGCCTATTTGCAGAAGGAATATTTGCTCTTTGTTGTAGTCTTGTTGACCCTCTTTTGTGTGATAAAAGGAGCTTGGACCGAGGTTGTAGTGGTTGCAGTATCCTTATGTTCACCTTTTGAACAGATTGTGAAGAAGCTGAATTTCATAGTATGAGATACTACCTTGCGGCATTGTTTAGGTGGGACAATAGTTGGAATTACCTCTAGTATTCTATAGAGATGACCCCCCAGAGTAAAAATGACACTGCGGAGTCGAGACTCATAAATAGCATGGCGATTCCACATATATGCTTGGCCCAATAGAACATCACAAACATCTAGTGGGGAAACATCACATAATACCTCATCTTTGAAGGGTTGGATGCCATATGACAATCGACACTACTGGCTGACACGAATATCTCGTCCTTAGCAAAGCCACCCGATGTTGTATGGTTGCGGGTGTGGTATTTTCGACAATCCCAACTATTTGACGACCTATGTTGAGATGAGTTTCTTCTGGCTTTCGATATCAACAATAAAATGCAACGGGATCCCCTTCACCCACATCTGTGAATGAAAAAGGCACTCCCCCTCTTCAGGATCTGTTGGTTCTTCTAGTTGAATTTTTGCGGTCGCAACTATAGCAGTGGGATCTGTGTCAATGATCTCTCTTCTATCAGTATTTTCTGAATCATATTCTAAATCAGGGTTCAACTCCTTGTCTTTGATCTCGACCACCAATGACTATCTGAGTGACATTCATCGGTGTTGTGCCAAAGGATTTTATGGAAATCACACCATTTTCTAGTGTTCTTCTTTGTCTATCCATGATCCTTCTTTTCCTGTGGCTTGGACTGGTTTTCAGGAAGCTGTGTGTTAGGGTCGTCTTTATCATACTTTGGTTGTTGTAGATTTGCAGACCCAAACTCCCGTTTTTTCTTGTGCTTAAATTTCTGCTTAATTTTAAAAACATATTGATAAGCAGTACTGAGTGATGAGTTGTCCAGAAAATCCATTTCAGTTTGGATGTATCTGTCTAGAGCCCCATGGTATTTCAAAACCAAATGTCACTCGGAGTCTTTGATACCCAGCTTGGTGTGCAAGGTATGGAAGGTATTGGTGAACTCTAAAAATGCTTGGCCCCTCTCTTGTCGCAATGTGGTCCATCTCATGTATCAGTCCTCATAGTTGCCAACAGGGTAATACTGTTCCTTTACCACATCCCCAAAAAAATCCCAAGTGGGATCAACCCCATATATTCCAAAGTCTGTGGAAATTCGCTCCTAGTAAGTTTCCCACCATTGTTTGACATGGGGGAGAGCCTTAAGGAGCACGAAGGTGATCTTTTCTCCGTCGAAAAAATTGTGAACAGAGAAATAACCTTCTAATAGATTTAACCATTTGTCTAGGGCATCCGCATATATCTGACCTTCAAATATAGGAATATCAAAATTGACCTGTACCTTGAAAGGTGAAGTTCCTCCAAAGTGGTCGTTTGATGAAGATGCGCCTGCTACTATTGGCAGGCATTGAAGGATGTGGGCAAAATTCTCCATCATTTCGTCTCTCTATCGTGTGAGAGCTTGCTCGAGCAACAGATTAATAAAATCGTCTGCTCTGTCATTTTTCTTTTCTTCTGCCATGGAGGGTTTCTTGGGCGTGCAAGAGCGATTTTCCTCAAGAGAGACAAGCTCGAGACCCAACTTGCTATACTCTAACCCAGTCGAGGACATGCACTGAGAAAAACGATCAAGAGAAGCATGCTCTGATACCACTGATCTAGATTATTTTTTAGAATGAAATGAAAGCAGAGATATTACAATGAAATACACATAAATATTTCCAGAAACAGAGAAATACAGTAATACATTATTTATATTAATGAAAGAAATGTACAGAGACTGTAAAAATACAGAGTGAAAGACTCGCTAGAATGGTGGCAACTTATCTATGAGAAGAGATGTGACGGCTACTTGCATCCGCAAGAAGATGATCGTTACAATGAGGCTCCAAAGGCCTTTTTAACACAAGTAAAATAAAAAACCCTAACCCTGGAAGATGAAAATCCAAAAAGGTTTGTGGGCCCCGATGGGGGTAGTTGATACGTCAACTTCCTAGGGGCGTAAATTTTGCATATGATCTCTGTTTGGGGCACTCGATACACCGTTGGAAAGGTATAACCAAGAAGAACAATTTTCGGCTGGCCTAGGTTAGTGTCATAGGCAGTCACCTAGGCCCCAAATCCCCAAAAAACGTCGCTTAGGGCCTCAAAACGGCCCCAGAAGTTTAGAACCCGAAAAACTGCCAAGATGGAAAACTGTTTTTCGAGCCCGTGGAATAGGTGGGTAGCCATCGATATCCACTTGGATCAATAGCGCATAGAGTAGCATCATTATCATGTTTTTTTGATAACCCGTCCACAACCAAATTCTCCTTCCCTTTTTTATAAAGAAAATCGAAATCAAAGACCTGGATTTTGCTCACCCATTTTTGCTACTTTGATGAAAGGTTTTTCTGAGTTAAAAAATACTTCAAGCTATTGTGGTCTGTTTTCATGAGAAATTTCCTTCCCAACAAGTATTGTTTCCACTTAATCAAGGCATGCATAATTGCCAACATTTCTTTGTCAATGTTGATTTTCTTTGCTCCCTTGGTTTGAATTTTTTACTTTCGAATGCGATGGGATGATTATCTTGCGTAAGTATGACACCTAATCCAGCTCCCGAAGCATCACATTCAAGGACAAATGATTTGGATAAATCTGGTGTTGACAAAACTAGAGTGGATGTCATTAAGAGATTCAAATTTCTAAAACATGCTTTAGCTTTTTCATTCCACTTAAATGCATATTTTTTCAATAATGTTGTTAGTGGGGGCACGATTTCTGCATAGTTTCGAACAAACCTTCTATAGTACCTGGTAATACCCAAGAATCCTTGTAATGATGTGATTAATTTGGGGCTATGCCACTCAATAACTGCTGCAATTTTCTTTGGATCAACCTTGATTCCTTCATCTGATACAACATGTCCCAAAAATACTATCTCTTTTTGTCCAAAACTACATTTGGATTTGTTAGCATAGAACTTATTCTCTTGAAGTATTTTTAATACTGTCTTAATGTGCTTGAGGTGTGAGTTCCATTTCTTACTTTAAACAAGGATATCATCAAATAAGACAAGCACAAACTTTTGTAGGTATGGATGAAATAAATCATTTATTACTGCTTGGAAGGTAGCGGGAGCATTGGATAGGCCGAAAGGCATGACTCATAATTCATAGAACCCTTCATGGGTACATAAAGCAATTTTAGGAACGTCTTCCTCTTGAATTCTTATTTGGTAAAACCTAACTTCAGGTCTAGTTTGGAGAAATATTTGACGCCATGGAGCTCATCTAATAACTCATCCACAATTGGAATTGGAAATTTATCCTTTATCATAATTTTGTTTAGTTCCCAATAATCAATACAGAGTCTATATGATCCATCCTTTTTCCTAACAAGTATGACTAGAGCTGAGAAAGGACTCTTTCTTTGTGTAATAACACCACAATCCAATAATTGTTGAACCAAGCATTGAATTTCTATCTTATGTTGGTGTGACTCTCTATAGTATTTTTTTCTAATTGGTGCAGAATCGTGGATTAATTCTATGATGTGATCTCTAGAACGAGGTGGAGGAAGCCCACGAGGAAGTTCTTGAAAAATGGTGTAATATTTTCCAAGATTTTTTTCCAATTTCTTGGGATCGTCATTTTTGTCCTCTTTAGTAGTGCCCTCTATTACATAGCAATGTAAGAAATAAGCATGGGCTCCCTTTTTAATATTTTTTTCCATTCTATTGGACGAGACTATTTGTAGGGGGGGGACACTTAATTCCATGTAATTTGTACTTTTCCTCATTTTGATAAAACCTTATAAATCGCTCTTGTAAGTTTAATCCAATGGTACCAAGCGTGGCTAGCCACTAGGCCCCCAAGACAATAAATACCCCTCTGATTGGCATAGCATACATAGGAGATTTTAATTTTTAGTCACTCATGGATATTTATACCTTGTGGAATTTCCCATCACATGACATAGTCCTATTTCCTGGGATGGAGACTTAAAATTCATAGGTAGGATGAATGAATATCTTTAATTGTCTTCCTATGTTTGTATCTATAAAATTGTGTGAATTTCCACTATCGATGAGCACTGTTACTTTAGTTTTCTTAACATATCCATAAACTTTCAAAGTTTGGGGATGAGAAATACTCGTCATTGCAGCAACATGGAGTGTCGAATTTGCGTTTTGATTCCCTAACTCATGGAGATTTTGTGAGTCTTCATTATTTGTTTCTTCATTGGATGAAGATATGTCCCTTTCTTCTTCGTCCTTGTCACTGTCATTCTTGTCTATTTTGCAATGAAATTTTATTTTCTCTTTGCACTTATGCCCTGGTTTCCAATTAGGTGCGTTACATTTAAACATTGGTCCTTAACGTCATCTTGTCTCGTGTCTGGTTGTGGTGTCATTTTGTGAGGGGGAATATATTTGGAGCTAGAGACTTCGAGTGAGTGCCATGTTGTCTTTTGATATACTTTAAGTTTATTTTCAACGATTTTAGATTTCTATCGAGCTTGCTTGATATCTTTAATGCCAAGTAGTTCGACCTCATTTCAGATATTTTCCTTCAATAATGATAAGGTTATTTGTAGTATCCAATCTTCTGATATATTATGTACATGAGTGGCTAACACATGTAAATTCTAAAAAAAATCTTCCACTATACCAGACTGTTGTAATTAGGTGAGTTTAGCAAAAACCCATTTTTCTTCTGTGTCGAGAAAACGTAGGAAGAAGTTCTTTTTTAATATAACACAGTCTCTTGCTAGAGATTTGGATTTTTCTCTCCACCATAGGAACCATTCATACACAAATTCCTTCTGATGTATAGATGTGACATTAATTTTTTCTTCATCATCATAAATATGATAATACCTGAAGTACTGCTCAATTTTATTTACCCATCTTGTTGCTTCTCTTACATCTGATCCATCAAATTCTGGAACAATAATCTTTGCCTTGGGCATGCCATTATTAGACGTCCCCATGTTAGGCAAGTGATGTGATTGGTGAGGCCCCCATTGCAAAGTTGAGTTACCTGGGATTCTACTCTCATTTGTGATTGATTTGAGCTCTAATCTCATGTCATGGTAGTTTTTATTGAATTCTGCTAGTTCTTCATTTAGTTTGCCAATTTGGGCATCGAACGAAGTACTTACTTGATTCATAAGGCCTGTAAAAAACTCTTTAGAGTTTTTTCTTAGCATCAACGTGGGGGAAGTGTTGTCCTCTGTCTTTTTATATTCTTCTCTCGAATTTCTCCTAGTGTTTCTCATGTTGAGGTCGATGTATTAAATATTTATTATATTTAATATTTTAATATTAAATATAGGGTATGTATCAACTGGAAGGAAAATAGTGGAGGAGGGAGAATTAAGGTTCTAGGATTTGGACAAAGAGAAAATCGTGGAGGAGGATGGAGGGATCTGTGGGGAGAGGGTTGCAGGAAGGTGGTGAATGAGGAAGTCAGGGCGAATGAGGAGGGCCAAAGCGAATGGACGAGGGACGAATGAAGAAGTCAAATGGAGGGAGAAATGGGCAAATCGAGGGCGAATGGAGGGCGAAATGGGTGAAATGTAGGTCATGATAGGAAGGGAATGTGAATGGAGGTCGAACTGGGTTTTGGAAGTGGGAGTGCGTGCGAGAGGAACTTTGTGAGGTCACACATATGGGAGTGGGCGAGGGACTGCAGAGGAGGCAAGGAAAACATAACGCCCTGGTACCAATTGGAACGATGAAATCTAAATACAACAATAAATGTATTGAATAACATATAATATTCTTTATTCAATGATAAATTTTGGTGTACAAAATGTGTATATATACACATAATTGGGTAAAGTCACGTCTCTTTATGCAAAGAGCGTGACTTTAAATTTTAATAAGTTTTAAACGTAATATATAAAAATATATATATTACGGTGCACAACCAAGGAGGGTAGGTTGGAAGAGAGAAAGAGGAGCTTTGCGGTTCTGAGGAAGCTTAGACAAAGAGGGGCGAGATCCCTCAAGGAGTGAAGTCACTCCACATGGGAGGACTTGTGCTGCCTTGAATTGATTCTGTGAAGAATATGGGGTGACCTTCTTTTGGGATGTATTTGGGGAAGTCTGGAAACATAGGTTTGTTGGAGGCATGTGTAAGACATAACCAAAATCTATGAAGTCTTCGGTAATGAAGGGGAAACAAGTCTGCGGTTGAGGGCATGTCTGAGGTGCACCACAAAAGGTTGCGGAGATGGTTGTGATAGAGAGTCTTGGTGTGAAGAATCTATGTATGAGTGTCTTGGTGAGGTGAGGTGAGTCGTGTGACTTTTCCTATGTTGTAAACCGAGTTGATAATGCTCATATTGTAATTGTTTCACAATAACAAAGACTTAGTCGGGTGTTAGGAATGGTTCATGTCACCCACACTATTTTTGTGTATGTCCTTCATTTGTTTCGCTATTGTTCTCTTGGTTTCTCATGTTCATGGATGTATGCTTATATATGACTAAGTGTTAAACTATTATCAATTGTCTCAGTATACAAGAGTTGCACTAGAGTAGGAGTGTGACTTGTCAATAGCCTAAGATAGAGTATGGGTATGCTCTAGGTGAAGAGGTGTATTCTAGATGAAGTATCCTTGGTGTTGCCAAGAAGCCAAGTGATACATGTTGTGGTGTTGAACACCCTCAAGATTAGGTGCACGATTGCAAGATTCGGCTAGGCACATTATGGGGACATGACAATAGCCATGAAGAATTTGGAAACATCGTTTTTGATTGTGTGATCAAAATATTGTTCTACTTCACAAAATCACATCATGTCACAACATGGGATTTTAAACTGAGTGGAAAGGATAACATTTTTCCTCATAACCACTCAATCTAAACCCACTTAACAAGATATACACATTTAATTTATGTAAAATTGTGTAATTAATAAATCTTGAACAATTTAATGGCTTATTTAATTTGTTTTCTATATTAATTAAGGTCACAACATCATTCTAAAAATATTTATCATAGACTCCAACTAATCAAATCCAAGAGAATTCATTGATATTATTAGAAACAACATGAAACTAGCTAGTTAATTGAAGCCCATTTCTAAAGAATTAGGGCTTGTTTTGGATTTTCATGGGTCCACTAATATATTTTCATGTTTAGATTCCATCCTTTTGTTTTTTGATATTTTGAACCCTTAATTTGTAGACCACTTTTTTGTTCACTAAATTTTTGTACAACTTATGAACAACAAACTTTTGAAAACAACATATTTTCAAGAACATTGATTTGTTACCACTACGAGGTCTTTGCTTGGACCTTGTAAAAAATATCATAGATTATTAGTTGACATATCAAGATTGGAGATTAATGTAAAACAAATGGAAGAATTGATCTTAGGCATTGCTTTTGCTATCATGTACCATGTTTTTTTTGTAGTAACTAACTTGTAGTTTGTCATGATGTCTACTATATGAATTTTTTTTAGGTCATTCCAATATGTCTTCACGTGAAAAATTATTTTATGCAGGTTGAAGAATCTTTCCCCTTCTCCATTACTTTATGTTGGAAAGGACATGCCCCCACCTTGGAAACAAATGAAGGAAGCATAGCAATGCAATCAAATAATGTTTTATTCTCAAAGGGAAACCCAATACCCAATAGAAAAATGCTAACATTTCATAGGGTAGGCACCTTCAATTAAGATGTTTTTAAGCTAATATGAAGGATTTGCTACCTGGAACATCTCCAAAGATCAACTCTTTCATTGTAATCATCTCTCTTCCATTTGTTTACCTTTTTGGTGTGTGAAAGTGTGTTTTATGGAGGATTTTTCCTTGAATTTGGTGATGGTTTGTATTGGTGTATCGTTGTTTCAACCTTGTTATCACACATGTTGTAGGTTGGGTAAATCCCAACCCAATCCATAAGATGGAGACAACTAAGGGAAGACCAACCCACTGTCACCTCAAATAGGTACTCCCATCACTTTAGAGGTGAAGTGATCACCTCAAAGGGGGAATCTCGGGTGACCCTAGGGGGAAATGAGATGGAAAGTGGTAATTTTGAATGGATTCCCCTATAGGTACAATTTATAGATGGAAGAAGGATTGGAAATGAGTCTCGGTAGTGGTCAATGGTTTCCAAGAAGTTTAAGCACCTATGGACAATGATAGTACCTTCCTGAGACACAAGAAAATCCAAGTATACAAGATATATGTTAGGTGGAAAAGAAATTTAATCTTGTTGTCCCTATTTGCAGAAGTCAACAAATATATATATCAGCAAGTAAATAGTTGTTAGGGCTGCTAAACAAATGCTAAAAGTCTGATAAATGATGCAAGAGATAAGCTAGCTAAACACTAGTGTAACTCTAATACAAGAGCACATGACTCTATCAATGAAACAAGGTTGTAAGAAACACATATTGTAGATATATTATTCATCCTTATTGATATTTGAATGAACTAACAAATGTAGATTTTCCTTACCAATTACAAGAGAGAGAGAGAGAGAGAGAGAGAGAGAGAGAGATCAAACCCTAGTTCACCAAGCAAATTACCATCGAAGAACAAGAACATAAGCCTTCAAGAGGGGTGCACCACATTATCTCAAGCATTCACCAAGAAATATCACCAATAATCATTTGCACAAGAGAGAGAGATACCAAGAATTCCCAAGAGGGTGCAAATTTCAACCAATATGTTTTCTCACAATGGGAGAGCTATGTCCAAATGAAATAGAGTTGATATATATTTATACAAAATGTTCTAAAACATGTTTGTCCACAAAACTTACGGTAAAACACAAGATAAGGGGTCAACAACCCTTACATTTCCCCTTTACAAAAGCAATATTATTTAATTCATAGTTTGTATATAAGAGAAACCCTAAAAACAAGGCGTCACCCCTTTTTTGGGCAACGTTTGACACTTTTGGTCAAGTCGTTGAGTTGGAGAATTAGGCCTCCAAAGGCCAATTGTCTTGAACCAAATCCTTTCTTCCACGATCCATGGGCCTCTTCCTCCAAAAGTTGCCGAATGTCCATCAAAAAATACATCACCACAACAACCTAGCCCTAAGGTGATGTCAAGCCCTCAAAAGGTGATCTGTTGGCCCTTTCAAGCAAGTCGTTTGACATGTATGGGTTGGGTAAGATCTTCCAAGGTGTCCTCTAGGCCTCCAAAGGCATGTCATCATAATCCAGAGTGTGGGGCCTTGGCATCCGATCTGTGGGCTTCAAACCCCAAGGAAGCCCAATCTAGGCTTGTTCTTCCAAAACTATCGACCAACTAGGTCCTGCAAAAACAAATGAATACATCCAAGGATCTCAAGTCAAATGCATCATGATGAGTAAATAAAATCAATAAAATATTCATCCAAGCATGTACATCCAAACTACCTCATCAAAATAAACAAGTGCTTCAAAGACCCTACACAATTTTCCAAGTTTAGGTATGAGAGGGTTGACAAAGCGACCTATTGGGTAAATTGTACCTCAAGTTTAGGAGTGTTTCCCAAG
>ML805286.1:46917-93663 GCA_009831015.1 Picea engelmannii
CTATACCTCCACCCATCAGTGGACCACCACCGGCACCCCCCATACATCCACCTATCCCCACAAACAGTGGTACTCCCTCAACATCAGCTTATAGTACTAGTGAAATCACTATGCCTTCCTATGTACCTTATGGATCGGTACCACCACAAAATCCATACTTCTCATTTCCTGGTCCTCCACAACCCATGGCTCCCCCACACCCACATGCGAGGGTAAATTTTGTTCAACCTTCTGCTGCTCAACAATACCAAAATTTTGAACATTTGAATACAGTCAACCCAACTCATCCATCGAACAATACCAAGAAGAAAGGACGGAACAGGAATAACAACAACCCTGGTCAAGGCGGGAATCAACCCCCACAGCACCAACCCATTGGGGGCAACCAGAACCCGGGGAACCAAAACCCCCAAGGGGGCAATAATAACAAACGCCAAGGGCGAAACAATGTTAAAACCATCTTCCCTTGTGCCCTTTGTGGTGAATTCGGTCATTACACTCACCATTTCCCCCAGATCGTTGATTAAAAACAGTTGAAAGACTCGGGTAGTCTTCCCCATTCTCCTGCACAAACTACCCCTCAACGGGCACCACAACAATACATGCAACAACCCCCTCCCACCGTGCTGCAAAATACTATTCCACACCAAGGTGTGAACAACACCCAATAGGAAACACAGCATCCCCCACCTCAGATGGGACAATACCACAACCCCAGCAATCCATCAGAACGTACAATTCTCCTCACCAGTGAGGAAGAAATTCTGCTGCAAACGTGTAATCGTCAGTATCATACACCCATTGAGTCTACTCCCATCTCTCCAGAGACAAACCCTACACCAACATGACCCCCTTTGGTGATCCCTCGCCCTTCCGTCGAACCACCACTATGCATCCCTCGCATCCCCTTGCGCAGGAATGTCCACAACCCACAGGCTAGGGCAGCTCATAACTATAGCTTGGTAGACGACTTAGCACAATCCCCGGCTACCATGTCAGTCTTGGAAGTCCTCCAGACTTGTCCTACACAGCGGAAATATTTACTTTCTGCCTTGGGGGCAATCGACCCCGCAGATACTCAACTCATCACCTTTGATATTGATAGTGGATAACCTCGTCTTCCCGCCTTGATCGCTTTTCAAATACCAGTGAAAATATGGAACATCACAGTTCATCGGTGTATCATCGATGAAGGTGCCTCTACGTGCATCATGTCCAAAAGAGTATGGAAGAAACTTGGTTCCCCGAAACTCATACCCTCTGCCATCACATTACGAGCTTATGACGGACGACCAACCTCTCCTGAAGGGCTCTTCCAAAATGTCCCCGTTGAACTCGGGGGCAAGACTATCCTCATTGATATCGAAGTTATCGATGCCCCACTCGATCATAAAATCATGTTCGGTCGTAGCTACATATACGCTATGAAGGCAGTGGCATCTTCCGTCTTTCGGACCATGATGTTCCCCCACAATGGGAAGATCGTGACCATCGACCAAGTCTCACATTATGAGCCTAACCCATCTGCCAACCTCGATAACATTCTTCCTCTCATCCACACCAACCAAGACGTGTATCCTCTCGTAGAGATGGGTCCTGGGATTTTTAAAGATCCATCCTTGTTAGGGACATACCACGGAGCACCACCACTCCTTCATCCTGCTAATCAAGTATGTGTCATCTCATCTAACGGAACTCACACGGAGGATTCTCTTCCTCCTCAGAAGGCTTTAGTCCTTCCTGACATCTCAATAATTGCAGAACCACTTCCGTCGGAGCCTCTTGTGCACTCGTCGACCTCAACAGTCCATGAATCCACATCCCCTCAAGGGAATAATCCCGTCTGGGAGACAATCCCCCAACCCCTCACCCAAATTCCCTTCTTTTACCCTCCTCCAGGTATTGAAGCTTTTTAGGTAGCCGCAACGCTCACACTACCTAATATGGTGTTAGAAAACCTAGTTTGGTATTTACACCCACCAGAGATGGTCCCTCGACCATCCCTTCCCCCACAGGAAGGACTTCCCATGACAATTCTTGTCCTTACCCCCATTACCCCCATACTCACTAACCCCCCTGCTACAGCTGGGGGCAGGAGAAAGAACAAAGAGCCCACCGCTCCACTTCTTCCACGCATACCACCACCTTGCGCACTATGTGAGAAAGAGGGCCACCAAACCAAAAATTGCCCATCCCTACCTGAATTACGAAATTTAATCCCCCTCAATCAAACACCCACAACACATGTCACTACTTCTAGTACCACTACTACCACCAACCCTTCCAGTAGTAAAGGGTTGAGGACCAAATATGCTTGTGCTATATGTTCATAGTATGGCCACTACACCCATCATTGCCCAGCACTGCCGCGCTTTCGGCAGACATTAGCGGTTGTACGCCAGAACTTCCAGAACAACCCACACCCTGCTACGTCCTCGTCAAAAATCATTGATATTTTCTATGTCACCACTTCAGTCAATGAACGTATGAGATGCCCTTGCTCTCTTTGGGATTCATTAGCTCATTTTACATACCAGTGCCCTATGATCCTTGCATACAGGCAACGTCAATTTTCCCTGCTTCACCAACCTGCAGAGGTGATAATTGACATTACTTCATCACTCGAGGATCTTCATGTCATTTATCTTGAACCCGAGGAACTCCCAACGCCTCCATGGTTCTTAAATGACATCTCTGAGGATTTACCTTGAAACCCCCCCAACTCTCCTGCTCATTCCCCAACTCTCCACCTAACCACCATGGGGACCCCTCAGTACTTCAATATATGGTTTATGTCGAGTGAACCCTCATCATCTCCTGGCATTGCTCCCTCTTCTTCTCCATCAGGGGGCAATCACACTATCACCAAGATCACTCCTCACGACCCCTTGTATTCCCGGCGTTTCTAATGCGACGAGGAAATACTTGAAGAGCTAACCCGCCCAGACTCTCACTGGGACGCACTACATCATCGTGCCCTCTTCTTTCCACAGGAAGCCCTCATGCCTCCTAACCAAAACCCCATGTACACCATCAAAACCAAATATTTTATCCCATCCGGGCCTATCAATTGGTTCAACAATCCCATCCCCTCCCCTGATGCGTTTGAAGAAGGTAATATAGCCAACATTTCCCCCACCATCAAAATCGGCATTTCCATTAAAAATGGCATTGTCGAAGAAATCATCATTGGAGCTTCTTACACTCCTCAGGAAATCGCCGCATATAAAGCCTTCTTCCAGGAATATAGGGATATTTCCGCCTGGTCATACAAGGAAATGCCTGGCCTCGATCCTTCTATTGTCAAGCATCGCATCGACACCTGTCCTGACATCACACTAGTTCGCCAGAAACAGTGACCGCTACACCCATCCAAAGTCGCGGCTATCAAAGCCGAAATTGACAAATTACGTACGACCGGGTTTATTTACCCCATCGCTTACACTTCATGGGTTTCCAACCCTGTACCCGTCGACAAAAAATAGGGCACTATCCGTGTTTGCACCGACTTTCACGATCTCAATAACGCATGTCCCAAAGACAACTTTCCAACGCCTTTCATCGATCAAATCATCGATGACTGCGCCAACCACGAGGCTCTCTCCTTTATGGATGGATTCTCTGGCTATAACCAAATTCAAATCCACCCATCCGATCAGTATAAAACCGCATTCATTACCCCGTGGGGTACTTTCACATATCGTGTCATGCCTTTCAGCTTAAAAAATGCCGGCGCAACTTTCCAGCGGGCGATGACATACATCTTTCATGATCTGGCTGCAATTATCCTTGCCTACTTAGACGACCTCACAGCTCGATCCAAGAAACGCACCCAGCATCTCAATGATTTACGAATCATCTTTCAACGGTTTCGTCAGTACAACATTCGCTTGAATCCTCTTAAGTGTGTGTTATGTGTCACCGCAGGGCGCCTCCTCGGTTTTATTGTTTCCCAAAGCGGTATTACTGTGGACCCCCTCAAAGTCAAAGCTATCACCGAAATTCCACCTCCTCAGAATTTACGACAACTTCAGAGTCTACAGGGAAAAGATAACTTTATCAGACGCTTTGTTCTTGATTACGCTATACGCGCACACGGTTTCCTCCGCTTACTACGTCACGACATCCCTTTTCACTAGGACGACCATGCCCAACAGTCATTTGACGATCTTAAAGCAGTGCTTTCAAATGCACCATTAATTATTGCACCTGACTATAAATGCGACTACATCCTCTACGTATCAGCATCAGTTGTATCAGTAGTCGGCGTCCTCATCTAGCTTGGAGATGAAAATCATGAACACGTCATTTACTACGTTAGTAAGAACCTCTCAAGACCACCCTTGAAGTATAAACATGAAGAGAAACTTGCTCTTGCAGTTGTCCTTGTAGTCCATAAACTGTGCCATTACATTTTGCTTCGCACCACCAAGGTCGTCGCCGATTCCAACCCTATGCAGTACTTGCTCAGTCGTCGACAAGTTAACGACAAATTCACTCAATGGATTGTTATCCTTCAGGAGTACGACCTTGAGTTCTCAACACCTAAGAGTAAGAAGGCCCTCATTCTCGTTGAACTTGTCACGGCCCTCCCCTCTGACACCACCAGTGCCCCCGTCAACATCGACTTTCCTAATGAACATCTCTTTTACATCACTTTGGATGATCCTTAGTATGGTGACCTTCTCATCTACCTACGAACTCAAAAGTTCGGTAACGTATTCGCCATCAGGCCCCCCGCTATCTCCTCATCGGAGACATCCTATACCGGCGGGGTGTAGACACCATTCTTCGTCGGTGCCTGACTATTGATGAGGTCGACAGAGTCTTAAACGACTGCCACAGCGGCGCATGTGGGGGCCATCTTTCGGGTATATCCACAGCTCAAAAGATTATCCGAGCTGGTTACTTTTGGCCTACCTTGTTTCATGATTGCATTCATGTCGTGAAACGATGTGAGCAATGTCAACTCTATGCCAACAAAGCCTGGGCTCCCCCCACTCTTCTCCACCCTGTCATTACAACCGGCCCTTTTTGAAAATGGGGCATCGACTTTATGACTTGCAATCCACCCTCCAGCAATGGTCACAAATACATCATTGTCACCGTTAACTACTTCACCAAATGGGCCGAAGCTATGCCCACTTTCAACAACACCGTTGACACTGCAGCGCGTTTTTTCTTTAATCACGTCATATCCCGTTTTGGAGTACCACTCCAACTCATTTCCGATCATGGGAAACACTTGGAGAATGAGATCTTCGTCGAACTCTCATCTCGGTTAGGCTTCTCTCACGAGTTTTCCTCACCATATTACCCTCAGTCAAACGAACAGGTCGAGGCAGTGAACAAAGTCCTCAAGACCATGTTACAACGCACGGTTAATAAACATAAAACCAATTGGCATCATATGTTATTTTCCACGCTATGGGCTTATCGAACGGCAATGAAAACCGCTACTGGTTTCACACCATTCCATTTAGTCCATGGGGTCGAGGCAACTCTTCCCATCAAGTGCGAAATTCCCACCTTATGCACCGCAATTGAGCTATTACCTGACACTGCTCCAATGGAGCAGCGCTTGCTGAACTTGGAGTCGCTGGATGAATATCGTTGATCTTCCTTACAGAACAATGAGGCAGCTAAAAAATGATCCAAGGCTACCTTTGATCGCCATGTCAACCTTCGATCATTCCGGGAAGGCGACCTTGTCCTAGCTTATGATATCGCTCATGATACCTTTGGCCACGGCAAATTCGAATCACTTTGACATGGCCCATACATTATCCAACATTGCCTCACCAAAGGCACATATATCCTGGCCTCTCTCGAAAGCCTCTCTCTCAAGGAACCCGTCAATGGGTTATATCTCAAGAAATTTTATGCTTAAACGTAGTCATTCTACTTTAGGTTATTTCTTTTTCTAGCGTTTTTAATCTTTTTTCTCCTCCCCTATCGTCTAAACTATCCTTTGTGCTATTGACAGATGCTTCCTCCACCAGCCTACCACATTGGTTATGCTGACGGCGCCAGCCGTTGGACGCAAAATCTCGCTTCGGCTGCTTGGGCTCTCTACACCCCCTCACATGAAATGCTACACTCAAGCAGCATATGTTTGGGGCCAGCAACCAACAACCAAGCCGAATACACTACTGTCATTGGCCTCCTGGCCGACGCCCAGCATCATCATATTCGTCACCTTAGCATCTTCCTCGACTCTCAACTAGTCGTTCTCCATCTCAACAATGTATACCATGTACGCGATCCGTGCCTCTTTCTCAAATACCTGCAGGTTAGATTGTTATCTCGACATTTTGATTCCATTACATTTACACATATTCCAAGACAATTGAATCAAACAACAGATCAACTAGCTAACATGGTGTTAGATTGGCATATATCACATCAAGCTACACATACATAAACATCTCACAAATCCTGTCACAGCATATATATCGAATAGACATCATCAAAATCATCAGCAAAAACACATGTAGACAACATCAGGATCTCAAAAAGGTATACTCATGTATATATATATATATATATATATATCAAGGCCTATCAGGCCATCCGAATGTTTACATACAAAAATACACGTATACGCAGGCCAGCACAGCACCTCGGTACAAAAAATCGGCTAACCAGCCTATATACAACAAAAACATATACATCATGGTGCCTCTATCGCACCACCACCTACTCCTCCCTCAGGAGGAGGTGGTGGCCCACCACCACCTGCCCCAGGAGGTGGTGGACCACCCACAGGACCCTCCTGCCCCGGCGGCAGGCGTCCACTCGTCATCGCCGCAAGCACTGCTACTCGCCGCACTATGGCCCGCCATGGTGGCGGCACCCCCACACACTGCTCCAGGAAGCTCTCATCCTAGATACGAGTCCACATGCCCTCAGGCACATCCTGCAAAACCATCTCCAAACGACGGTGTATGTCATCATAATCCACTTCGACCGCCGTCAGAGGAGCGTGTGATGGCCCCACACCAGGTTCATCGAACCAGTGCCTCCTCGCCGCCCTCTCGGGCTCAGCAGGTCACCCCGTGGAATCCTCCCGCCGACGTCTCTCTCCCTGCGGTCATCTCTCCGGCTCTCGACGAGCCAGCACTCTCTGCATCTGCACCTCGTGCCCGCGAGGTGCCACATCTGTACATGCACAAAACAACAACAACAGATAGTATCAGCATCTATATCATACACATATGGACTGATATCTCAAAAGACAACATAAATCAAAAACATACACCAATACTGAACATACCTCGATGGTCAAAAGCCTCCCCTGGAGGTAGCACCATGTCCGGGTAAAAAACACTAACACAATTTCTACTGTTAGATCTGCGACCTTATAATGAACGGTCCAGATTTACAATGAAATTACAATATACATTTACAAGGCAATTTTTCTTTCGGAAGCTTCGCCCCCGAACCCCCACTTGCCCCCAGCCGGGGGGATAGCCCCCCTGGACCCCACAGAGGTGGTACCCCCCCTCTGCACTCCCCCACGTGGAAGAGTGTACATACTTCTAGGGTGTAAAGTCTTCATGGGGTATAAACATGACTAAAAGCAAGGACCTCTGAATCAGGAACATGATCAAGCTCCACATCCAACAAACCATTAAAATTATCTCGGGTGAGACTACGCGGTGCACTCTGTGCACTGTGTTGCCTTCTGGTTTACCAGGAGGGTTGATATTTTTAGAGGCTTTGTTGGAACCCTAGAAGACTTGAACCTAGGTCAATCATGTTAAAGGAATAGCTCAAAGGAGTTTAAAACCAACAAAGGGTCATAAGACTCAGGGACTTCGCCAACATTGGTTGAAATCATGTTAATCAAAGTGACAAAAGGAGTAGGAATATCAGGTGGTAGAATGGGGAACGTACCCATTAACGATGAATCCTTTAGAAGACCCACCCCGACATTCTCATAACCGGGAGGTGTTTTCGCAATGAAAGGTACGTTACTAGTACGTGAATCGGAATTAAATAAGGTGAGTTGTTCGACAGTAACAACTTTTCCTTAGTGAGGGAAACATATCACATGGAAAAGAGTAGAAACAAGTGCACGCATGGAATTAATCCAACTACAACCAAGTAGAATGTTATAATCGAGAGGTGCATCAAAGACCTCAACCTCAACAGTAATCGCTTTGCCTTCTAACGTAATATATAACGAAGGAAGAACACCATAAGGTTTAAACCCTCTACCATTAAAATATTTTAGAGTATTGTGTGACTCGGTAAGGGAAGGAGAGCCAATGGTTTTCCAACAAGTGACGGACATGACGCAAGTCGAGTCTCCTTCATTAATAATGGTTCGACAAATATTCTTATTTTCCACAATAACTTGTATAGGAAACGCTAATTGAGGAGGAATCCTTGGAATATAATCTTCCAAATCAAATATTATCAAGTTTGTATCGGTAGGATAAATTCCACCAATAGCCTTTAACAGTGCCTTCCATTGCGTAGGAAAACTTTGAAGGACTTCGAGAGTTGACATCACAGAAGGTGTCTGCGCAAGATCTTCTACAATACTGTAGTTTTGAGCAGCATGTGCGTGAGGATTAAACGACAACTTACAAACCACGCCCTTAGGAGGAGGACGAAGAACTGTATCTAGACTCGGTCGTTTGAGATGAAGAGGACCATTGGAAGGTGAAGTCGATGGAGGAGGTTGAACCAATGGAGGAAGTGAATCGTCAACTTTCTCTTTCGAAGGAGAATCATCTTTGGCTCGAGTAGCGACTACAACTTTGTTCTTATTGGATTCACCAGTACACATAAGTACATAAGATGTGGTAGAGGGAGAAGGTTGGTCATGAATCACCAATTGGGCCTGCTGCTAAGAAGGAAATGGTTGTGACAAAATGGCGGGTGTAGGAGGTGCCCCGATCCCTTGCAGGAACTTAGTAACCTCAGCACATCATGGACAATCTTTCGTATAATGATCCTCACCACAGATAAGGCAAGGATAACGAGGTTTGCGCTTGTCTTTGCCATCAACAGGCTGAGTCTTGGGTTTCTTGGATTGTTAATTATTAATTTTTTCCTCCTTATTCTTACCCTTCCCTTTCTTTTTATTTTGATTTTTACCGGTAGGTGTAGATTGAACCGAATTAACCTCATAGGTTTTACTGGGAGAAGGAGTCGGAGGAGGAGTATTTTGTATATTAACAATAGTATATTTGGGATCGGAATGACTGGCTTGTTTAGACTGAGTCTCAGCGTGAAAAGTACCAATCACACCATCAACATCATGAGAAGCTATTGGAGGTGTTGGGGTTGGATTTGTAGATGGGCAAGGATAATCAGGGATCAAGTCATATAGTGTGCCTATTTTTGAATAAACGAGATCCAAGTATTGAGCATGACTAATCACCTGCTCTTCAGTGACAACACCACCCATAGAAACATCACGGGCTATAGGATTGATGAGTAACTTGGTAAACCACTCGACCAATAGTTGATCAGGAAGGGGAACTTTGATTAAGCGTCTTCTCCTCCTCCACTTGTGAATATGATCAAAAATATGAGTAGATGAGGATTGTTTAAATGAGCTCAAAATTCCGATTCTTGTCTCATATCGTATCGGTAACTGGTAATGCATTAAAAACTCCCTAGCTAAGGCGTTGAAGTCGTTGAAGAATCCTCATGGAAATTCAATATACCATTTGGTTGTTGAACCCATAAGAGTTCGTTGGAAAATACGTAATCTAATAGAGTCATCCATCAAGGAGTTGGATGAATACCAAAGATGGAATGTCATGACGTGATTATTTGGGTCTTCTCCCAATTGACCGTCAAACTTAGGAATGTCTTATGGTAACTTTGCAGGTATGAATGGCCAGTAAGGAGAATGCAAAATACGATCATTCAAAATCCTAGATAAATCTGGTAAATCCAAAGTAGCAAGAAATGACAATTGTTTGTTCACTTGAGGAAATTGGTAATTTTGAGCAGGTAATCCTGTAGGTATATCAGTAGGACCATAAGTAGTCTGTATATAGTTATAGGGTCCTGTCAAATTCAATGGTGGAGGGTTTTGAGTCAAATATCCAACATGATTTGGTTGATTGGGTAAGCTTCCTTGGAAAGGATCATTAGACTGGAAACCTTGACCCCAGGTAGGATTCATAGATCATGGATATGGTTGCCCGAGATTAGGGGGTACAAAAGAATTAACTTGAGGATTTTTCCCCCCAAGCGGTTGTTAATTGCCTTGGAAAGGAAAATTCCAAGGTTGAGATTGTAATCCAGGGATATATTGCATGTACACTGGGTTATGACCCCCAACTTGGGGTTGCCCCCCAACTTGAGGTTGGCCTCCAACAGGAATTTTAAAACCAGAAGAGACAGAATGACTTGTGCCTCCAAATTGATTGGATCTACTGGGGCCATGATGATTAGAACCTCCAGGTGAAGGTGGAGGAGGAATGCTAGGCCCCCCGAAGAGAACCTGGGTAGGTGTAGAAACAAAAATACTAGCAGTATTATACCCAGGAGAAACAAAAATATTAAGCCCTCCAGATGGACTCTGAGAATGATTAGCAATAGAAGTATTCATAGCGTTATACCCAGGTGGAAGTGACGGATTATATCTAAGTGGAAGTGGCATCCCAATAGGAGCTTGAGTGATTACCGCACTTCCAACAGAAATAGGCGTAACTTGTGGGACCATGGTAGAGCTAGCGAGATGGAGAGGAAGGATTGTATGAGAACCAACCAATAATGGGTCTGAGACTGTGACAACATTATTGGTCGTGCCATTAAAATGATCCAAAGGTATTGTATAAGCAGTGGAAGTCACAGGCATATTTGATGACATAGGTTGTTTAGAGGTCCTCTGGCGTAGGTGACTCATTCCTAGTTTTTAAAAAATATCGTGTCCCGAAGAGGTCCTCCAAAGACAACAGACAGGGCTAGAAGAGCTAGGATTAAAAGTTCCAGTAGTATGAACCGGAGTTCTAAACGATTCACTTTGAAAAGGTGGATCATCTACACTAGACTCTGTGTGAGGTCCAGTAGATATTCTAGTATAATCTTTAGCAACAACGTCTCCCGATGAATTTATCCGGAGCAAAAGTGGATCTTGTACAAAACTCAATAACAGATTTATAGGAAGTATTGATTCCTCCAATGGAGTAGAACTTCCAATCTCAAAGGATACATCGTTATTGACTGCTCTTTCAGGATAACCCTCTGGTGAGTTAGGAAGAAAAGGAGTGTATTCTTCCAGATCTGCTAGAGGTAACCCTTGCATCCTACGTGAATGGCGAGGGTCGATGTTGGCTACACCAAATAAAGAATGAGAGAAATCTATGGCCAACTAGAGAAACAAACAACACTCACTAATAAAATCTAGATATCAAACACGCAAACAAACCTTCTTATTTCAAAGTCACTAGTTGGTGATGAAATCCAACATCGCGAAATCAAGACAAGTAGGGTTTGGGATAAAGCGAGTGGAAAAGTTACATTGACATCCTGCTTAACGGGCTTACACCCTGGTGCAAGCTCCCATACATAATCGTGGGTATACCCTCTAAGGAGCCCGAGTGATTTTGGCCAACGTCGATTCCAGGTACCATGAAAACTTTCCCCTCCACAGTCACCTCGTGTAAAGACTCTAAAGAGATAGGCCACTAAGGTTACCAATTATGACAATGATACCTGGGGAAGCATTCGACAGTCCAATCCACGCACAAGGGCAGGGTATCTAAGCCCGAAATCAACTTGAGAAGGTCCCCATGGGATTTTCTTCTCAAGTGACCCCCAATAATATGCGCAATCTCTACACTAAGACCAACAAAGTAGGGTGAGTAATTATGTCAGCCCTAATGCGACCTCGTCATTGACCCTTGTGTTATAAGGGCTTCCCAGGACAAAATGTAGCAAGTGGATTTGAACTCTCCCTATCACAAGATATTATTGTGTGTTTTGATGCTTTGGAGAGTGTGTCTTACAACCTATTCCAAAGCGCTATCCTAACTAATGTTGGTGTATAAAAGTTCTAGAAAATAAAAGTTGCTAATAGATTTTAAAATTATGTTGTATTTTAAAGGTTGTTGCTTACTCAAAAGGGAAACAGAAATGAAACTGATAATGTATTTGACTTGACCCAATAAAATGAAAAAAGAGATGATATTCAATCATTTCATTCGATGAACTCTAATTACAATAGGGAGAAGGTTTCTCTTTACTGAATATAAAAAGTTAAAAAGCTTAAATTTCTCAATATTTGAATGATATGGATCCCAAACAATCAAGAGTACCAAATCTTCCAATTTTCTATTTTCAACAAATATTTGAATGCAAAAGATTTCTTACAAAGACTACTAAAAAGAAGAATAAACTTCATTCCTTTCCTTTTCAAATCAGAACAGAGACCTAATCCAAAAAAGAAAGAATTGTCTAAGAATACTAATGCACTCTCAACATTATTTCCCAAATCAAACTCACAATGCAAGCAAAAAATGAAAATATAAGAAAAGTTTGTGTCGAATGCAAACAAAAATTGTTTCTTAATCAACAACAATCTAAAACTTAAAATCAATCCAAAACTCAAAAGAAATCAAGAACGACTTATCAAACAAGCACCTAGGAACAAAGCCTTGAGATTATACCCTTGCGATAAGAAGTAAAAGATGAAATTTACAAATCTTATGAAGAAGACTCTCAATCCTTGAAAATCAATCAAATCTAGGCTTAAAAGAATTAAACCAATCATTCAGCAATGCTAAAATTTCATCCCAGGCAGTAAAGACAAATCTGGGCAAAGAAAAGAAAATTGATTGTCACTCCAACAATTCCTACAGGAATCGTCACAGGCTGCAGAAGGTTATAGTGCGACAATGTAGGATTGTCGCATGTTGTAAGTAAGGCACAGTGCGACGTCGTCGCCCTGGTCTACACAAGCAAAGTGCGACGATGAAGAATCGTCACAGGCTAGAAATAGGACACAATGCGACGATCTCTGAATATAAATAAAATTTGGAAGAATAAAAAAAAAATTCAATGAACTTTTAGAACCAAGGAGTCGAGATGGATCACCCACAGAATCAGAGAATAAAATTGACCAAAAGAAGGCACGCTTAAAGAAAATAAGAAGCAAACAACCAAAAGAATTTGGATCCCCAGTGGAGTCATCAATTTTGTTATCGGACAAATCGGTAAGTGCGGATATAAACTAATCTCCCTAACTTCCACAAGAAGCTAGAACAAAACAAGACATAATACAAACTTCACCTTAGACTCCATTGTCATATAAACTAGTTCAGAGAGGGACAAATGACATACTTTTTAAATGACGCTTGATCCTCACTAGTGTCATCCTTATCGCTCCATATTTGGATTTGTTGGATGGTGAACCTATTTAAGAAGCACAAACCAACAAAGAGAGAGAACAAATATATATATATATATATATATATATATTCCAATGAATTCTGTGTATAAGATCAAGGAGTTATACAATAAAAGTAAAGACACCTTTACAGGGAAGAAATGTATTGTTGCATCATATTAAATGGAAGTGGAGAATACAACCCATGCCTTGATGTTGCAAGGTCCCTTCCAATGGCTCTTTGCTCTAACACACACACCTTTGCTCCAATGCCCTTGATGAAGAAGATCCACAATCTGACTTAGAGAGCTAAAGCAAAGTTATCTCAAATATAATCTATAGCAAAACTCTTCATGCATAAGAAAGCCTTTGCAAAACCTTAGCCTTTTCCATAAGGATCCATCTTTATATAGGGTGAAAGAGGGATGGAAGAGAATATTAGGATGATCCCACTAAATCAGAGAAGCGAGTAATATCCAAACCGATCGAAGACCACCTCATCTTCTAGAAGATTCTCTTCTAGAACATTCATGAATTTCACTTTTCCCTTGTTTAATAATCGTAGCACCCGATGCACAGGAAGCCTACGACAACGCCACAGTCCAGCTTTGGTGCAATGTGCAACGATCAAGCATCATCGCACCCCAAGCATTGATCATGGTGCGATGATCTCCCTTGTCATATTTTTTAAGGAAGAAAAGGTAAACCTCTTTTCTCATGTAGACAGTCTCTTTTAGTGTTTTCAGGGAACATGAAAGTGAGTTATGCACATGTCATCAGTTGATCACTAGGGTGATCAAAATAATGTGTAACACATAGTATTGTCGGACACATCCAGACCCCTACCATTTTTCCAGGACAAACCTGGGGTTTCCCACGCTACGGATGGGTTGATTGGTTCTATGACACATCTCAACCCTTACGGCCACCCATCACCCACCTATGGTGCAATCAATATTTGAAACCATATGGAGGGACTTATTATTACCCTCCTACCACCCACCAAGATTCATATCTTGTGGCTCCCCCTCCACCATTGGGAGTGTTAGCACTTTGTAATTTGCCCAAGGCTAATGAGGCAATTACTAAGGTAACATCAAACCACTTGGAGTCCTGGATCTAGACCTCCAAGACTCAGAGAGGGATCTCTCTATCTGATATAGCTTTGTTTTCTGTGAATTTTAGGCTAGTTATTATTGTACAGAGGTTGGTTTTTTAAATGGTTTGGTTGGAACAGCATGGGAAAAAACCATTGGGCAATGGAGTCAAAGAGACCAAATTCAATCAAGGGTCGGTTATATAGACATCACAACAGGGTGGGATAAGCACCTATGTTATATTCTTGAGATTATTGAATGATGTGAAATAAAAGGTGAGGAGAGAATATTGTACCAAAGCAACTAAGAATTTTGGAACTAATCCTCTAGCAGAAAACACAGAAACTATCCAAAGCCAGGAATAGAGTGCACTTCAAAGAAAATTTTGTCCTTAAGTATTCAATTGAATAATTCAGATTAGAAACACATAGAATTATCACAAAGGAGGGAGAAACATAAACAAAGGAGGAATGCACTTCACCAAATAAATGACACAGGAATCATGTCAATGTTTCCACTGTATTACTGAATTTTTTGAAAAAAAAAGGAGGCTATGTGAGCTCTGATACAAAATTAAATCATGGTCCCAACTCCTCCACCATTGTAAATTTTTATTATTACAATATATATAAATATTATCTCCCGGTATCAGGAGGTCAAATTCACCAACCTCTGCCAAAAATAGAAACAAATCCCCGAAAATCTTGAACTCACTAACATGAACGATGGGTCGAACTGCTGAAAATAGGGGTCAACTCAAACATTTGTATCTCCCAAAATATGATATTTCTGCGAAAAATGAAATAGGTTATTGTATATGATTTTGTCCTAAGAAAAAACCTCTTTCGGTTTTTCCAAATTCATCTCCAGCTCTCTGAAACAGTCGTCGCAAGATCATGACCAAAATCGGGAAAATTGGAAACCTGAAAAATTGTGCTCAGAGATGGCTTCGATTCTCCCAGCTTGTGACACCTGTGAAAAAAATGAGAGATTTTTTTGTTCTTCATCCCGTTACGGATAAAAACCTCTCTTGGTTTTTCAAAAATCCTTCTGGTTTGGCAGGAAACGCTCTTGGAAAACATGTGGTAAAAACTCGCGAAAATGGTTTTTGTTGTTTTTTGGGCAAGGCGGTTTTGGAGGGGGGGAAGTGGTTTTTGGACCCCCCTGGAGTGGTAAGTGGTATTGGTAGGGTGGGTCCGAGTTCACCATATGGTGACAAGTGTCCCTTGGTAAACCACTTACTCGGGCCCCCCTTGTTAAAGTTAGGATGGTCGGGGGGGTTTGAGTAAATTACGGACGTTGATTTATTTTATTTTTGGGATGTGTGCATAGTGTGCTCTTTTTGTTTTTATTTTATTTGTTTTGTTTATTATGTCTTTTAATTTTAATTTATTTGTTTTATTTTTTATTTAGTATTTGTTTTTACTTTTTAAGTGTTTTCATTTTCGTTTTTGTTTTTTATTTTGTTTTATTGTTATTTGTTATATGTTTTATTTTTTATTTAATGTTTTATATATGTTTATTATATGTATTATTAACGTTTTATGCTTCTTATTTTTTTTTAGTTTTTGTTTTATGTATTTTTATTGTTTTTTAAACTTTATTTATTGTTTTAATTTTTTAAACTGTTTTATTTTAATTAATGTTTGTGTTTATTGATTATTTATTAATTATTCATTTAAAATTAATCATTAGTGCACTAATATAACTTCTAACCTAATTACACTAATAATTAATTAATCATTAATCAATTCATTATTAATAAGCCTAACCTAGTTTTATTGATCTAACTACACTAACTTAATTAAATTAACATTATTATGCTAATTAGTGTTAAAAAAATGTCATTAACCATTTATTACTAACCTAATGTTTTTTATCCTAAGTTTGTTTATTCATGTAGGGACGAAAATGGTGGGGGGTGAAGAAATAAAGGGAAAGGGAAAGAAGGATGCAGAAGGGTGATGAAGGGTTGGGCGAAATGGATGGAGGAAGAAGTGAAATCAACCGAGCCCAGTAAACCAGATGTCTTCATCACGAGAGTAACGTCAAATAAACAGCTGAAGAGTCAAGTTACCTATGATTATAGGACCCCAACATAGGCTCCACCTGGGGATGGAAGCTCTTTCAGGAGGTGACAAGAACCAATGAACTCTGAACATGGAGACTAGTGCTTTATCCATTGGGTTGATCCCAAAATCTGCAACCTGTTATGATCTTCAACTGATACCAAATCATACTGAAATCTAAACTTGAAATGCACACTGAACTGGAAACTGTACTACAAACTGAAACTAAAAAAAAAAAAATTGAAAGGAATGCTCAGAGAGTTGAGCTTATTTTCACACTGCTACCTACTCTATACTGTTGAAAATCATGTTCAATCAAATAATACAAAAATGCCAATGAAGCGAGTCAAGTAGATGTTGAAACAAGTGGACTGCTTGATTGCTTGTTAGCACAATCAAAAGGGCAACTTGACCTTTTACCCACAGAATCAAAGCTACAAAGTGTAATGGCCACTGTTGAAAACATGATTGATCATTTAGGCTGAAAAAATATTCCATGTAGTCTGCTATGGGATTAGGAAAGACACGACCTATTCCTTGACTTTCAACAGATTTATGGTCATAATTGGGTATGAAACATAAGCTTTTTACATCATTATATAGTTCTTGAGATGGTTGTAAATTTTCTGCTGAACATTGAAATGGAACTCCTGTTGAAACAGACCATGAAAGAGACTGCATAATCGAGTCTATATCATAACCTATTTTAAGTTCATAGCTGGCCAATGAACCATGACTTTGACAACACAAGTCATCCAATATATCAACTATTGCATCTTGTAGGAACTGAGATGTTTGTTTCATTGGTTCCAACAAAAGTTCCTGATCTTCTATGTGCTTATCATTCATGACATGATTAAAAGTTTTCTTTAAAAATTGAAATGAATTGAAGGTTAATGGTATAGAGTTATAATGCATTAATTCATATTCGGTCTTAGGCTCTAAGCTTTCATCGGGGATTTGAAAATCAATGTAGCTCAAGGGTTGCAATTATGGGTCTAGAACAGCTTCCATATCATCAATGACATCTTCAACTGAGTGATCAGAACATCCTTCATCTTTACTATCAACAACTTGTTTATAATTTTCTCTCGGAATTTGAAATAAAGAGAAACACAAAGGCATAGATATTTCACTTACTCTGAGATTTGCTACATTTTCCTCATTGTTGTCATGATTTTTGTGCAAAGGTTGATTGTCATGTTTGAATTGCAATTGATCTTCTTCCTCCCAACAATATGTTGCTGATGGTTTTGAAGAATTCATCTTGGTGTAATCCTCATCATAGTTATCATACTTGGTTATATCGTCCATGAAGGAAATGTCATCAAACATACACATCATATCTGTTGATTTCTCTGCTACATGCTGACTTGGAGTTTCATCTTTGACTATGTTGTGAATTGAATACATGAAATGATCATTTTCCAATCCATGATAGCAAGGGTGAGATACAAAGTGTTTAGGAACAGTGACCCTTTCTTTCTTTGTAACCAATGGAACATGATGCCCTTGAACAGCAAGTTCATTTCCCATGAAAACTTTCTGCATCATTTCTTTAATTGTGCTGGCAAGAATGTTGAGTTTAGCTTCTGAAGATTTCAGCTACTCCTTTGTTATTTTCTCCCTTTCTTCTGCCTTGATCTTTGACCTTTTGATCAGCAAATTAGCTTCCACACTAATTTCACTGTCATGCATCTCCTTGAGTGTGGTAGTGTTCCTTTCTCTCAACTAAAATTCCATCTCTAGATCAAAGGCATCTGGGTAGCGTAAGAGAGCTAAACCAGGAGGTGGTCTTATATTAGCAAAAATGGAATTGTAAACTTGATTGAATCTGGCTAAAAATTCTTGCACTATTTCTCCTGGCTGTCTTTTCAAATGATCATACTCTTCTAGAATGAGGAAAAGATTTCTCTTGATCTCCCATTTATTAAGGAAGATTTTTACAAACTATTGAAGATTGGGGATGCTTGGAGCTGACAAACTTGTGAACCATTCCTTAGCTCTACCTTGCTAATATTAAGCAAAAAGCCTAATGCAGACATCATCTTCCTCAACCTCAAAAAGGTCAAGATAATTTTCAAAACCTTGTATGTGTTTTTCAGATGTGATATTACCATGTTCTCCATCAAATCTGGGAAGATGTTTGTAATAATTGGTAGGGAAATCATGGAGTATAGGGGGTAATATAAGAGGATTATATCTATATGGAATATTTATAGGTGTAGGATTATGTACAGGGGTTGTAAAACTGGGCTTGATCTCTTGAGGCTCCTCAGGTTCAATTTGATCAACATGAGCTTCAGCAATATGGTCTTGGCTAGGATCATAAAAGGAGAGGAAATAATTAAAAATAAAACCTATAATGTCTTGGATGAAATTCCAACTTGCATACCTGATCTTTTTAGATTGTCTTGTCATTGTTTCAGATTCTTCCTCCAGTGGAGTCTTTGAATTGGGACTGATCTGGAGTTGATTGGAGTAGTCAGGTATATGATTTGGTCTTCTTGTGTTTGATCACTGTCCACCATCAGTAATCAGATCTGGAACTTGATATGCTTTCTAAGGAACGGTCCCTAGTGGAGTCGCAACTCTGTTAGCACTCTGTAATTTTCCCAAGGTTAAGGAGAAAATCATTGAGGTAACATCAAACCACTTGGAGTCCTAGATCTATCCCTCCAAGACTCAAAGAGGGCTCTCTCTGTCTGATATAGATTTGTTTACTGGGAATTTTAGGCTAGTTATTATTGTACAGAGGTTGGTTTTTTAAATCGTTTGGTTGGAACAGCAAGGGGGAAAACCATTGGGAAATGGAGTCAAAGAGACCAAATTCAATCAAGGGTCGGTTATACAGACAACACAACAGGGTAGGATAAGCACCTATGTTGGATTATTAATATTATTGAATGATTTGAAAGAAAAGGTGAGGAGAGAATATTGTACTAGAGCAACTAAGAATTCTGGAACTAATCCTCTAGCAAAAAACACATAAATTATCCAAAGCCAAGAACAAAGTGCACTTCAAAGAAAATTGTGTCCTTCAGTCTTCAAATTGAATAATTCAGATTGGAAACACATATAATTATCATAGAGAAGGGAGAAACATAAACAAAGGAAGAATTCACTTCACCAACATAAATGACACGGGAATCCTGTGAATGTCTCCACTGTATTACTGAAATTTTTGAAAAGGAAGGAGGCTATGTGAGCTCTGATACAAAATTAAATCATGGTCCCAAATCCTCCACCATTGTACATTTGGATTATCACAATATATATAAATATTATCTCCCAGGATCAGGAGGTTGAATTCACCAACCTCCGCCAAAAATAGAAACAAATGCCTGAAAATCTTGAACTGGCTGCCATGAAAGATGGGTCGAACTACTGAAAATAGGGGTCAACTCAAACATTTGTATCTCCCAAAATATGAAAGATGTGTGAAAACTGAAATAGTTTATTGTATATGAGTCTGTCCTAAGAAAAAATCTCTTTCGTTTTTTCCAAATTCATCTCTAGCTCTCTGAAACAGCTGTCGCAAGATCATGACCAAAATCGGGAAAACTGGAAACCTGAAAAATGGTGCTCAGAGATAGATTTGATTCTCACAACTTCTGACACCTATGAAAAAATGGAGAGAGGTTTTTATTCTTCAGCTTGTTATGGATAAAAACCTCTCTCGGTTTTTCAAAATCCCTTCTAGTTTGGCCGAAAACGCTCTCGGAAAACAGGTGGTCAAAACTGGCAAAAATGGTTTTCTTTGTTGTTTTGGGCAAGGCAGCTTTGGAGGGGGGAAAGTGGTTTTCAGACCCCCCCTAGAGTGGTAAGTGGTATTGGGAGGGGGGGGTCCGAGCTCACCATACGGTGACAAGTTTCCCTTGGTAAACCACCTACTCGGACCCCCCTTGTTAAAGTTAGGATCATCGAGGGGGTCCGAGTAAATTACAGACGTTGATTTATTTTATTTTTGGGATGTGTGCATAGTGCGCTCTTTTTGTTTTTATTTTATTTGTTTTGTTTATTATGTCTTTTCATTTTAATTTTATTTGTTTTATTTTTTATTTAGTATTTGTTTTTACTTTTTACGTGTATTCATTTTAGTTTTTGTTTTTTATTTTGTTTTATTGTTATTTGTTATATGTTTTATTTTTTATTTAATGTTTTATATTATTGTTTTATATATGTTTATTATATGTATTATTAATGTTTTACCCTTTTTTTTTGTTTTATGTATTTTATATTGTTTTTTAAACTTTATTTATTGTTTTAATTTTTTAAACTGTTTTATTTTAATTAATGTTTTTGTTTATTGATTATTTATTAATTATTCATTTAAAATTAATCATTAGTGCACTAATATAACTTCTAACCTAATTACACTAATCATTAATTAATTCATTATTAACAAGCCTAACCTATTTTTATTGATCTAACTACACTAACTTAATTAAATTAACATTATTATGCTAATTAGTGTTAAAAAATGTCACTAACCATTTATTACTAACCTAATGTTTTTTTATCCTAAGTTTGTTTATTCATGTAGGCACGAAAATGGTGGGGGTGAAGAAATGAAGGGTGAGGGAAAGAAGGATGCAGCAGGGTGATGAAGGGTCAGGTGAAATGGATGGAGGAAGAAGTGAAATCAACCGAGCCCAGTAATCCAAATGTCTTCATCACGGGAGCAACGTCAAATAAACAGTTGAAGAGTCAAGTTACCTATAATTATAGAACCCCAATAGGGAGGGCCCCACCGGTACCCATGATGCACCCAGTCTCTCAACCAAGTACGAGTTCACCCCCAACCCCCACATATAACCCTAATAGTGGTGGAATTACTTCAACTTCCTACACACCATATGGATCGTCTCCACAAAGCAATCCATATTTTCCATTTCCTGCTCCTCCCCAGCAAGTTGCTCCTCCACCAAGACAACCACATGTCGGTGTTAATTTTGTTCATCCCTCTCCCATTCAACGAGTTCATGATTTTGAACATTTGAATATGGAAAATCCGGCCCATCAGCCGAATAATGCCAAGAAGAAATGGAAAAAATGAAACAATAACAACCCGGGACCAGGAGGAAATAACCCCCAACAAAACCGTCCCGCTGGGGGCAACAATAACAATCAAACACGACAAGGGAAGAAAAATAACCTCGGAACTAACTTCCCTTGCACTCTATGTGGTGATTATGGACATTATACTCACCACTGCCCCGAAATTTTAGATTTAAAACGGATGAAAGAATCCATGAACACTCAACGCCCTCCGACAATGCCTGCCCCTCAGCAGGCCCCACAAAATTATTTGCAACCACTACCTCTGGTCATTTTGAAAAACCCTATTCCACACCAACGTGTGATGAATTCCCAACAAGAGATAAACTTTGCACCACCACAAATGGGGCAATATCAAAACCAAGGTCCCAATCAACCCAGAAATCCTGTCGATCGTAATAACCTCCATACCAGTGAAGAAGAGATTCTTCTACAAACACGCAGCCGCCAATATGGCAGCCCTCTCGAATCTACCCCTACCACCTCAAACACAAATCCAACTACAATCAGACAACCATTGATGATTCCACACCCTAACATTGAACCACATCCTCATATACCCCGCATACCTCTATGGTGGAATGTACATAACCCTCATGCTAGGGTAGCACATAACTACAGTCTGGTCGATGACTTAGCACAGTATCTTGCAGCCAGGTCTATGTTGGAGGTCCTCCAAACTTGTCCATAACAATGCAAATCCTTGATTTCCACCTTGGGGGCTGTCGACCCAGCTGATACTCGACGCATCACTTTTGATTTGGATAACGGAGAACCATGCCTCCTCGCTCTGGTAGCTTTTCAGATACCAATTAAGATCTGGAACATCACAGTTCATCAGTGCATCATTGATGTAGGTGCATCTACATGCATCATGTCCAAACTCGTCTGGTAGAAACTTGGTTCACATGAGCTAGTACCATATTCCATCACCCTGAGAGCTTATGATGGTCGACCATCATCCCCTAAAGGGCTCTTCCAAAATTGATCCGGATTAATTTCGATATCAAATGAGAGTGGATATATAATAAAGAAATGTACAGAGATATCTCAGATATCCAATAATATAACAAAAATGTATCAGAGATGCAACCATAAAAACGGAGATACAGTAATACACAATTTTCTATTAATGATTGAAATGTACAAAGACTATAAAAATACAGAGTGAAAGACTCGCTAGAATGGTGGCAGCTTATCTGTGAGAAGAGATGTGTCTGCTACTCACATTTGCAAGAAGATGATTATTACAATGAGGCTCCAAAGTCCTTTTTATCATAAAAAAAATCCAAAACCCTAACCCCGGAAGATGAAAAGCCAACAATTTTGTGGACCCCATTTTGGGTAGTTTGGTGTATCAACTTCCCGCGGGCGTAACTTTGGCATACGATCTTCGTTTGGGGTGCACGATAGCTCATTGGAAAGGTATCATCGAGGAGATTCATTTAGGGGGATCTTAATCAGAGCCTTTAGCTATTATTTAGAATCTCTATCCCAAAAAACCTTCATTTAGGCCCTCAAAATGGCCCTAGAAGTTAAAAACTGCTAAAAATAGTAAATTACCAAAATTGCCAGAAAATTGTTTTGAGCCAGTTGGAAAAGGTGGGTGGCCACCAATATCCACCTGGATCAATACTCCCTCCTTAGGAAGCAATGGTCTCCATTGCGTTTAGTTCCTGGGGGAGAAGGAAAAGTGTTTTTCGAATCTGCATCTTGATGAGTTGTTTGCCTTGTTGGACAAGTTGTGTTGCTTAGTTTTTTGAAGGTTGTCATAAACATGTGGTTGGAAGGGTTGGACCTTTTTAACCAGTTTGGCTACATGAGATGCCTATGTGTAGAAGGAATATTTGTGCTTTGTTGCAACCTTGTCAACCTGCTTCCATTGGATAGAAGGTGCTTGGGGCGAGGCTGTAGTGGTTGTAGTGTCCTTCTATTCACCTTTTGAACAGATTGTGAAGAAGCTGAATTTTGCAGTATGAGATACTACCTTGCGACATTGTTTAGGTGGAACAGTAGTTAGAACTACCACTAGTATTCTATAGAGATGACCCCCCAGAGAAACAATGACATTGTGGGGTCGAGACTCATAAACAGCATGGCGTTTCCACATATATGGTTGGCCCAAGAGAACATCACAAACATCCAGTGGGGCAACATCACATAGTACCTCATCCTTGAAGGGTTGGATGTTGTATGACAATCGACATTGTTGGCTGACACGAAGATATCGTCCCTGGCGAAGCCAACCGATGTTGTATGGTTGCGGGTGTGGTGGTGTCGACAATCCCAATTGTTTGACAACCTCTGGTGAGATGAGGTTCTTTTGGCTTCTGCTATCAAACATAAAATGCAGCGGGGTCCCCTTCACCCACATCTGTGAATGAAAAAGGTGCTCCCCCTCTTCAGGATCTGTTAGTTCTTCTGGGTGAATTGTTGTGGTTGTGACAATAGCAGTGGGGTTTGCATCGATAATTTGTCTTTTACCAGTATTTTCAGAATTAGATTCGGAATCAGGGTTCGGCTCCTTGTCTTTGATCTCGGCCACCAATGACTGTTTTGAGAGACATTCCTCGATGTTGTGCCAGGGGATTTCGTGGAAATCGTACCATTTTCCGATGTCCTTTTTTGTCTTTCCGTGACCCTTCTTTTCTTATGGCTTGGACTGGTTTTAGGGAGACTGTTTGTTAGGGACATCTTTATCATACTTTGGTTGTTGAAGATTTGTAGACCCAAACTCCCGTTTGTTCTGGTGCTTGAATTTCTGCTCAATTTTAACAGCATATTGATAAGCAGGACCGAGTGATGAGATGTCTAGAAAATCCATTTCAGTTTGGATGTATCTATGTAGAGCCCCACGGTATTTCTGAACCAAATGTGGTTTGGAGTCTTTGATACCCATCTTGGTGCACAAGGTATGAAAGGTATTGGTGAAATCTGGAACTACTTGGCCCCTCTCTTGCCGTAGTGTGGTCCATCTCATGTATTGGTCCTCATAGTTTCCAAAAGGGTAATAATGTTCCTTTACCGCATCCACAAAAAAATCCCAAGTGGGCTCGGCCCCATATATTCCAAACTCCTCTATGGAACTTTTCTCCCAGTAAGTTTCCCACCAATGTTTGACATGGGGGAGAGATTTAAGGAGTGCGAAGGTGATCTTTTCCCTATTGAAAAAATTATGAACAGAGAAATAACCTTTTAACAGATTTAATCATTTGTCTAGGGAATCCACATCTATCTGACCTTCAAATATGGGAATATCAAAATTAACCTTTACCTTGAAAGGAGAGGTGATTCCAAAGCAGTTGTTTGATGAATATGTGCATGTTTCTATCGGCGGGCGTTGAAGGATGTGGGAAAAATTCTCCATCATTTCGTCCCTTTGTCGCATAAGAGATTGCTCAAGCAACAGATTGATAGAATCGTCTGCTCCGTCATTTTTCTTTTCTTCCGCCATGGAGGGTTTCTTGGGCATGTGAGAGCGATTGTATTCAAGAGAGACAAGCTCAAGACCCAACTTGTTGTACTCAGACCTCGTCGGGTACATGCACTGAAAAAAAACGATCAAGAGCAGCCTGCTCTGATACCACTGATCCGGATTAATTTCGGCACAGATATATCCGGATTAATTTCGGCAGAGATATAATAAATAAATTTACAGAGATATCTCATATATCAAATATTATAACAGAAATGTATCAGAGATGCAACCATAAATACAGAGATACAGTAATACACAATTTTATATTAACGAGTGAAAATGTACAAAGATTGTAAAAATACAAATTGAAAGACTCGCTAGAATGGTGGCAACTTATCTCTGAGAAGAGATGTGTCCACTACTCGCATTCGCAAGAATATGATTATTACAATGAGGCTCCAAAGGCCTTTTTATCATAAAGAAAATACAAAACCCTAACCCTGGAAGATGAAAAGCCAACAGTTTTTTGGACCCCATTTTGGGTAGTTTGGTGTATCAACTTCCTGGGGGCGTAACTTTGGCATACGATCTATGTTTGGGGTGCACGATAGCTCATTGGAAAGGTATCATCGAGGCTATTAATTTAGTGGGATCAATCGGAGACTTTAGCTATTTTTTAGAAGCTCGATCCCAAAAAACCTTCATTTAGGCCCTCAAAATGGCCAGGGAAGTTAAAAACTGCTAAAAATAGTAAATTGCCAAAATTGCCATAAAATTGTTTTGAGCCAGTTGGAAACGGTGGGTGGCCACCAATATCCACCTGGATCAAAAAAGTCCTTGTAGAACTTGGGGGAAAAACCATCCTGATTGACATTGAAGTTATCGACTCCCCACTAGATTACAATATCGTGTTCGGATGTAGCTACATGTATGTTATGAAGGCAGTAGCCTCTTTTGTGTTTCGTATGATGATGTTCCCCCATAACGGGAAAATCGTCACCATCGACCAACTTACACATTACGAGCCTAATCATTCCTCCAACATTGATAACATCCTCCCCCTTGTTTGCACTAGCTCGGATGCTTTTTCAGTCATCGACATTAGTCCTGGGATGTTCAAGGACCCATCCTTGTTAGAGACTTATAATGGAGCACCACCGCTCCTAAACCCTTCTTTTTTCAGCATAAGTGTGTGTAGTTTCATCTAACAGAACAGAAACCGAACGAAATAATCCTCTCATTGAGACCCCTCCCCACATCGAAGTTCCACCAATCGGTGAAATACTACCTCAGGAATTCCCTAAAAACACCACCAAACCACTTGTCCCAAATTCCCCCCCCCCCTTTAACGGTAAATCCTGGTTTCAGAGATAGTCACCCAAGCCATTACCCAAATCCCTTTTTTCTACCACCCACATGGAGTCCAAGCATTCCAAGTAGATGCTACTCTCACCCTTCCCAACATGGTTCTCGCCATCCCTGTATGGTATCTCCATCCCCCCACTATGGTTCCTACACCATATATCCCTCCTCAGACAGAGGGATTACCGATGCAGATCCTAGTACAGGATCTTGCCACACCACCCTCACCCCCAACTAGAGGAAACACCACTACCACTGGGGGCAGACGAAGGAAGAACGATCCAATAGCTCCGCTCCCTCCCAGAGCTCAACCTCCTTGCGCATTATGCGAAAGAGAAAGACACCCCACTAACAGATGTCTTAATATTTCCGAGTTACGTAATCTTATCTATCTCCCCAAAGCAACCCTATTGCTTACCACTCCACCAAGTACCTTTGTTGCTACTATGGATTTTGTTAGCGTCAGAAGTCAGTCCTGGATTGCAGCAGGAGCATAGCCCAACGCCCATCAGTTTTATGTCACGAATAATTTAATGGGGGTGGTCAAATGGAAAGAGACCCAGGAAGATATCACTTTAACTCAGAAAACCAAGACTGGCATGCAAGAACAGGTGAGGTCTTGATCTAACTTCCGTCAGTAGGTTGAGTATAAAATGAACAGATGGAAGACTTGGTAGGAGAAGTGAACAAGACTTCTCTGGGCATCAGACCTTCCAGCAGCTTGATGAGGAAAAACTCAGAGGAAAACATCCTCTCGGTTCAGAGTTTCAGGGAACTGAAAGGTGACTTGACTGGATCCTCCAATTCCAAGTCATTCAGTGCTGAGAAAAATACAAGAACTGATTAGAAATGGTGCAACTATCATAGTGATCAAACATACATCATCCTATAACAGCGCAACTCGACTGGATCCTCCAATTTCGAGTTGTTCTAACACAGTGTTAATAGAGAGATGGAAAGAGGCGTACATTCATTAGAAAATAAATCTCAAGTGCCAATACATAACCAGAGCAACCAGTGCTTCATCAAAACTTTACAATCGATAGCCTAGCTCAACCATCGACCACCCTTACAAAAATGGAAAAACTGCCTACATATACTCAAAGAAAAACAACAGCAGCAAGATCGAGTCACTGCATAAAAAAAAAAAAAAACGTTATGTCTACATGTCTACTGGCAAACTGCACATGCAGTCTCTAGACAGTGGTGCACTTATGTCAAACATAATCAGATTCCTTGTAGCTCTGCGAATGAATCGACAAGCCTTTAATCCTCTACCTGATTTTCCATTTATGGTGGAGACGATGTCTAACCACCAACAACAACCTTAATAATTGCTTCCTTGGGATCGGGAATAGACCCAATCAACTCTGTACCTTTGGGACGTTGATACCTCTTCATGTTGCCACCTGGATCTGCTAAACGGATTCATGGCAAGACATGGAGGTGGACGCGAGGACTAAGGCATCAGACGGGAAGCGGTGAATGAACGATGACCAGGAAGGGACGATTTGGCATGTGCGGTGTGGAAGTAAGAAGAGGAGAGACTGGGTGGACGGATGTGGCATGCGTACTGCACCAGCACAGACCAGCGATGAGGTGGCACGAAGTGAGGGGAAAATAGATGGTAGGAGGAGAGGGAGGCGGTAAGTGGTTTGGAAGTGGTGGGGGTCGTCGCAAGGAGGATGTTCCATGATAGTAGGGGCGGTGCACTAGAAAGTCACCCATATCAAACTCCCCCCCCCCTATTAAAGGTTGAAGGGCAAAGGGGGTCCGGAATCGATTGTGCGTCATAGATCTAGGCGCCCCAATCCTGACCATTGAGAGATGTGTGCCCCATTCTGGACCCCCACCTCTCGTTAAAGGTAGAATGGCAAGGGGCTCTGAAATGGAACCTCAACCACAGATCTAGGCGCACATATCTCGGTCATCCAGATCTGTGTGCTCATTAAAATAATGTGCCCGCTTCTAAAACCTTGGGATAAATGGATTTTTAGCCCATTTTTTGACCTTCTTCTTGCCACATAGGACATTTCTTCCAGGAAAATACCCCACACTTGATTATGTACTAACATTAGGCTCCATGGGGAATGGCACGCCCCCTCTGGGCTGCCGAGAACTCTTTTGCAGCTTCAATGCCTTGTTGTTGGGCTACGGAGTCATTATTAAAACTTAAAGATAAAAAGAAAAACAATATTTACAAATATAGAGGAGCCATGTATGGATCAAAAGAAACATTTCTTCAAAAAATGCCCATTCATAGGGCCATTGAACACTTCCTCACCCTCCAAATCCTGCAACCTGTAGGTATTATTTGAAAATACTTCAGCGATTTTGAAGGGCCTGATCTATAGGGCTTCAAACTTGCCATGTTTTCCCTTGTCCTGCTTGGGAGCATCCCATTTCAGCACCAGATATCCCAGCTAGAAATCTTCCTTCTTAGCCTTCCTGTCAAAAACCTGCTTGATCTTCTGCTGACGGTCCTAAATTCTGATCACCACCTACTCTCTGGTCTGTTGGACTTCTACTAGCTGATGAATTCTTCTGATCATGTCATTAGGATCTCCTTGATAATCCTGAAAAAAAAAGTCCACAGGCATAGCCAGCTGAGAAGGAAAAACAGTTTCTATTCCATAGACTAGTTGGAAAGGGGAGATGCCTATGGATATTTTTGTTGTCACTCAATCAGCCCACAGAGCGAATTTCAGCTTTGAATCCTAGGCCTTATTGTTGTCCTCTAGCAGCCTTTTGATGATCCTTATTAGGCTTTTGTCAGAGGACTCTGCCAAACCATTGCCTTGGGGATAGTATGGGGTAGAATGAATCAATTTGATCCCAAACTGCTCACAGAATTTGACCAATGGTTTGGCTTTGAAATATGTTTCATTATCAGTGACAATCTTGCTTGGGCAGCCGAATCTTGTGATGATGTCCTCCATGAATCCAATGATTACCTTATGGGAAGCACTCCTGGTGGGGATAGCTTCTATCCACTTGGTGAAGAAATTTGTGGTAGCCAGGATCCATTTGTGTTTTCCATTGGAGGCAGGATGAATTTCCCCAATGAAATCCAAGCCCCATTGTTGGAAGGGTCCTGAAACAACCACAGGCTTTAATGGAAGAGGCTTGAGCTGCTGTTTTCCAGAGAATTTCTGACATTTGATGCATGCCCTGAATTTTCTGCAAACCTCAGTAAATAAGGTGGGCCAGTAGTACCCAGCCCTGAGGATTTTGTAGGTTGTTGGATTCCAGAAGTGGTGCCCTCCACATAGGTTGTAATGAAATTCAGCAATGATCCATTGGGCCTCTTGTGGGTTCAGACATTTTAAAAGCACCCCCAGGGGGTCTTTCCAATATAACACTTGATCAACAACGCAGTATTTGACTGCTTTGAGCTTTAAAGCTCTTGCCTTGTTCCTTTGTAGGCCATCGGGAGGCTGCAACTCTTGTAGAAAATATATGATATTCTTATACCAAGGACATCGTGCCAATGGGGTTTCTACTTGAGGATCTGCATCAGCCAGTTGATCCTATTGATTTCCTGAGTATTCATTTATGAAACTTACCCCCAAAGCTTTGCAATTTTTTTCAGCCAACAACTTGGTTAAACCTTGACCTTTGATCAACTTGGTGGGCTTTATCTCCAGATAAAAATCAAGGATCTCGGCGATCCATTTACTCTTTCTTTCGTCTATGTCAGGCTGAATCAGAATGTCCTTTATAGCAGCCGAGGGGACATAGGCAATGATTTTTAACTGCAGGATATAGACTCTAAAATATTTGAGAGATTTCACCAGGGCATAGGCCTGCTTCTCCATGATGTCATACCTGACCTCAGCATCCATTAATGCTCTACTAAAAAGGGCAATAGGCTGCTCCAGCACGGCATCATTTTTTTGTAGTAAAACAGCAGCCACTGTGTCAGATGAAGCAAAGGAGAAAATAAGGAAATCCTTTGAGTAGTTAGGACTGATAAGCACAGGAGCTTCAGTCAAGGCTTTCTTTATCTACTCAAATGAATTTCGAGACTCAGAAGTCCGCCTAACTTCATTTCCTTTCCTCAATGTGGTTGTTATAAGCGTTACCATCTCAGCAAAGTTAGAAACAAACCTCCTTAGAAAATTAATTTTACCAAGGAAAGACTGGACTTATTTCCTAGATCTTGGGATTGACAAGGCTTGGATTGCTTCAACTCTGTTGGGATCAATCGTGACTCCTACTGATGATACTATGTGGCCCAACAACTTTCCCTCCTTCAAGGAAAACAGAGACTTTTTGGGATTTAATGAAAGGCCAAACCTCCTGCATTTTATAAAAACCTTCCTCAGATGACAGCAATGTTCTTTATCATATTTGGAAAATACTGTGATGTCGTCTAGATAGATTACCACAAACTTATCCTTTTCCCCAATGAAATCTATGTCCATGGCTCGCTGAAACGTTTCCCCCACATTCATCAATCCAAAGGGCATTTTGGCATACATGAATGTGCCCCACGGAGTGGTAAATGTTGTCTTTTCTCTGTCCTCAGGCAGAACAGAGATTTGATTGTAGCCAGAGAAGCCATCAATCATGGAAATCTTGGATGCTCATGTTACCCTCTATAATATATGTTTCATCTTTGGCAGGGGGTAATTGTCCTTCTTTGAGCTCCTATTCAGGTTCCTGAAATCAACACAGAGTCTGATTTCCCCACTCTTCTTCCTCACTGGGACCAAGTTGGCCACCCACTCTGAATATCTTAAAGGCACGATGATCTGGGCATTTAGCATCTTTTTACCTCTCTCTCCATGATAGGCAGCAACATAGGATTAATCGGTCTTAGCTTCTGCCTAAAAGGCTTGGCCTCCTCTTTCAATGGGATCTTGTGTTCAATGACAGCAATGTCATATGTCTTGAGGTCTTCATATGTCCAGGCGAACACATCGGAAAACTGCTTCAAAATATCAGTATACTCGGTTCTCTGCTCCTTTGACTGGCTGCTTGATAATTTGATGAACTTTGGTTCCTTCTCTGTGCCAATGTTGCACTCAGTTGCATTAGCACTATCATCTGATATTTTCCCCTTTATTGCCACATCATTTCTATCAAAAATTCGTTCCAAAGGAACCAGTCCCTTTGGAATATGACTTCTTGGCAGCTGCACAATGTCACGCTCTGCAATATTTCTCAGAAAATCACCAGCATCAAGATTTGCTTCAAAAACAAGGTCTTGATCAATATGCAGCACTGAAAATTCTTCAATAGTCTCTAGGAATATTTTGATCTCAAGATCATCCTCAAACACCTTCCAATTTTTTACATTGTCAGGTATGGAAGGCCTGTATTTTACTTCTATATCATATCTGAGTTTGGGTGGTAGGGGCACCTTGAAATTGCTTACTGATGTAGCCAAAGAATCAGCCACTGTGCTCTTCTCTCTTGGAACAAATGAAATGTTGAATGCTGAGAAGAAACTGTCGATTAGGTCCCATACCTCATTTCTGTAACTCGAGCCGAGGATGCTTGGCCTGATAAGCATTTTTGATCTGCTGGACTATCAATTCTGCATCTTTGAACACTGCTACCTCTTCAATTCCCATTTCCTTTGCAGCCTTTAAACCTAAAACAAGAGATTCATATTCTACCACATTGTTGGTTGTTTCAAACTCTAGCTTATATGACAGAGATATGGTTTCCTGAGCAGGTGACACAAAAACCACTCTGGCACCATTTCCCTCCCTGGAAGAGGCTCCATCAAAGAACATTTTCCGGACAGAGGTGGTGGGGGAGGAATTTTCATGAGAAATAGTGGGTTGTTTTCTGAGTTTTAGAGGAGGCTCGAGAGCATCAGGGAGCTACAGTAAACTGGAACCCAAATCAGTGTCAAGAGCAAAGATAGGATGGTTAGTAGGATTGGTTTCGTCACTGATTATGTAGGCCAGTTGGGCTTCTCTGTACAATCTTCTATGTTCCCCCCAAACACTAGAATAGTAGCATAGGTGAGGTCCATTTGCAGGGTTCCTCCAAGTCTTTTTATCTAGGATCTTGATAACAGCATACCAAACTTGGGGGGAACATCAGCCACCACAATGTCCATGACCACACTTTTCATGGGCAGCTGAAACAGGGTCACAACGAGATCTTTGATGACTCCTAGACATTGAACATTCCTGGAGTCAAAGGAATAGAGGTCATGATAGGTTCTGGTGACTTCTAGTCCTAATTCTTCCATGACAGTTTTGGGCATGAGGTTCTGGGAAGCCCCTGAATCCATCAAACAGTTGTGCAACACCTTGTCATGTATGTTCAAGGATGTGTAGAAGGGAGGGGATGAATCATTTTTGTCTTCTACCATAGGACCTAGGATGACTGAAGTCTTTTCATCTTGCAAATTGATTGATTGAGTCTGTGGGATGGCATAAGGGTTCAGACTGTAATAGCTCGGAGAGGCATTTTTTTAACACTTCATGTTTGACCAGTTCGGAGAGGGGTACAAGGATTCTAATTTTTTGAATTTCATGCTCAAAGTTAAAAGAGGATGCAAGCTTTGCGATTTCCCTTACTTTAGGAACATGAATCTGGACCATTAGAGAGAGGGGTTGGGCCTTCTTACCTTTGTTGTTGTCTACTACTTCATTAGCAGGTTTCTATGTTCTAGTGGGCCACTCAGGAGCATCAGGTGCTCCCATCTTCTTCTTGGATCTGAGGTCATATATGTTTTGGTTGTTGCTAGCCTTATCTTCCTTACTCGGCTCATTCAGCTGACTGTTCATGAGAGACTCCTCGTATGTTGATTGAGTGAGATGAGGAAAAGGAGAAGTATCCCCAAAGCAGTGGATTTCAGGGTCGAGCTCCTCTATTCCCACTTCTTCATCATTGGTTACAAAATTATTTTGAAGAGGAGTCTGAATCCTCTGATCTTCTCTTTCTCTTCCCCTCTGATCTCTTTGCATCATCTAGGGAGCATTATTATTCGGCCTCCTGAAATTTCCTCTGTTTTCATCATTTTGAGGATTTTTGTATGTTTGCTTTCCCTTCACCTTCATTTTCTCCATCTCTGCAGACAGAGACTTCACCAGCTTGGTCAATTCATCTACTTGGGGGTAAGCTACAAAGGAATCAGATGTGGCTCTTCCCTTTCTTATGTCTGTATCAGCCTTATTTATGAGCGTGTCAATTGCCAATACATTAGATTCCACTACTATGGTTGCATCTTGCATTTGAGCTAGGGAGGTAGCTCTTCTCTCTCTTAATAGGAGGAAAAAGTCGCGGTCAACTGCATTAGCATAAGAAATTTTAGTAGAGGCTTCTGTGGGATTTATTTCAGCAGGGATCTTATTATACATCTTATTGAATCTTTTGGAGAAGTCAGAGACATACTCTCTTTCCATTTTCTTCAAGGACCCAAACTCTTTCATGTAATACATGAAATCTTTTTTATCTTCCCACTGCCTCAGGAAAGCATTATCTAGAGCTTCAATCCCAGCAATAGATCCAAGGGTCAATCCCCTAAACCATTTCCTCACCTCACCATCTAGGCTCTGGACAAAGACTCTCATCCAGACATCTTCATTTTCAATGTTCAGGTTGTCTGCATAACTATAGAAAGCAGTGAGGTGTTCTTCAGCAGTTATGTCCTCTTCTCCAGTGAATTTAGGCATACACTTCAAGTAATCTCCAGTAGGGAGAGGATTCATGGGCTAAGGTAGGATTAAGGGGGCATATCTAGCAGCCACTATGGCATCCATTCTATTTACAGGTGTTATAACCCTAATTTTCACCATACATGCTTACCTGGCATCAGGCCATCTCATATTCCTTCTTTTCCAAAACACTACTAAACAACTCTTCTTAAAAATCCTCTTTATAAAGGCCCACGTGCCCTACTCCATTACTGCACGTGTGTACATGCTAGCTCACCCAAGACAGCCCACGTGTACCTACAAAATCACGAAAAAGGAAAGTTGTTGACGAAACACACATCTTTGGCTAAGTTAACTAAAATTTTCGGCCATGCATGGTCGGTCATTCGACCAAATACCTAGCTCCTTCCAGCCTATAAAATAAGGGGTAGGGGTCCCATTTGAAAGGAGGAAAATCATAGTAAAGAAACTATACCCGATTGAGTATTCCCTTTGTCCCAACCTTTAGACATCCTTGTGCAAAGAGAAATATAGAATAAAGCAGTTGGAAGACAATGAAATAAGTGCCCGGGACCAAGATCGAGGAGCAGTGGTTGACTTTATCATTGTAAGGTATCATTGTGAAGTTAATAAAAGGATTACTTTTCTCATCTTGCCATATGAGATTGTCATTTATTTGAATATTGATTGTATGAATGATTAAATCTCTAACCCATTAGTTCATAGATCAAATGCATGTGGAGTTCTTTGTTTGTCTTTTGTGAATGCAGGTCAGCATTGGGAGGAGAGTTGCAGTCAAAGAACAACCAAGCGTGAAAAGGGATCGACATCAAACACGGACAATAAGGTACGATAACTTGATCTTTTGAACCTTGTATTTTCATATGAGTAATGGGCGTTAGAGATTTAATCATTCATACAATAAATATTAAAATAAATGACAATCTCATATGGCGGGACGGGAAAAGCAATTCTTTTATTAACTTCACAATGATACCTTACAATGATAAAGTCGGCCACTGCTCCTCGATCCTGGTCCTGGGCTCTTATTTCATTGTATTCCAACTGCTTTGCTCTGTATTTCTCTTTGCACAAGGATGGCTAAAGGTTGGGACAAAGGGAATGCTCAATCGAGTATAGTTTTTTTACTATGATTTTCCTCCTTTCAAATGGGACCCCTACCCCTTCTTTTATAGGCTGGAAGGAGCTAGGTATTTGGTCAAATGACCAGCCATGCATGGCCGAAAGGTTTAGTTAACTTACCCAAAGTTGTGTGTTCCATCAGCAACTTTCCTTTTTTCGTGCTTTTGTAGGTACACCCGGGTCTTCTTGGGTCAGCTAGCATGTACACGCATGCAGTAATGGAGTAGGGCATGTGGGCCTTTATAAATAGGTTTTTTAAGAAGAGTTGTTCAGTAGTGTTTTGGCAAAGAAGGAATCTGAGATGGCCTAATGCCAGGTAAGCATGTATGGTGCAAATTACGGTTATAACAACAGGGGGATTAGCACCCGCCATAGGGACAATAGCTGTAGGAGAACCAGGAGGAGAGGAAGTTCGAACTAGAAAGACAGGAATTGAGCTTACAGGAAGGAAGGGGAACATCAAGGAATTTGGAGAAAAAGCTTGAGGGCTAAAAGGAACAGAAGTTTCCCTTTCTTCAGCAGTAGTAGTAATAGGAGAAGGGGTGGTAAAACCTTGGGTAGGAAAATCTTCTGAGGTGTTGGACCTGAACCAGGGTACCACCTCAAGGGAGAGAGGAGTGACAAGAGTTTCTCCTTCCAATTCAAGACCAGGAGGATAAAACTCAGCAGGAACACTCCCAAAATTTAAACTAGGGAAACTCCAACAGAAGGTAACAAAACAGAATGAGATGCAGGCATTAGAGTTTTTATAGAATTATGAAAATCATCAGAAAAAACTGGTTTAGCAGTAGAAGTACCTCCTCCAGAGGCCTTTCCCTTTCTAATAATCTTCTCTGGGTCATCTTCAAGTGGCGCTAAAGGCAGCTGAGGAGTAGACCTTATATGTCTGCCTCTAGAAGCCACGGTTGAAACAATGGAGTCATCTATGGGTTCTCATCAGTGGAGTCTCCCCAGTGGAGTCGCCTCAGTGGAGTCGCCAGGTGCACAATAGAAATCTCAATAGTTTTGATATATGATGCACCTTCAGAATCAGTTAATCATTGTCATTCAATCCCAGGGAAAATATTCAACTTCATCCCCAGCAGCGGCGCCAGAAATGTTAGCGTCAAAAATCACTCCTGGATTGCGGCAGGAGTAGAGCCCAACGCCCATCAGTTTTATGTCACGGATAATTTAATGGGGGTGTTCGAATGGAAAGAGACCCAGGAAGATATCTCTTTAACTCAGAAAACCGGGACTGGCATGCAAGAACAGGTGAGGTCTTGATCTAACTTCCGTCAGTAGGTTGAGTATAAAATGAGCACATGGAAGAATTGGTAGGAGAAGTGAACAACACTGCTCTGGGCATCATACTTTCCAGCAACTTGATGAGGAAAAACTCAGAAGACAAGATCCTCTTGGTTCAGAGTTTCAGGGAACTGAAAGGTGACTTGACTGGATCCTCCAATTCCAAGTCATTCAGTGCTGAGAAAAATACAAGAACTAATTAGAAATGGTGCAACTATCAAAGTGATCAAACATACATCATCCTATAACAGCGCAACTCGAATGGATCCTCCAATTTCGAGTTGTTCTAACACAGTGTTAATAGAGAGATGGAAAGAGGCTAACATTCATTAGACAAGAAGTCTCAAGCACCAATACATAACCAGAGCAACCAGTGCTTCATCAAAACCTTACAATCGGGAGCCTAGCTCAACCATCGACCACCCTTACAAAAATGGAAAAACTGCCTACATATACTCAAAGAAAAACAACAACAGCAAGATCAAGTCACTACATAAAAAAATAAAAAAATAAACGTTACATCTACATGTCTACTGGAAGACTGCACATGCAGTCTCTAGACAATGGTGCGCTTATGTCAGACGCAATCAGACTCCTAGAAGCTCTGCGGACGAATCGACAAGCCTTTAATCCTCTACCGGATTTTCCATTTATGGTGGAGACAATGTCTAACCACCACCAACAACCTTAATAATTGCTTCCTCAGGATCGGGAATGGCCCCAGTCAACTTTGTACCTTTGGGACATGGAGGCCTCTTCATGCTGCCACCTAGATCTACTAAATGGATTCATGGAAAGACGTGGAGGCAGACGCAAGGACTAAGGCATCAGACGGGAAGCGGTGCATGAACGGTGTCCAGGCAGGGACGATTTGGCATGCACGGTGCGGAAGTAAGAAGAGGAGAGGTCGGGTGGACGGATGTGGCATGCGTACTGCACCAGCACAGACCAGCGATGAGGTGGCACGAGGTGAGGGGAAAACAGATGGTAGGAAGAAAGGGAGGCGGTAAGTGGTTTGGAAGTGGTGGGGGTCATCACAAGGAGGATGTGTCATGATAGCAGGGGGGGTGCGCACTAAAAAGTTGCCCATATTGGACCCCCCCTATTAAAGTTCGAAGGGAAAAGGAGGTCCAAAATCGATTGTGCGTTGTAGATCCAGGTGCCCCAATCCTGACCGTTGAGAGATGCGTGCCCCATTCTGAACCCCCCCCCCCACCCTCCCGTTAAAGGTAGAACAACAAGGGGGCCCCGAAATGGAACCTCGGCCGCAGATCTAAGCGCGCAGATCTCAGCCATCCAGATCTGTGTGCTCATTAAAATAATGCGCCCGCTTCTAAAACCTTGGGATAAATGGATTTTTAGCCCATTTTTTACCTTCTTCTTGCCACAGGGGACATTTCTTCCAGGAAAATACCCCACACTTGATTATGTGCTAATAGATTCCTCAACCACACGCAGGAAATGGTTACGAACCAATTTCGCTTGTGCCATATGCTCATAATATGGACATTACACTCATCATTGCCTAGCTCTACCTCAATTCTGCCAAACATTAGTCGTAGTACGCCACACATCCCTACTTGATCCCTCTCAAGGTCTCCCTATTGCTTCTCACATTACTGACATTCGTTATATTTCTTCGTCAGTCTCTGCGCGAATGAGATACCATCTGCAGTATTGTGACATTTGGTTTATGTCAAGTGAACCATCACACCCTATACATGATATCCCTTCTACGTCCTCATCCCCCGAGGACAATAACACTTACCCATTGACGATTCCCCCTACCATCTCTCAGGATCCCCTGTCTTCTCGCATTTTCCACTGAGACAAATATATCTTGGAGGAACTAACTACCACTGATTTCCCATAGAATGTGCTCCATCATCGAGCACTTTTCCTCTCACAAGAGTCCTTTCACCCTCCTACCCAAGCCTCCATGTGTGCAATCGAAACCAAGGATTTTATTCCGCCGGGGCATATTGACTGGCTCAAAAACCCTATCCCTGCCCTCGATGCTTTTGAAGAAGGCAACATGGCCAACATCTCCACCATAGTAAAAATTGACATTTCCATTAAACCAAGCATCGTAGAAGAGATCACCATTGGCGTTGCATGCTCCTCTGAAGAAATCATTGCTTACAAAGCTCTCTTTCAAGAATATTGGGACATTTTTTCCTGGTCATATACGGATATGCCTAGCCCCAATCCTTCTATAGTTGAACATCGAATCAACACATGGTCGGATATCGCCCATGCTCGTCAAAAGAAACACCCCCTTCATCCATCCCAAGTTGCGGCTATCAAAGCCGAAACTGACAAGTTACGCGCTATCGGATTCATTTACCCCATTGCGTACACTTCTTGGGTCTCCATCCCCATCCCCGTTAACAAAAAACAGGGAACTATTCGCATTTTTACCGAATTTCGCGATCTCAACCACGCTTATCCCAAAGATAACTTCTCAACCCCTTTCATGCATTTTGGATTCAAAAAATTCGGTGCTACGTTTCAATGGGCCATGACCTCCATTTTTCATGATCTAGGTTGCATCATCCTTGCTTATTTGGATGACATCACTGCTTAATCCAAAAATCGAACCCAGCATTTAGACAACTTACGCATCATTTTCCAACGATGTCGCCAGTATAGTATTCGCTTGAAACCCTCAAGTGCATCTTTTGCATCATTGTCGGACGCCTCCTTGGGTTCATTGTCTCCCAACACGGCATCACTATGGACCCCCTCAAGGTCCAAAACTATCACAGCCACCGACAACCAAGACAAATATGATGTTGTCATTAGTCTCCTCGCTGAGGCCAGTCACCACCACATTCGTCACCTTAGCATTCTATTATAATCCCAACTTGTCGTCCTGAAGCTCAACAATGTGTACAATGTTCACGATCCTTGCCTCTTCCGCAAATACCTGCAAGTTAGACTCCTACCTCGCAACTTTGATTCCATCACATTTACACATATTCCAAGAAACCTCAATCAAGTAGTAGATCACATGGAAAACTTGGTATTAGATTGGCATTTATCACATTAAAAACATCATATACACAACATGATACATTTGTCAACAAATAACAATAGACGTCATACATCATAAACACAAAACATAAAGACAAGAATGATCAAATATATCCATCATATATATCATCAAGGTCATAAATGTTTTACAAAAAATATATATACAATTGCTCGTAGGCTCATGAGTCCCACCATCCCTATGAGTACAAAAACTAGGTATCAAATACCCTATACAAAATCGAGCTCCCAAGCCCGTGTTATCACTCTGTAAATTCTCAGAGGTTGTTGTGAGGTATGAAGAAATCTAGCAGAGGTAACCTTAACCAACCACTTCGAAACTGGGAGCTAGCCCTACCAGTTTCAGAGAGGGATCTCTCTGTAAGTTTTAGATTTGTTTGGACTTTCAATATTTTAGGCTAGTTAGAAAGAATATAACTGAGTTGTTTGTATTGTTTTTAAATGAAATGGCTGAAATATCACTTACGCTTCCATTGGGATATGGGGTATGTTTTAAAAAGATGGAGACTAAAGACAGCTTTTAAAAGATTCGTTTTATAGGGCAAGATAGTGCTAACGCTGGATTCTTTAGGAATAAAATAGTGTATTGCTGAAAAAGGTGAGATATCAGTTAAAACAAAAAAGCATTTAAGAATTTATTTGTTATAACATCGGAAGAAAAACATTTAAATCTATGAAAGATTAAGAATAGAGTACACAATGGCAAGTTCTGCAACTTTAACTTCTTTTAAAGATTAGATTTAGAAAAACAATATGATAAATGAGAAGGAAAAACTTTTACGCAGACATAGGAAACTTCACCAACAACTAACACGCAGGAATCCTATGAAACATCTCTTTGTATTACTGGAAAAACCTCTTGATAAAAATTACAGCGATTAGAGCTTGCTTGGGCGTAAAGATCAACAACCACAATACTTCTAAGTTGGAAATATTTATAAACAGAGTTACAAACGACCCTGTCATAAATGATCAGGACGTGGCAGAGTCTGAGTCTAACTAACTAGCTAGTAGGATGCAAAACTGTAGTAATTGATGGTGATGTGTCGAATCTCTCATGATGATTTTGGGGAAGACCATTGGCGAGTCATTCGTATGACTTTGAATGTGTTGGACGCTGAGCTGGACAAGGCTTTACCTTTACTCAATAAATTTGCACAGCTCATCCCATCTTTGTGTGCTTGGGATGGTAATTTTTAATAGCCAGTGGTAGACTTCGTCCATCTCGATGTACTTAGGAAAAGTCGGCTTGATGAGGAAGATGTACTTGATTTTGTGTTGTATGTTGAGGTCATGCTGCAGAGTCTCCAAGAACGCTTTTCTCGTGATGTTGCCCTGTATTCCTGCAAACTTGGAACTATCTTTGGCCATGGTGGCGATCTTTTGTTTGTAATCAGAGAAAGTCATTAATTTATCATTTAGGACACGTAGATCAGGAAGGCCCTTTTTATGTAAGGCTTCAACCTTGCTAAAAAATCTCTAAACTCCAATGTCCATGTTCTGAGCCTTTTCCTCCAACTGCAACATTAATCCTTTTTTAGTCAACACTCTTTTTACTTCGAGGATAGTCTCTATTTTGTCTTCGACTTTCAGTTCTTCCAGCTCTTCTTTGGTTTTTGAGTTCAAAAAATTGATGATCTCATTGGCTGCTGAGGGCATTTCACCCAGTTCTTTTCTTATCTTATCAATGGCCCGCCTGCTCTTTATCACCAAATCATGTTGTTCGAACATGATTTGCACCATGGGCCAAATCTCATTTATGGAATTATAGATGTTTGTCTAGATATTTTCCTTAGCTTCAGCTAATGTCTTTCCTGCCACTGTTTGTTTCTAGAGATGTTGTATTTCCTGCTTAAGCTTCTCTGTTGCTTATCTCTCAACATTGTATCTTATTTGGAAAGAAGATTTGAGTTCCTGGAGATTTTCAACCTCCTTTTTCAACCTATTAATCTTTGTTTCTTGCAGATTCATATCCTCCGTGGACTTTGATAGCTCCATAGTCTTTTCCAACGTTGTCAATGGAGTTGCCAATGGAATTTCTATTGTAGTAGTTGTTGGCATAGACGTTGTACTGACTTCGGCCAGGGGAACTGCACTTAATGGAATAACTTCCATTGGGGTTGATTCTTCTTTCTCTTTCAATAACCTTTCCAATTCTGCTTCCATTTCCTTAATCTGTGCATTTTGCTGCATGATTAATTTCAGCCATTCCTCTTTCTCATCTTCTGCTTCAGCTATTTCTTTAGCTTGTGAATCTTCTGTTGGTGGCAATTTCAACTGTTTTCTTAGGGATGCAATGTCAGCATTCTTTTTCTTTATCATCTCCTCTGGTGCTTTTACATTTGAGGGATCGTACCCAATCTTCAGCACTAACTCCTCTAAAGATTTTACTCTGTTATCTTTTGCAAAAGAGGATATCCTTTCCAGCTTCAATTGGGTCTGAACATTTCTTAGAGATACCTATAGCTTAGCTATAGTAGAGGAAGCATGTGCTAATGTGGAGAAAACCATGTCTCCAGTTTGTCTATGCAAATCCATATGGTCAGTTGGATGGACTTGTTTGGTGTCAAAAACAATGGTGGACCTCTTGTAGTCAGTGATCTCTTTGGGTTGAGGCACCTGTTCTTGTAGAAATGCCAGATGCATTCTTCCTTTCTCTGTGTCAAAGGCTGACAATAGTCTGTGTTGTGTTGTAGAAGTTTGCTTCCAGAACTGAGCGTAGGTGTTGTTAGCACTTGGTAAATTTCCTAGAGGTTGATAGCAGAAGAAATCTACTAAGGTAACTTTATCCAACCACTTTTGAAGCTGGGATCTAGCCCTTCCAACTTCAGAGAGGGATCTCTCTGTATGATTCAGCTATGTTTCCAATTTTAAATATTAGACTAGGTAAAGTAATAGGTCGGGTCTGTTGTCAAAGTGTTTTCGAATTGGTTGAGATAGTCTACACATCCATTGGGCTATGGGGTCTGTGTTTTAATAAAATATGAAATACAAACCAGAAACGCAAAGGAAAACTTTCACAGGGTGAGATAATATAACCACTAGATCTTTTAGTAGCTTAAATGATGAACGGCAGAAAAGACGAGAAAGATAATTTCAACAAAGAAGCAATTAAGAATTTCTTTATTGAAATACCAGAAGATAAAACACTAAAATCCTTTCGAGTCAGAAACAGGGTATACGAGATAAATCCTGCAACATTCGCTACTCTTAAAGATTAGACTTAGAAAACAATATGATGACAAAGCGCGAATAATATTCAACTAAGAGAGAGAAAACATCACCAGTGAATACACGCAAGAATCCTGTAAAGTGCCTCCTTTTTATTAATGGAAGATCTCTTCAAAAATATTACAGTCTAATAGCGTCAGTGTGTGAAGATCAACAACCCCCAATACTTCTAAAGGTGAAGTATTTATAACTCAAATTACAAAATTTCCTGTCATAAATGACCAGGATGTGCTAAATCTATTTTTAGCCTAACTAATTCAACAAATTTCCTAAATCTAGGAATTGCTTGATGACATGGTGTAACTGCACGCTAATTTCTGGGTGGGTCGTTGATGAAGCCTCTGCACAACTTCATCTGACTGGATAGTTGGCTGGACCTGGACAGCTCATCTACTAATCAATCAGATCGCAGAGTTCCTCCCATCTAAGATGACTGGGCATGTTGACTTTGAGCAGCCTTCGATAAACTTCGTCCATCTCTGTGTACTTGGAAAATGTGGGCTTTGTGAGGAATATGTATCAAATCTCGTGTTGGATATTGATGTCCCACTGGAGGGCATCTAGAAATGCCTTTCCAATGATGCTCCCTTGAATCCCTACAAAATTTGAATTGTCCTTAGACACATCAGCCAATCTCTTTTTGTAATCTGGGAGTGTCATCAGTTTATCATTAATTACCTTCAGACCAGGTAGACCTTTCTTCTGGAGAGCCTCGATCTTACTGAAGAATCTTTGTACCCCCAGGTCCATAGCCTGAACCTTCTCTTCCAACTGAAGCATTAATCCTCTCTTGGTCAAAACTCTTTTGACCTCAAGGATGGTCTTTGTTATGTCTTCAGTCTTCAGCTCTTCCCTGGTCTTAGAATTGAGGAACTTGATGATCTCGTTTGCCTGTGTTGGCATGTCTCCCAATTCTACTCTGATCTATTCAATGGTCTGTTTTCTCCTCTGGACCAATTCGTTCTGCTCAAACATGATCTGGATCATGGGCCATATCTCATTCATGGACTTAGTGATGTCTGTCCATACGCTCTCTTTAACCTCGGCCAATGTCTTTCCTGCCACTGTTTTCTTCCGGAGCTGTTGTAGCTCCTGCTTGAGCTGCTCTGTTACCTGTTTTTCCTTGGAGAGGCTGGTCTGGAAGGAAGATTTGAGTTTCTGTAGGTTCTCAATCTCCTTTTTTAGCCTGTTGATCTCTGTCTCCTGCAGGTTCATCTTTTCCATAGACTCAACCAGATCAATTGTCTTCTCTTGGGATGTCAATGGAGTCGTGGATGGGACTGTTGTCACTGATGTTGTACTCACTCCCGAAATCAGAATGGCGCTCAATGGAATGACTTCCATTGGCTTCAGTTGCTCCTCTTTTAATAGTTTCTCCATCTTAGCTTCCATTTCTTTGAGTTGTGCATTCTGCTCCATGAGAAGCTTGAGCATTTCATCCTTCTCGCCTTCTTTCTCTGCTATCTCCTTCGCCTGTGAATCCTCTGTGGGTGGGAGCTTCAGTTGTTTCCTCAAGGATGCTATATCAGAATTTTTCTTCTTTATCATTTCCTCTGTTGCTTTAACATTTGAAGGATTGTAACCGATCTTGAGGACCATCTCCTCCAAAGTTTTGATCCTATTGTCCTTTGCAAAGGACGATATCTTCTCCATCTTTAATTGTGTTTGAACATTGTTCAGGGACACCTGTAATTTCGACGCAGCAGTAGAAGCATGTGAAAAAGTGTAGAAAACCATTTCCCATGTTTGCTTGTGCAGATCTATTTGATCGGTTGGATGCACGTCCTTCGTCTGGAATTCGAAGGTGGCCCTTTTATAATCAGTGATCGCCTTGGGGTATGGTACATGTGCCTGGAGGAAGGCCATGTGCATCCTGCCCTTTTCTGTGTCAAATGCAGACAACACCCTATGTTACGCAGTCGACGTCTGCTTCCAAAACTGAGCGCAAGTACTGCTGGTAAGGGTCTGGTTCCTTTTCTTGATCAGCTCGTACTTCTCGAAAATACTCAGCTTAGGTCCTGCCTTGCCTGGCTGAGTGCTCAATGGATATTCTGTGGATTGCTTTGGAAATGCTGGGGTAATGACCTTATAGAGGCTCGACCCGAAGGGTGGAATAACAGACTTGGTCACTGTGGTGGACGGGGATTCTTTTTCCTCAGTAGGGCCAGGAGCTGCGATAGTCTTAGGCCTCTTGGTATGTAGCTAAAATTCCTTGGAAGATACCTCAGTGACTGGCAGAGATAAATCTTGCCTTGGCCTCTTCTCTTTAGGGACCTGTGGAGTGGTCATTTGTGACACAGTGGCCAGGGGATCCTATTGTTGTACTTCGACCAATGTGTTGGGCTCCCAGGCTGTCTGATTTGCAAATTTTTCCACTTCAGGCCTGGCTTCGTGAACATATGGTATGTTCTTGTTCTTAACCCTCATCTCTAAGATGATCTCACAAGGATCATAATGCCATAGGAAGCTCCTGAAGAACTTCATTTCTCGCAACATCATATCTACTTCCTCCCCAGCGCCACGGTTGTTGCAGATGAAGGAGCCAATCTGCCCCTTGATTCTAAGCTGCTCCTTTTTCTTCAGTGACACAAAATGGATGTCGTCAGAATTTATGATCTACCTTATATATTCTAGAGCGAAGATTCTGAGAGGCAAATACTTGGGCAGCTTATACGGTGCCAACTCGCACCCGTATACCCTGATCTCGGTGTAATATTTATACAAGTACCAATCCCTGGTCTTTGTGTTGTCCGAGAGATGCAGGATTCTCTGGACTTCGTCATTTATTCGAGGCTCAGGCCTGTCGCTCAGCATTCTTACCACAGGGTGGTAGAAATGATCGATGAACCCCTTGAAACTATACTCTGTGGAGTTGTGCTTGAGCAAGGAAGTCCATGCTATGGCTGCCTGAGGTTTACCATCTTCATCCATCTTCTACATTGAAAAGCTAAATTTATCCGCCTGGAAGAAGACGAACAAGTAGGCTAGTATCGACGAATATCTGAACATGCCTTCCGTGCCAAAATTCATGAAATGTTCGTGAATATTGTCTGCCAAGAATGTGTTGAAATCAAACTGGGTGGTGGGCTTTTCATCAGTGGAGAAAATGGATAGGAAACCCAGAATGGGCTCATCTACCCACTGATCAAAATAATATCCCAACAGAGCGCAAAGGGATGAGATGACCTGGTTTCCCTTAGTCGAAAACATGGAAGACAAATAAGGGGGATTTGTGGAGGGGAATTGCGCAGATGTGGGAAGGAAAAGCTTGAATATTTGAGCTCTTTGGGGAAAAGTCATTTTCTGGTACAACTTTGTAAGGATTTCCAGGTTGAAGGGAGACGCAGAGTCGGCTCGAGGGATTTGCATCTTCTGGTCTATGGCTTCGGGCGTGATGAGGAACAGGATCTCTCCGGACGAAGAGATGACGGCTCTTTGTTCAGGAATATAGTGGGCTTGACACTTGAGAGCGAATTCAGGAAAATGGTAGATCTGAGGGAAGAGGTAGAGGGGTAAATTGGACTCCTAGAGTCCAATTTCATCACTCTGGTCGAGGAAAACTTCCCTAAGCCACGACTGGAGGTCCGAGAAATCAAAGTTGCATTTTGTATGTGTGATCAACCGATCTTTGTCGACCAGTGGGATCCCGTCCAGGTCAACAGGAGGCGGGAGAAACAGATTCTCCTCTCCTTCTGCTTATTTGGACTTTGGTGCCATTTCTGCAACAGTACCTGCAATAAACACAATGTTAGTGGGGGCGAATGACTGTGGATGAGGGCGACGGAAAGTAACTGAGGAGTAAGCAGTGAATTTCTCTGGTGCGATGGGTGAATAGCGAAAGTAAGGGGGACAACGGTAGTTTTATTTAAAATGGGGTCGGTTGGGTGCGGGAGACAGGTCAGCTGGATAACGGATAGGATATCCAGTAATAAATGGCCAACGGATCACTTTGAGGGTGAGATGGCGGGTGACGGTGGCTGAGGGATACAGATGGGTGACGTGGAGGCTATCGATTGTAGGTAAAAGTCATAGTAAGGGG